>JAQPZY010000850.1:0-590166 GCA_029931535.1 Margaritifera margaritifera
AGACATGTTTTGCGTCAAATATTCTTGCCAAAAATTCACTAACAACAAAAATGGCGTTTATCCTCATTGTAGTTTTCTAGCAATGGGTTTGTGCCAGAAAATATTGCGCTCGCATCGATTTGTATTTGAGTGCTTTCACGGAATCATACCAAGGAGACCTTGTCATTGATCACCTTAACGGAAATAAATCCGATAACCAGGAATCGCAAACGTTAGAAGGAGGTTACACGACAAATTAAATAATTTTGCGTGGTGGAGTTTGCAAAACATAAAAAAAAGCACGACCTGTAGAAGCACGAAATCTTGAGAAAACTTTGAGAGCGAGAAATATTCTCATCCCCCCAAATCGTTTTAAAGCTGAAATATCACTTTGTACAAACCTTTAGAGCTAGTTTTTTAATTATTTTCTTTTGTTGTTAGCGGCTATAAGAAAAGCGTATCTTAATCACCGATTCGCAACGTTTGGTTTTACATATTGATTTTGTTGCAGCGGCATACGTTTCTGTCTTTAGATTAGGTTTAATTTTGCGTAAAACTCTCCCGCATCTGCATTTTTTTTCTTTTTTTCTTTTGAAATGTCGGTTTTAAAACCAGTGTTGGGGGTAATGCCATAATGAAGCAGATACCGCTTGTCGATCATACGCAGAAAACCTAATTTTATTTAGCGTTACAGTATGCAAAACGTGGTGATTAGATCTGATGGTGTCCATTGTCGCATAATGTTTTTCTCCAGATTGCGGCTCTTAGATAGTCTTCATGAGATAACTACATTTTTGACAACATTTGTCTTGATGCCCTTAGCGCGTTTTTTTGATGCAGGACGTCTGCAATCTTAATTATAATTTTCATTTTGTTTCTGAGGCCAACAAGATCTGCAATCGGATTAAATGAGGTTTCATCTTTGAACTTGCCTAATCCTTTTTGTCCCTAGCATTGTAAAAGCTGCTTTCAAGTGGATAAATCTGAATGGTCAAGTAATTATTTTGAGGCAAACATATCTGCATAGACAATTCTGTTTGCAATTTCATAGATTTGCGAATCCGTATCCGTCAAAAGTAATTTGACTTTGCTGCCATACTTTGCTTTGAATTAGTTTTAATGAAATACATACATATGCAACTCTGAGAGTTCTATTACTGTAAAACCACAGTAGATAGATTTATTTTAGGGTCAAATAAGTCTTCTTTTATATAATTCGCCAGTAATTTTTCTTCCATATTTTGTTCCCCTGCCCAAATGTGGGTGACGCAGTCCTACTTATCTCTGCGCCTCTTTTAATTATTGACCAGTTTTTATACTGACGCGCTTTCTGATATTTTTCCGTAGTTTTGCCAAAGTCAGAATTATGCATCAACTTGAAGAAATCTTTTTCTAAGTTATTTGTTGTCGCAGTTCTCTTTGATGTGTTAAAGTCAATTTAGTTTTCAGCCAAGGCTCCTGTCTGCATTTTAATATTCGGTGTATTCTGATGAGCTGAAAAACCTAAGTCCAGATATTGTTTTTAGATTTCTGTAAAGTATCACATAGCGCGTTTTATCCATCAGATTTGGATTTCAATTTGAGATCATTGAAATTGCAGACGCTAACTAAGTTTTTCTTTAAGCGAAACAATATGGGGACTTAGGCACCGGTGTCATCCACTGTTATGGTTTACTGGTGCTAGCGGGATTGGCGAGATCCACTTCTAGAATGCAAGCCAGTGGTTGTCATCACTCTGCAACAATTGTTCTATAAACTTTTCTGGATTCATCTACGAGAAATCCCCCGCAGGCAACCTTTTGCGACATATCCCACCATAAGGAGTATGGTTTTTAAACCCCAGATAAACGATATGTTTAGCACTCCTGCGCAGAATCATAATTTGGGCAGGATACTTGATTGTTGGCCACAGAATGTCTATTTTTAATGACAGAGATTTTCCCACACGAATCCCTTTCTCGATTAAATGAAACATGTCGCTGTCATGTGAGCAACTCCAACTTTACCTTTGGACAACTTAAGCGCAGCATCCCAACGACAAGCCGAGGACTTTGAATAGTACCAAATAATCCAACTTGTAATAGGATTTACATGTATTTTTTAAAGCTTTCAAATACATCTGTAAGCAACATTACATCTGTTTTAAGATACAAATTGTGGTTTCCACCCATATGTTGAATGTTATAAATCTCGACAAGGGACATTGCAAGAGTGTTCATAGTTCAGCATCAGAAACCTCAGTATCATTAATGTTGGACTGTTAAAAGATTACTTTACGTGGAAGATTTGTTTCTTGAAATTTATTCCTCGACGACATGTAGTCATACGTGTGGTTAATTCCATTGCACGTTTACCAAATTATGTTTGTCGCCATAAAATTCTTCTAATGTATATTGTAAATGCTTTGGTATTTTTGACATGCTCATTCCAATGAAGCATTTAAAAATTGAAAGGGGGCGCCCGGTGTTGCATTACTGTAAATAAAGCACAGTTGACCAAGCGAGAAATGACATATAGTCACTGGCATGTTATTAGGTATTGACAGCTATTTTTTCAGAAAACTTTCCAAAATGCTTTTCGTTGAGATGTGAATCATAAACTGTGAAGATTATGCAATTACAACTGGATTAAATTCTGGCGTTTTTGAAATGAAAGACTTGTCATGAGCAGCGCTATGATACTTTCCAAGTCATGTAAGCTATCAGGATAGGTGACGTTCCCGCTTCTATAATGTAGCCAGTTTTGTCATCAATCTGCAACAATGTTTCTGTATACTTTTCTAGATGCATCCATGAGAAATCTACCAACAGAGCATACTTTTGGGTACATAGCCCATTCCTAAAGATTATTGGAACTTATTCTTAAAGATTATTGTGATACTGATAAATGATATGTTTTGGACTCCTGTGCTGGAATCATAATTTGGCTCTGATACTTGTTGTTGGCCACAGAATGTCTATCTTGTAATGACAGAGATTCTGCCAACGCATTCCTATTTTCAACAAATTGAAACATGTCGATAGTCAGTGCTAGCAACTATAACTTTACCTTCTGGTCAACTTAAGCGCAGCATCCCATGACAAGCCAGGACTTGGAATAGTACCACGCAGGAATGGAAAATTGTAATCTGGACATGCAGATATTTCGATTCGCTTTCAAATTACATCTGTAAGCAGGCAAACTATCTGTTGTTTTAGATATCAGAGTCTTGGCGTATTCACCCATATTTGCAAAAGGTCAAAAGCAGGACCCAGATATTGCAGGCGTGGGTCATAGTCAGACTATCACGACTCATTAGCATCGTCCTAAAGTTGTACTGTTCAATGATTTCCTAATTTTTCTGTGGGAAAAGACTTGCTTCTTGAAATTTTATCCCACGATGACATATAGTCATATGGGTTAGATTCCTTTGCGAGTTATTCAAATTAAGTTTGTCGCCAGGAAATTCGTCAGATGTATATTTGAAACGCTTTTGTATGTTTGACTAGTTCATCCAATGAAAGCATATTTAAAATTTGGAGACTGTCAAATAAAGTGCAATTGACCAAGTGATAATGACATATTGCGCTCCTTGTTATTAGAATGACAGTGAGTTTTTTCTCACAAAAAAAAAAACATTTCCAAAATGCTCTACATTGAGATGCGAATACATAAACCGCGAAGATTATACCAGCACAACTGGAATAATTTCTGGCCGTTTTTAACGAAGATTTACACTTGTTTATGACGCAGCGCCGCGATACTTTCCAGTTAAAATGACAATGATCACGCACATCTGTCAGTTCCCTAGTAGGCTGTTCACAGATCCAACACAACTAGGATTTTTTAAAAAAAAAGTCTTTGTCTTCTGGAGTATGAATCTTATTTGCCTTAAACAATACGGTTCACATAATTCTACTTCGCCAAACAAACTTTTTATGAAATGTTCTCCGCAGTCAGCATCGCGATATATTTGGATTGGCTTACTTAGAGCATCATGAATACAGACCAACTTGTATGAGTTGCCGCCAATGGAACATGGACTTGGTACTTTTATGGTTAAACGATAGAATTTGGAGTATTGTTTGCGCCGTCAATTGGAAAAACGATTGAGTGCTTCAAAATCGACATAAATGGACAAAATTAACTTTTTTCATGTTGGGAGAAATTTTTAATGTTAAGAATATTAGTTTTTTGAGGTCTGGCATGTTAGCTCATGCGATATTGACGCAATCTTGGACATTACTCATCAAGCATAGTCCCTCACGGCGAAAAACAATGGAAGATATTTTATCTGCAAGTAAAAATAGTCTGTGTTGGTGATTGTTGTACTGTCCCAGTTATTCAAAATCCCGAAAAAACGTTTTGAGTCCAACAGTAATAGCTATCTTTGGTATCTTTATATATATGTAAAGCTTATCAACTTCTCTTTCGCAAGTAACTGAAAGAAATATGCAAGGCGGATAGATTTTACCATTATCCACGCCAACAAAAGACATTGACAGTAAATAGTTGTTCAAATTTTCAAATGTGGGCAACGTCATTGATCTGAACATGAACAAGGATTTACAGTAAAATTTTAGGTAATCTGATATGTGGTATAGTTGCTTTATGCGGTTTGGATTTATGCTTGCATGATATTAAGCGCAGATAATATCGCCCACATAAAACACTTGTCCTTATTTTTTATGTTGATCGCAACGTTGGCAGCTTTTAATTTTGGCTGGCAGTTCTAAATACAACCTTCCAAGGTAATGGATTCTACTTAGAGGTATTAACCATTCATTCTGAAACACTAATTATAACTCAGACAGAACCTTTCTTTCTGAAAATGATCAATCTCTATTTTGAAGCGAACCTATTAGACACAGATTTATTACGCTATGATTGACGGGGGAGCTCAGGAAGATGGAGGATTTATCATGTTCGATTACAGTCTTTATGAAAATACTTTCTGCTACATAGGTGTGCCAGAACAAGGCATCTAGGTCCAAACCTGTAGCCAGCCAAAAAAATAGAAAAAAAAAGTAGTGGGACGAGAGAATTATTTCTCAGCACTTGCCAGCAGATAAACAACAAACGTCTATCAGACATGATAGTTGATTGTTTAGTACAGCATTCAACTTTGTGGGCAGACATATTCTTTTTCATTAAAGGTTCCAGAGATTGGTTTTCCTATAAGGTCTGCGATTCGGGTACATTGCAATAATTGTTTTCAATTATTTCTGTCAGGGTAAACACTTCTTTGGTCCAGTATGCTGTTATGACCTGTTGCATAAATTGTTTTTAGTCTAGCAAATCCTGACCCGGTCACGCCACATTATACTTTTGTCTTAAAAAATTAATTTGTTTTTGCAATACTATCTTGATTTAGTTTGTCGCTTGACTGTGTTGGCGTCACTCCAATGCTTCTGTGTCTCGTTATTGTTTTATTTTAGTCTACCAGCGACTGAAACACACATTTACATTTTCATTCGATTTATGTTTTTGCAAAGTGGTTTGTACACATCACATTTATTTGCGTTACGATTGAATCTTTCAACGACAACTGCTTCGGCATCATTAATACGTGGAAACGTCTAAAATATTTATGATTTTTATTTTGTTCGAGCCAGTTTTCAAATGTGTTATTGTGTTAATTCGCTCGCCGTTGGATTCACCCAAAGTTGTGCAGGTGTTGCGTGATCGTGTAGCCACTCTCAAAAGCGTCTCTGATTAGTAGGCCACCAGTTTTTTTTTAGTGGCAAGCTTCCATGCATACTTACTAAGAAAACATCAATGGATGGTTTAGTCAAATACTTTATCGCCATTGCTTATTTCTGGAAAATTCTTTTAGGTCTATTCAAATCTGCAGAGCAAATGTCATCAACGCCATTAGCAACCACTCTACGCCTAGGGGGAAAAACGTTTTTTCTTAACTGGGCCTTGTGTAAACCTCATTTGCAAGTACGGTCATCCCTTTATTTTTGAAACCCGCAGTTTTGACACCAAACTCCAAGCTTTGAAGTCCAATAGCACCTCTGACAAAATCTCTTGTCCGACCGCATTTTTCACATCCCTTTTGGTTTTATCTCGAGCATAACTCATCAAGCTATAATTTTGTCGCAGCCGGCTTTTTTCTTCTGGATGATACTCTGTAGCAAATGTATTGCCGTGGCGTTCTACTTGATTACTAGGGTTGTTGACCAGGAAGCGGTTGATCATTGGCATCAGTTGTTATCCAGAGGATCTCCACGGACCAGTATACTTATGTCCTAGCAGAGTACCAGTCGCCTTTTGGTTTGAAAGTTTTCCAATGAGCGTATGAAAGAATACGAACGTTGTCATATATTTGCGACTCTTACAAACAGAACAGTGTCCAATAATTGTATTGCCTTGAATAAAAATATTGTGATCGCAGGCAGCATATTATATATATAACGAGCAAACATAAAATTATGTGTCAAGTACGTCATGGTTGGGCACCAGTACAACAACCAGAAGTTGTCCTGTAACAAACCTGGATTTTTTTTTTTTTTTTTTTTTTTTTTTTTTTTGGTGCAAAAAAGCACATTGATTTTATGACAGAACGTCCGTTTTTAGTTTCGAGATGAAGTTTCTTCAAGACTGTCCGTATTCTTTCTGCACGCGAAGCACCACGAAGCTGTCATTATATTTGACATTTTACATAAAACACCCTTGGAAATCATTTCTGCTGATTAAGCTTACTTAACTAACTTGTCCTTGTCTAAAGTTGATCGCGCATTAAATTCCAGTAAGGTATCATAATCGGATTTTCCCTTGACATCGTTATCTGATAACATAAATACAATAAAGACCACATGCTGAACTATTTCATATGCCTGAAATTTGTGTTGAGTTATAATACAACTTCGCCGCGCACCAGAAATATATTGTTAATGTTGCCGCACGGTAGCAAATAAAACGAAATCAAACTATTCTGTAGCACTATTATCTGGCCTGTTGACAATGGCAACCCAATGTGTTCCAGAATCATCAAAATAATTTTCCATATCTACAACGCAGCATTCATTACTATTCCTGTTTATTTTTTCATCCTATCCTTGGGGAAAAAAAAAACAAAAAAAAAACATCGCGAAAATGATTTTATGTCTTTAAGCGTTTTTTCTTCAATCCTCAAAATTGCTTAGCGGCACTGTGTTCCGCCTCTCTCTCTCTCTCTCTCTCTCTCTCTCTCCTCTCTCTCTCTCTCTCTCTCTCTTCTCTTTATCACCAATGCCACGTCCAAAAAGCTGGCCAAGAAGTCCAGGCAACAGTGCACCTACACTATCAGCAGCTAGCAGTGGTTAGAAGTGGTAAGCACACTCCACCTTGTTTTCTAAGTTATGCTGCAGACAAATCAAAGTACAACACCTTTTTCCTGCTGCTCTTTGTTTTTTCACTTTTTCGTGTTGGGCTTTTGTTAGCATCAACTTGTCGCTGTCAGAAAACAAAATGTTTTGCTGATAGTCTTATGGACAACTGTAGAAGAGGCCAGCACAAATTGTTTAGGTTGAGTTTCAGAGAGAGAGAGAGAGAGAGAGAGAGAAGATGAGAGAGAGAGAGAGAGAAGAGAGAGAGAGAGAGTAACTTCCTGATATGAGCAATTTCTATGTAGAGTCTTTCGGCAAACTTTCTGGTAACTGATGTCTTCACCAGCGTTAAGGTTTTTTTGCATGTTTCCCGTGGCCATCCGCCGCTTGTGTACCTTTTCTGTTTGCGCCAGATATTGCTCGAGTGCCGCCTACTATCATAACGAACCAAGATATTGGTAATATTTGTTACGCCCCACGCTGTAAGAAGTGTGTAAAATTGTGGGGTAAAAGCGCCACCAATGCTGAATATTTGTGCTTGGGGCGATAACTTTAGGGTTAAACCAGTATGGAACGTTTTTCCCGCATTACAATCTGGATACTGTTTTTTCGTGAGCGCAAGAACATGTTTGTCCTGATGCAGTTGGTTGCTTCCAACTTTGATGGACACTCCCGCATGCTTCTTATGCGCTGCTGCAAGGGACTGCTGCAGCGATGGCGCCAAAACAAATTTTTCTGTGGTCTAACTCATTATAAGAATTGTCTTACACAATAACTATCATCTTACTACTAAGAGCCTCAATGTGTGAGAAATCTGACGGATGTAATTACAGCACAAACATGATAGTTTGCAGCTACAGGCAGGTTGGAAAATCCACTTGACTTCAACATCTGCCATGGAGTCTTTTGTGCGCTCTACGTATTTAGGAACGTCAAAGTGATAAATTGTGTACAGGGTTTGCAAAATCCTCCAGAGATATTTGATTTCCCGTGTGGACATCCTGGTATTTTTGAATAGCTTCCTGAAGCATAAAGTACGCTCGCCAATAATTTCTACTAAGTGGCGTAAAATACACTCAAGTTCGCGCTCAGGATATTGTCTGCTATTGACTCTGACAGCAACGGGAATTCAATCCCAAGTTGTGAAATACATGGCTGCTTGTCTCTTGATCTGCATCTCGTGCGGCAAGGTTGAACAGCTATAAAATACATGTCTTGGTAGTTCTTTGCCTGGCAATGTAGCTATTCTGTATGTTACAGATAATTGCGCTGCTAAATTACGTAATCTTTTGTAAATGTCCATTTGCTGAAAATAAAGTTTCTTGTTAAACCTAGACAAAAGATTATTAAAAAACTAGCGCGTGATAAATAGAAGGCGTATCTTTGGCATCCAAAGAGATAACTTAGTAAAAATAAAATGTCCGTCATCAACAGCATCTGCGTGATGCATGTACATATTAGGATCAGCTCGTTCCAAAACCAGCGTGTGCTTAATGCCTCTACTGTATCAATGTAGCGGGAAAATCTAAAAATGGGAACTTAGTGATAACAGCATGCACACTTCATTGGTGGCCGTCCATGACAGCGCGCCTTATTGCAAAGCCAATATTATAATGAGGATTTTGTGGATCATTGAAAGCATTACGAATAGTAGTACGAATTTGAGCCTCAGTTGGCCCAGCCATAGCAGAAGAACGGCTTCAGGAAGAACTTCCAGCACCTTGGTTTGCACTTTTTTGCTATTTGCTGTATTGCTTGTATCCTAGTACCAAAACATTTTGTTACTGAATTTCTGCTGTGGTAATCGCTCATCGAAATCAAATTCATGATGGTGCTGGCAGCAGGCAGGTAGTTGCTAATGCCCTCAACGGTTCTGATTATTCAGTTGATACCGGGCCATCTTAAACAAACTCCAGCCGTTGTTTGTTATCGCCACGTTTGTGTTTAGCGTGATAATTTGCGGGCAGAGGCAGCATTGGTTTGAAAATATCCGCGGACTTTAAGAAACGCTTTATGAGGTAGCAAGTAAACGTCTTCATCACGCGTGTCAATAATTCTTGTGCCTGGTTTGTTCATTGGATGCGAGTCCTTGTCCAAGTATTCGACGCACTCATACTCGGTTGTTGACTCGTCAATTTGTGCTTCATCAAAAAGCTTGAAGTATTCTGGTGTATATCTAGACAGCATGTTTATAAAGCCTTCTTGCACACAAATTCTTTTTAGACTGGATCCTGCTATGATATTTGACACTGCTGCTCTCCTATTGGCTGTCGACGTGCGGGTCTCAATTTCATTCATAATGTTTTCACCGCGCTTAGAAAATATATTTTGGCAGTACTGGTCATTACTTGCTCAGCTTCTTTTCTTGGTGCAATTTCCTTGATGATTTTTTTGAAAGGCTCCAATGTAACAGGCGGCTGTAACATAACAGGTTGCTGTGGCGCTTGCGTCCCCTTAATCTTGTCTGCAATTTTTTGTCCAACTGCTGATGGCACTTTTCGCGACATCAAAGGCAAGTGGAGCAACTCGTTTGACTAAGCCAGACACTGCCTTAGATGTCTTTGAGAACAGCGATGATAAAAATCCTCGTATGATCTTTTTGCGCACGTTATTGGCTTCATTTATACAACTAGGTTACATAGTTTTGGCTAGCTATGGCAAATGCAGATAAAATGTGACTCGCTCATTATTAACGTTGACGTTGTTTCCAGATTCATCCGTGATTGACATGGTGATTTCTGGTATGATGTAGACGTTGTTGAGCAGATAATAAATGACCGGCGACGGCTTTATGGTCATCAATGATCCTGGTGGCGCGTTTGGACTGAAGCTATATATGACCGCCTCCCGCGTCAAATGGACCTTCAGCTATGGAACAATTGATAAGTACGCTGTTTACGTCGCTAATGTTTACGGGAAAGTCTCCATCGTAAACACCATTTTCTTATAGAATTCGCGAACTAAAACCAAATAGGTTTCTTAAGTTGTTCTCAATTGTAAAGTCAACTCGGTAGCCGCCCTTAAGCGTCAATCGTGTTTTAAGCGTATGCTTGTTTGGCTTGATTATTGTTTTCGCCAATATTACCTTTCTCTGTCATAATTATTTTTATCTCATCACCGATGTCAACAATGTTGTAGGCGCCATGAATGATGGTGAGCAATGTTCCTGCATCATTAGCGGACGTAAATTTTAAAACAAATAAGTTATTGCTAGTTGTAATATTATGAAAAAGAGTTCCATATTTTCTTCAGAATTAAAGCGATCTCATAGCGAGTATCCTGCGATTACTCTATGGGTGTGCTATATCTGACAGTAAAATTATTGCTGATTACTTGAGCCAACTTCGAATCAAAGAGATTAGTTTGCGACATATTTTCTATATCAGATCACTGTACAAAACTTTACATTCCGCATTACTAATGATGCTTTGTTGAAGTAAATGATCTAGTATTTCTACGATTTCAATGTCAACTTCCACTCCAACGTTGCCCGCTTGTTTACTGGCTGCTAATAATTTTAGATGTGTAGTGAGCTCAGCTGAACTGTTGTGATATTTTATTCCTGTACTGGTTCTAGGTTTAAAATTTAAAATTCTTATAGCGCTGATAAGTTTTAATCTAAGTTACTTTCCATGTTAACCAAGGATCTAAATTCATGATCAGTTTTTCCAGCTTTTATTTTACTATAATATGAGTTTGCGTTAGCAATCGTCTCTTTTTTATGTAATAATTTTTCATATTCTTCTTACGTGACATTTTCTTACTGTACTTTTCATTCTTTTTCAATCTCTGCTTTGTATTCTTCTGGAGTTGTTATATTTACCAATGGACGAACAGGTTAAAGGTCGTCTACTTCCTCTTCAGCTGGATAAACCTCATATCTTGGCACAAATGACCGTGGCAACAACGGTGTCTGTGCTGGTGACTGTGGCGATGTCGGTGACAGGGTCGATGTAGTATCATCAATCTCATCGTTTATATGCGTGCTGCTTCCCTTTTTAATAGTTCTATTTCTCTTGTAGTATTTTTGAAGGCAAAGCTGAGTATTGTTCTGATTGCACTACTAATTTTTGTACCTCCTGAAGCTGCTGCTGTGAGAGCTTGTACTTGCTTTCTGTTGACGTTAAACCGCACCGGTCACTAGTTGTTCTTTAACTTGCTTGTTCTGTTTTATGTCATGTGCAGATGCTGATTCAGATATTGCTAATGTTACAGGCTTAAATAGTTTTTGTGCTACATCGCGTTGAAATTCCTGTTCAGCAATTTTGTATGCCATAATGCGGCCATGTAGTTGTTGTTACTGATCTACATATTTACGCATAACTTCTGCTTTGTCCTTTTGATATTCTACTCGTACAAATGGCATTCTGTATTTGCATAAAAATATTGTTGCCATTATTATCAAATAAATATGGCAAATAAAAGTCATCAAAGTCGCGACGATACATTTCAGGAACGTGTTCTGCATCTCTATGAAAAACCATAAAGTCATGTTTGCTGCCAGCAGTGGCCTCGTGATAACATTGCTTAAATTTAGCAACGTCTATGCCACGACAATGATCACGCGCCATAGAATCTATGTCATGGTTGTCCAAGCCAGAAAATAACACAAAGCAACCCGTGTTACCTCGAATGTATTTTGGCACATCATAGTAAGACTGGACAAAGTGGATAGAATTGCAGTTTTTGTTTCGTGACAGAGAAAAGTATTCTTTGATTTTACTCATGCTGTCACGGTCAATTTTGATGTCATCAAATACAATGACAGAGCCAATGTTGCCATCAAGTTCTTCTGCGGACGTTATTTCTTCTGGCTCTAATATTGTAAACGTTTTGCTGCAAGTGGCCTTATTGTAATCAGCAACAGCAAAACTGCTAACAGCCTTGTCAAAGTCGCTAAGTGTCTTCTGAATCAAAGTTGATGATGCGCATTTTTTATATATACAGTTATATATAATGAGTCATTATACAGCTTCTGGTACAGTTATTGGCGGCGCTGAATCGAGCACGACAACAGCCATTTCTGATACAGAACTCAACAAGCGCTTGCTAAAAACTGGGGATACTATGTCTGGAGCGGTAAACATGTCTTCGCAAAAGATTACAAATGTGGCTACAGCGGCAGATAACGCAGATGCGGCCAATAAACATTATGCACATAAGTATGCAAATGCTAGAGTGTTGTTAACAGTTGTCAATACATATTTTCCTTCAAGGACGCTTTCTTTTAGTAAAATACAACTTGGTATCGGTAATCAATGGCAATGAAATATATTAATGTCAGTGCCATATGTTTTGCCGTCAGCTGGTGGAACTATGACTGGCGACATCGACATGAATTCTAAGAAAAATGACAAATTTAGCCACGTCATAACTGAAAAAGATGCGGCCACCAAAGAATATGCAGATATAAAACTTAGCGTAGATGGCCACATTTTGGCTAGCGTACCTACTACGGTAAGCAGCAGATATATTGGAATGAATGCGGATGTGACCGTGGGTAAATCCATGTTTTGTTTTTGGTTCACAGACAAGGCGGATTTTTTTTTGAAAGGTCATCTGAGGCATCTTATTGTCCAATCATTATTCAAGTGCCAGAATGTTTTATAATTACCATCCATGTAAATTCAGTTATGTTTAAAGTTACTGGCTTTCGAATCATTGCGACCTTTTCTCAGATCAAAATGTGGGCGTGCCAACTGATAATGCAGATGCGACAACTAAAACTGTGTGTGGATTCCAAGCGAATACAAATACCATAGGACATATTCCATCGCTGTAGTCCAATTCTGATAATTGCAACTGATTTGTAGCCTCTGCATCATCGGAATATTCAGGCAGCCTTTAGAGCGCATCTGCTTTTGCTGACCACATATCTACTGCGTGAAATAGCGAATGGGCTACAGCAGGCGTTTATAATAATTTTTGGATCAGAATAGATTGTCCTGTGGCGGTTGCTTTTTTAGCGCTTTCAACTTAGAGGCAGATCAGTTGCAACTGAATACATCCACAATTGGAGTCTAGAAGCTTCCAATGATAGCGCTAACTGGACCACGCTTTACACAAGTACGGATACATTAAGGTCATATCTGGCTACGACAAGATCTGGCACAACAAAATATCGTCTATACAGATTGTATTGCATTGCTGCGACGCTAATTAATCCCGGTCTAACTTATGTTCAGATTTTTACGCTTGATTATCTTATGTAAACAACATATATAAGATGTCAGAATTAGGAAGAATTACACGCAAATAATGATATGCTGTTGTTTGAAGAAAAACACGACCGCATGGGTTTTGATGACGTGAGAACTAAGACGTTTTATGGTGAAATTGGTGAAAACAAACAACTGTATGACAAGTTTATGGCGGATCAAGAAAGCGTAAAAATAGATGATCACATCCTCAGTCTTTTCTCAGTAACTCATATGAGAGCGCCACAGTTGCGGGACGAGTTGGACAAATATGACAAGTTAAAAAAGTTCTGCAATGACAAGGAATAGGCCAGCGCTGCTAGAAACATAGGAGTGCCCTTTATGAATATATTAAATGAGTTGAGTATTGGTAACTTACAATTAGTGTATCAAACAAACAAAAAATAAAAATAAAACGCAGACAAATGAACAAAAATAAACAAAAATCACAATGCTGACTATGCATGCATGTACAATCAAGCCTGGCAAAAAAACCATAAAAAAAAGCTTTAAAAACCAAGAAAGACTTCAAGAACATGTAGACAGGCGGTATTTTTACAAAGAGCTTGGTTTGGATGGAATGATGGCGCTACCTGATATAAAAGACGGCGAAAAAGATCCTCCTGATGACAAGGAATCACAATCTGAAGCAGAAAAACCGCAGTCAAAACTTGAAGCATAAAAGCCGCAGCCACAACCACAACCAGAGATTCCTGAGCAGCCACAACCAGAGCAGCCGCAGAGAGATGAAATTTCAGGGGTTGTAAAAAATAACTGCTGAAGCTTTTTATCACATCGTAAAATACAAAGATTATAACGAATATTTTTTAAATGTTCTTGCCACAGTTCTTGAACATGTTGGAAAATTATCACCAGGAAACAAGTTTGTTCTTGCTGCATTTGATAACAAGATTACAAATATACCTAGGGGACACTTTGTCAGTGCAGAGCATCCAAGTATGGAAATATCACATCTCATTCATGCTCGCACATTTGACATGACGCCACATAAAAATTATCTTGAAAAAATGCAAAATATCTTTTCAAGCCGATCAACGGCAAGTTAGATGTTGAGTGCGAAAGACAATTGAGGCGTATTATCTTATTGTTAAATATCCCATCAAAAAAGTGTATGATGCAAAAGAACTTGAAGCAGCAATTAATTTTCTTATCCGCAGGCTTGACGGTAGAACGGACATGCTTAAAGAGCTAACATTATCAAAAACAGAAATACCGCGCGGAAACTTTGTTGGCGTTCCAGAGTCATCAGATTTATTTCGATAAAGTTTCAAAAAACATAGCTTGCGGTTTACGCAAAAAAGTTTTATTTAAAATCACTGGCAAAAACTAGATACACCAGAAGAGCGACCACAACCAGAACCAGAGCAACCACAACCAGAACCAGAGCAACCACAGCCAGATGCTGATGATGAAAAAAAAGTTAGCTGAAGCATACTACAACATTTTTAAGTATTCAAGAGCGCGTTGAGATTCTCTTCCTCTGGCTGAACTTACTATCTTAAGAAATAGCATAAGGGTGGATTTAAAGTTGACTATGTTGTTGTCTCATAAATACCTACTCGCTATTTCAAGTACCCTGAGCTTACAGAAGAGCAGATTAGGAAGTTGGATTTAGTCCAGATGCACATATAGCTTTTCATCAAACATTTTACGAGGAACAGATGAGCAAACTTGCTGCAGATGAGCAAACTTGCTGCACATCAACCACATAATGAGCCTTTTCTTTGTTTCAAAAGAAGAGACGCAGCCAGAGGACGAAGAAATAATTGGCTAGCGTTATTGTATACGATGAAGGAATGCAACCAGGCTGTTCCTGAATGTCTGCAATAATGTAATCATATTCTTTATGTAGGTCTTTCTTCAGAAATAAGGACAAATCTGCCGCAGTAGATTCGCCAAGATCAGTAAAATCGTCATAGTTGCAAAAGAGTCCTATGATGCCTATTGCGATTGGATACTTAGTGTACCTTTTGTAATCTCTGCTATGAAACCTTTTGTCGTATTCTGGGTAAAATCCCAATTGGTTCAAAGAACATTTACAAAAGATTGTATCGACAAGCAAACGGTATGAAGCAACAACTGAAACTTCTAAACCTGATAATACTTGTGGCAAATGATATTCTGGCAACTTGCTGATGTCTCTGCTAAAGGGACACTTAAATTCTAACAGCAAAATTGTATTGTTGTCAACAATGTAGCTATCAGGGCAGTCTGAATGCAGATATCGCTACCCATCGCTTATTGGTTTGTGGTGATCTCAATGTATCTTCTGATGACTGGATCAAATAATGTTCCCCAAATACAAGGCAGAGTTATATACGATGGTTGTATGTTAAGTTTTCTTCTAGCTATATCTTCGGCTGTTGCAAAATGACAAACGCCATGAACTGTAGCCAACTTTGAACCACCCAGTGTCGTATACATCACTGAATACCATTCGGAAGACCTATGTTTTATCTGAGGCACTTTCACAAATGATTCCAAGATAGCTTTCAAATCCTTTATTATACTATATGATTTTTTCAATTAGGAAAATTATGTAAAACAAATATATATGCCAACATAAATATACAGCCTCCTAATTGGTAGGCCATTCTCAAACACACTAGTATGATTTTTATTCAGGTGAGACCATATGCGTACAAACATTTTTGCAAAATCCCAGTCTAGGACCGGGTGCTAGACATAAATAAATCTTTTAGTTCCTCAGCAGATAAGGAATATAATCCACCTTGCACACATTCCGAGTGTGAACGGCTTCGGAGGTCTCGTAACCTTTTAACTTCCTGCAACTCTTCCGTTGAGTTCACATCGAAAGTTTAGGTCGTTACATGATCTGTCACTTAAGATCTGAATGCCTCCTAACTGCTTCAGGATCTCGGACCTGGACCCCGGCCTGAATGTCAAGACAGAGTGGCCAACCCTGTGAGATACCAGACCTTTCCACAGCTATATATGCATAGACTTCAAAATATATATATATATATATATATATATATATATATATATATATATATATATATATATATATATATATATGCATAGACTTCGATTTATATATAAATCAGTACTATACTCTGTTTCTTATTTTATGGTGTAGACAAATTTGCATACGTGTGTGTGCCTAAAAATATATTGCAATCAAGGGAGTTAACTCGTGTGCGCCAATATTTCCACCAAGCCGATTTGTAAATAAAGAATAATTATAACGTTAGTAGTATATAGGATAGGCCGGTATTGCAAACACAAGTATGATTTTTCTGGTGAGGCTGAGCGTGAACGAGGCCGAGACTGGAAATCATACGTGTGTTTTAATACCGGCCTTTCCATATACCACTAATAAGCACTATACCTTCTTTGCAAAAATAGGTCATTATGGTCCATATTTAATGCTTCATTGGCTTGGGTTCAATTTTCTTTTTGATGTTCATTACTAAGCCCCTGTTCATGCAAGAATCACACAATTGATGATGATATGCATCCCTGTTGATATCACACCCTTACAATAAAAAAGTACACAATGACCTATATTTCATCTTTCACTGAATAGTTAAACTTTTGCATTTAGTTCATGACAACAGTAGTGTTTTGGCATGCTATATGCATACAATCATGCCTAGAATCATTAATTTGGTAAGTGGATGTGTCTTGATAAGTACTACCCTATTTTGCGTAAAGTATGATATATATTTCATACTTCAGTGACTTTGTTGAAATTTTGCTTTTAAAGTTAATTTCGGGTGTATTGTTCATGTTAGTACCATGAAACGTAATACTGAATGCATCTCTGTTCGTACTACACCCTTCCAACCAAACAAGGTCACTGTGCCATATACGTTAAGTTTTACTAGCAAAAGGTAAGTATTTGTCTTTAGCCTATGACCGCATACATTTTTTCTAGCCTAGTCAGGAGGCCCTTTCTGACAGTGCAATTGAAAGTAGGAATAAATATGTTTTTTCATTGGTAAGCTATAAATGTTATGTTTTGATAGGTTACTCTCGACAGGCAGGTTAAAAGTGTATTGTACATGTTAAAAAGAAGGTACTAACAGCATGGACAAAATTCATTTCATGTGAGTCCTCACCTGTAGTGGCTAATAAAGGTCATTACTGATGCAAGAACAACGCCTGAAATACTGGTCATATTGGGTGTCAGTCCAACGTTACTCAAGCCTGTGAATTCCATCCAGTAAAATCTGTCATCTTGGGGTTGACGACGGTAATGGCTTCTGAAGTAGTTTTATGAACAATTATTTGAAGATTAATAAACAAAAAGAGTAATCTATGATTGTTATCAGCTCTTTATAGTACTGACACTTCGATATCATAGAAAAGAATGTTCTTTTTATGCCTTTAATGCCATGTCAGAGGGGGCAACATTTCGCAAGTCAAAATCACTTTAGTCTGAATTTACTTTCTTCACGATAATTTGTGTTTACAGTGGCCGATGAAGAATACTAAATGCTTCACGGAAGCTAAGTGTGCAATCGTTGATTACAATCTGGTTAATGAACCACTGTCACAAGATGAAATTTGTATATAAGTTTTGCCAAGAAAGTATGCAAAAATATTTCACATTTGTCTTTCTATTTCAATACTAGGGTTAGAACGTGTATCTGAAAATGAAAGGAAAATGCATCACATCTAGTCAAATTTTAAACAGATTTTTCACTTTTTTGTTTCAGATGTAATTAATATGGAATGAAAATAAATCGAATTATTTGAAGAAAAAAAAAAGACGTCCAAAATATCAGCATATATTTCTACAGAGAATGGCAAATTGGTAGTAATTCATTCACATCCCATACAGTCCTAAGAGGCAATTATGTTTTAAATTACAAAGTAATAAAAAGATTATACAACTACTGTCGGATATTCTCCTCCTCCCTCCGGAAATCAAAATAGTATGAAAGAACTTATTTTTCAACAAATTTAATTATGTCTTTAATGCAGCAGGAATTAACAAACCCTGTCCAAATATATACAAGAAGACAGAATCATCTATATCCCCCCGCCCCACAGAAATGTCTGAGATGACAGAAGGATTTATCGAAGATTCCATATATTGGAATGTCGTACTTAAAAATAGTACAGAGAAGTGATATGCATCATGAGTTTTGCTCTGTAAATGGGCGAATGGGTGAAGAGAAAACAGACAAAAACGTGAAAAGTATTGAAACTAAAGAATTGACAGATAGCAAAAGGCACACCCATGCCACTAGTATAGATATCTTAAACGGGCCTGGAGTTTTGCCCCGGTAACGAAATTGTGGATCATGAATAGATGGACGGCATTCATACGGACAAAAACGTTTGAAATATTGAAAATAAATATTTTAATAACAAAAAGCATATATGGACCACTAGTTTAATATGTGTACAAAGTTTCATAGAAACATCTTGAACAGTTTGGGAGTTGTGCTCCGGAAACGAATGATGTCTGGATAGATGAAAGACAAACAGACCAAAACGTTAACAAAAATATTGAAAATGAAGAAATGTGAATAGCAAAAGACTTGTTTACACCAATAGAACAATATGTGTACCAAATTGTATTGTGATGCTTCAAACGGTTTTTGGACTTTTGCAGCGGTAACTAAAGTGTGGATAATGGATGGATGGACAGACAAAAAAGTTAAAAAGACTGAACCTGAAGAGTTGTAAATAGTAAAATGCACATCCACGCCACTAATCTAATAAGTGCTCCAAGCTCCAACGAGATATATTGAACGGTTTTCGAGTTATGCTCAAGAAACAAGGGCGCGAACGATAGATGGATGAACAGACAACCGGATGAAAAGATTAAAAATATTGAAACTGAAGAATTGTGAAAAACAAAAGGCACGTCAATACCATTGGTTTAATATGTGTACCAGATTTCATAAAAAAAGAACTTTTGCCATGGAAACTAAAGTACATGTAATGGATGGATTGTCAGTCAAATGTACAAACACATGGAAAATATTGAAACTGAAGAATTTTTTATTTCTAAAGAAGCATCTGGACCACTAGAGTAATGCGTCTATCAAGTTTTGTATAGATATCTTGAACGATTTTGGAGTTTTGCTCCGAAAACGAAAGTGTGAATGATGGATGAATTAATGGATGGATGGATGAACAGACATACAAACAAAAATATTACAAAATATTGAAACTGACGAATTGTGAATAGAAAAAAGCATATCTACACCGCTAGTCTACAGAGATATCAAAAATGGCGTTGGAGTTTTACCTTAGAAACGAAAGAATGGATAATAGATGTTTGGATAGACGGATACATGGACAAAGGATCAAAAATATTGAACTGAAGAATTTTGAATAGCAATAGGCATATCTAAAGTACTAGGTGTACGAAATTTTATCTTGAACGGTTTTGGAGTTATGCTCCAGAACAATAATGTGACCGACGGACGAGGGGAACCCATTTATATATACCCCCAAGATGAGAGGGGGGTGATAAAACAAAATAATCTCCAACAATTTATTTTCATTGTAATAAATTAGGCATTTGGTTCGGTCAATTTGCCTTTGAATACTAAAAATTTTGAGCAAAACTTGAGTTTGCATCCAGAAGCTGCTATCAAAATCTCTGATTATCACTGTATGTAATACGACCAACAGCTAGTACTGATCAGACATTACTACCATGCAGTCTGAGTTTTCTGCATGTCAACCAACATAATTTCATTCCACAAACAATAAGTGACTGGATTTGCCTAAGATATTCCTACCATAAAAATGAATTACTAAGAGGTGGTAATAACACATAAAAAATAAAAAATTAAGGTGTTAAATGAAAAAGAAAAATTATTGATTAAAAGGTGGTAATACATGAAACTTGAATTGTTAATAGGGGGTAATGTTACATAAAAATTGAATTATTAATAGTCGCTAATATTACAAAAATTGAAATATTAATAGTGGGTTATATGACATAAAAATGAATTATTAATAGTGGCTAATATTACATACAAATTGAAATATTATATACAAATTTAATTATTAATAGGGGGTAATGCAGGGGTGACTTTGGGTCAGACTTCACGGAGTTGGATTATACTGTTCGCCTTTTGTAAGCTTGAAGATGGGTATTGGCGTTGAGCAGTGGAGGTGCCGGATTGGATGTTTCTTTCAGCTAGACAAATCTTCGAAATATTTATCAATTACAACCGGTTGTTTGTACACGGAGTTGAGACTAATACAGGTAGTGGCCCCAGGGTTAGACACCCAAAAAGCAATCCAGGAGGTAGAACATATCCACAAGGTCCGCAAATATCCTAAAGCCCTCTAAATAACACCAGAATACATCAACCTACTGAGGAACATGTGACAAACTCGCACAATACATTATTTACATTAGTGGGTAACTCTCAAGCTAACCAGATAAGTCCAATTCGGGCTAGTGTTTCTGTACTAACGCAGCAGAATTCCCCCCCCCCCCTCCGCAGCACACGATATGACAGAAAGGGGGATATGAATGATGAAACCTTTACTGAGACGGCCGAAACAATGGATTTAAGCACGAGAGCTTTAATGCTAGAAATAAGAAATGAAGTGAGGAAACTTAATGAAAGGTTTATTTCTACTGAATGTTCCCTAGATGAACTGAACAAGAAAAATTAACTGCTAACAAATCAGAATATGGTAATGTACAACCAGATTGAGAGCATGACTTAACAGTTAACGAAACACGATTGCAGGCGAATGTACAAAATCCAGAACAGCAGGAGGCCCATTCCCATAGAGAGAATTGAGTGTTTTATGGTGTGCATAAAAATTGGGGAGAGAAATGGGCGGATACAGAGAAATCCATTAAAGTTTATAGGAGAAATGTTCTAGGATTGGATTCGGAGAGAATATAAGTTGACAGAGCCCATCGACTTAGATCAAAAGAAAACCTAAGACTTGCGATCGTCAAATTTTCCAGATATAAAGACAAAGAGTAAGTATTGAGACGATATTGAAAGATCGGGAAAGTAGCCCGTGAAGCATCCGACAAAGACCCGGCTGAAAATGATGATACAGCTGCAGCTTACAGACAGGTTAATGTGGGTATAGCTGAGGATTTTACATTGAGAGTGAGAAAGGCTCGTGCCAACCTCACCCTGACGTTGAAAAAAAAATAAAGAACAAGCAAATATAGCTTGTTACAAATATGACAAGTTAATAATAAAGGGTTGATGGTGTTAGAAATGATGTTGCTCTTGTAGACAAATGCTAGGACTCCGGCTGAGGCCTAGAAAATGTGTATGATGAGAACTTTTCTAATTCTTTATTATGTTGTTTAGTATGGACTATATCTGGAATAAGTGGAAAACTTTAAAGAGAAAGTACATTTAATTTTATTAACTTTGTTGAAATATTTGATATACCATGCATACTATGCTTTGCTGAAATATGTGCAGAAAGTAAAAATCAATATTCATATTAACGTTCATAAAAACTTTGATATTGTAAGAATTTAATCACAAACAGCTAAACAGAAATTCAGGTGGGATATCGGTGTTTGGTCGTGAATCCCTCTTCAAGCACTTCAGCAAGAAAGAAGTATCTCAAAAAATGCTGTTTGGTTAGTTATATCATCCAAGGCAAGCATGCTAAAGTGGAACTTAAGTTTTGGTTTTATCTATATGTCACCTGAATACTCCCATGTTCACTCTGAGGAAAATGTATATATAGTGGTAGAAAATGGAATAGCTTACCTGAAAACTAAGTATACTGACTATAAAATGATAATTGTGGTGATTTTAATGCTTATACGGATATTTAAACAGATTTTATCAAATATGATAGTGTTATAGACCTTAGTCAAGAATTTAATTATTCAAAATACGAAGACATGTATGGTTGGGCTAATCAAGACGTAAGGGAGATAAATCATTATGGAGAAAAACTTTTACATCTATGTCAGATGACTAGGTTAAGGATCGCTAATGGTAAATGTTACTCAGATAAAGGCAGAGGAAAATTTACATGTATTCATGGTAACTCGGCCTCAACAGTATATTATGTTTTCGTTTAATGTATGTGTTTCAACAAATACATCGTCCTTTGACATAGACTGGAATCTATACATATGCCCATTGTATTTTCCTTTAATTACATAGGCAAATTAGAATA
Organism: Margaritifera margaritifera; assembly: GCA_029931535.1. Lineage (NCBI taxonomy): Eukaryota > Metazoa > Mollusca > Bivalvia > Unionida > Margaritiferidae > Margaritifera > Margaritifera margaritifera. Next base: position 22,610 of record JAQPZY010000850.1, read on the forward strand.
GAAAGTTTTCTGAATCTGGAAATAAAGTAGTAGATACATACATGTGGAACAAGAAAAAAGTGCTATATTTTATCCAAAATATCGAGAATCAATTATCTCAAATGTGGATGCAATTTTAAATTATATGAATTATAACAAACTCAATGAATGCGTCGAAACAATTATTGGTATTTACCATGATGCAGCAAACCCAATGAAACAGTAAATAGAAAGCAAAATCTAGCTGTGACATCTCCAAGAAAACTTTATAAAGGTCAGTCTTGGTTCGACAGAGATTGTTGAGCAACAAAAAGCAAATCCTTAATATATCTAAGACAGTTTAGAATGCAATGCACAATACAATCACTTGAAGATTAAAAATTATATAGTAGTATGCATTAATCTCTTACAAATTATAAAAAATTATGTAGTAGTATGCATCAATCTCTTACAAATTATTAAAAAGTATATAGTAGTATGTATTAATCTCTTACAAATTATTAAAAATTATGTAGTAGTATGCATTAATCTCTTACAAATTATTAAAAACTATATAGTAGCATGTATTAATCTCTTACAAATTATTAAAAACTATATAGTAGTATGTATTAATCTCTTACAAATTATTAAAAATTATATAGTAGTATGTAGTAATCTCTTACAAATTATTAAAAACTATATAGTAGTATGTATTAATCAATTACAAATTATTAAACATTATATAGTAGTATGCATTAATCTCTTACAAATTATTAAAAATTATGTAGTAGTATGCATTAATCTCTTACAAATTATTAAAAATTATGTAGTAGTATGCATTAATCTCTTACAAATTATTAAAAACTATATAGTAGTATGCATTAATCTCTTACAAATTATAAAACACTATATAGTAGTATGTAGTAATCTCTTACAAATTATTAAAAACTATATAGTAGTATGTAGTAATCTCTTACAAATTATTAAAAACTATATAGTAGTATGTAGTAATCTCTTACAAATTATTAAAAACTATATAGTAGTATGTATTAATCTCTTACAAATTATTAAAAACTATATAGTAGTATGTATTAATCTCTTAAAAATTATTAAAAACTATATAGTAGTATGTATTAATCTCTTACAAATTATTAAAAACTATATAGTAGTATGTATTAATCTCTTACAAATTATTAAAAACTATATAGTAGTATGTATTAATCTCTTACAAATTATTAAAAACTATATAGTAGTATGCATTAATCTCTTACAAATTATTAAAAACTATATAGTAGTATGTATTAAGCTCTTACAAATTATTAAAAATTATATAGTAGTATGTATTAAGCTCTTACAAATTATAAAAAATTATATAGTAGTATGTAGTAATCTCTTACAAGAAGCAAAGGAAAGCAATATGAATTAGAACCAAATTATAAAAAATAGTCTTTAATTTGTATTATACTCTAAAAATGTACTTTTTTACGCCTTGTAAAGAATTCCATTACTCATACACAAGTCAGTATCATATCTACAGCTTGGTATGAATAGTTTTCAGAATTATTTATTTTTCCTGCTCTGTTGATTGTTACAGGAAAATGAAAATATTCAAATAGTTCAAGATAATCTTAACAGAATAATCTATGAAAAGGACGTCAGCCTAGCACTGAGTAAACTGAAGATTGGCAAAGCTGGGAGAGTAGATGCTTTATCCAGCGATTTCTTGATATGTACGGGCAACTTAATTACACCAATAATAACAATATTATTTAATAAACTATTTGAGATTTGATAATATCAATAATATTGGCCAACAGCTATCGTTACACCAATTCTGAAGAAAAGTGATGTAAATGAACCCTCCAACTACAGAGCCATTAGTTTACTACCTGTATTAAGCAAAGTTTTAAACAATGAATTGGCGGACGAAAATGAATTACTTGGCAAAGAACAAGTCGGTGTTTTTGAGCGGGTTATTCTACAGTAGATAATATGTTTATATTTTATACATTAATTTGTAAATATTTAAGAAAGAAACACAGGGGTAGATTCTATCAGTATTTATAGACTATGTAAAAGCCTTTGAGTGTAGAGGAGTTTACTGTACCAAAAGCTAGTTAGTGAAAGTATTAGTGGAAAGATGTTAAGAATTATTAAGGAATTTATAATGATGTAAAAGCGTGTGTTAAGTCCAACAGTTTTAGTACTGATGTGCAGTAGCGTACTAACGAGGGGGGGGGAGGGAGCAGAGGTCTTGGGTCGCCAAGACAGCTGATAAAAGTTCGGGCCTCGTTTTCTGGCCCTTTGTGCCATCATCGTCGCCCCAGGCGCCATTTACCCCTAGTACGCCACTGCCGATGTGTTTTATTTCCCAGTGGGCGTATTCCAGGTTGTGTTTTATCGCCTTTACTCTCTTTTGTTTTTAGTTTTAAATGATCTGAAACCCTTCTTGGCAGAAGGAAACAAGGGAGTTTATGGCAGAAACCTTAGAATTATTTTTACTGTTGTATGCAGACAATTTAATTGTCTTTGCTGACACTGCTAATCACTTGCAAAATATGCTCAATAGACTGCATCAATACTGTTTACATTGGAGACCAAAAGTGCATATGGAAAAAAAAATCAAGAGTGATTGTATTTTGCAGAGGTGGCTATCTCAGAAGTTATGAATAGTGGTATTATGGCCCTACTGAAGTAAAGATTGAATCTAGGCATCTAGGATGGATATTTTCTTTTAAAAAAACTCATGGTATATGTGCCAGAAAGCTCTATCTTTGCAAGCATTGGAGGCTATGCATACTGTGAAGCGAAGTCTTTCAAAATTTTGCAAAATACCTGTAACTGGATTGCTTCGTCTGTTTGACTCGAAGATAGCTCCCATTCTTAACTATGGGTCTGAGGTTTAGGGTTTTATGATGCCAACGATATTGAATAAGTTCATGGGTCATTTTGTAAATATATTCTTGGTATATCTAAGTCTACTCCAAATGCATTCGTATATAATGAATTAGGAAGAATTAGTATGCAGTATATAATGAATTAGGAAGAATTAGTATGCAGTATATAATGAATTAGGAAGAATTAGTATGCAGTATATAATGAATTAGGAAGAATTAGTATGCAGTATATAATGAATTAGGAAGAATTAGTATGCAGAATATAACATACAAACGTATTTTGAAAATAAATGTTGGCTTAGAATTCTAAAAATACCAGAAGGCAGATATCCTAAACAATGTCACAATTTACAACTGAGATGGGGAGAAAATTGTGATTGATGTGCTAATTATGTTAGAAAGCTTATATTTATGTATGGATTTGGCAATTTTTGGTGCAGTCAGGGGGTGAATGATGAAAATGCATTTGTTTAGATGTTTAGTCAGAGATGTGAAGATACTTTAAGGCAAATACTTCATGATGAGGTTGAATCGGTGGAAGGACTGCGTTTCTATGATTTATTGAGAATAGAATTCACTCATCAAATATCTCTAGAATTACTAGGAGATAGAGACTTTTGTTATATACATACTATGCTTAGAGCAGGTAACTTGCAAATCAGAGGTAATACAGAAAAATGTGAAAACATTTGTTATGAAGAAAGACTGCGTCAAATTTGTAATGTTAATATCGAAAATGAATTTCAGTTTGTTACTGTTTTTCTGCTATATGCTGAACGAAGAAGAAAATATTTACCCTTATTCTTATATAGAAATCCAACATTAGAAAAAATTAGGACTTTTGTACAAAATTATACCTAGAAGAATTCTGATGACTACTTTAGCATTGTTTATTATAAAAGATTTAAAGATTAGAGAAACTGTTTTATCATCAAGTCCTGTTACATATACTGTAGATATCTTAATATAAATATCACAAACTTCTGCTGCTTTTTGAAGGTTTTAGGGTCCTCTTTAATTTATATTGTGTGATTGCTGTGTAATATATATTGGTATTTCACCCAATTAGAAAAAAATTACAATAATGATTAATTGCATGCATAGCATGTTTAATAGATACTATGTTCTTCTCTTACTCACTAAAACACCTTTCTGTACAGCATGATGTATGGATAAGCATCGTGGGCCAGTGGCTTGTATTACAAATAAACACTATTACTAAATTTACATAAAAATGGAATTATTACTAGGGGTAATATTATATGAAAATTGATTTATTAATAGGGGGTAATTTTAAAATGTAAATTGATTTGTAGAGGTCATCTTATGATCTTCAAAACTTTAATACAATTGAGAATTCTGATAAAAATAGATCAAAAATATGAAAAATAGGTAAACAAGGCTAAATATATGATCAAAAATATATAAATTAAGCCAAAATATGATACAAATAGGTATATTAGGCTATAAATTTGATACAAAAATAGGTAGATTAAGCCAATAAAATATGCTTAAAAAAAAGGCAAGACAGGCTAAAATATGATTTTAAAAAAGGTAAATTAAACCAAAAATATCATGAAAAATAGGTCAATTAGGATATACATATGAAAAACAAATAGCTAAATTAAACCAAAAATATTTTAATTGATATAAAATTCATATAATAAATATTTTGTGTTAAAATTATATAATGTATGTATAGTAGTAATAGCAATCTCTAATATCTATAAATAAAATTGCATAAAAATAATCTACCCCATTTATGGAGATAATAGGTAATCATTATGAACATCATGTACATTAAAAATAATCTACCCCCTTTATGTAGATAATAGGTAATCATTATGAACATCATGTACATTCTCCGCATATTCTAAATCAACTTCTAATATTATACATTAAGAATCAATGCATAATAATTCAATATTATAAACATGGTATAAAAAAAATATCTAATATATAGTTAATATGTGCTTTTGTGGTTATTAACCTTAGATACTTATTTAATATCTTTGGCTATGGATGGTTTTAGCTTTTTTGCTAATTGTTAAATAGCTTCTTTCATGTCATAAACAAAGAATAATCTTTTAAATAGTTAATTATTTAATTAGTATTTATTAATAATAGTGCTTATTTGTTATACAGACCACTGGCCCATGATACATATCCTTACATCATGCGGTACAAAAAGGTGTTTTAGTGTGTAACAGAATAACATCATATCTATTGGAAGTGTTAAACATTCAATTAATCGTTATTGTTATTTCTCTAATTGGGTGACATACAAATATATATTACACAGTAATCACACAATATACATTAAAGAGAACCCTAAAGCCTGCATGGAGCAAAACAGAAGTTCTGTGATATTGATCTAGAGTCTATATATGTCCTAAATCTTGTATTTATATGTTTTGATAAAGCAATCCTTATTAACAGCTAATGTTCCAGGAGCTAATTGGGGGGCCCCAGGTGGCTGAGTGGTCTAAGGTGCTCGCCTTTACCGATCACTGCCATCTCACCTCTGTCTGCATGGGTTTGAGTCTTGGACTCGGCCAATGTGGTTATGTGAGAAAGTTTGCCAGGAGCTTCCCGTGGGTTGGTGGTTCTTCCCAGGATTTTCCTGGGTTCTTCCTCCACCAGCTATACTGGCTGCCATGTATAGCCTATCATGTGCTGAAAAATGGCGTTAAACCCATAAAACCAAACCAGGAGCTAATTGATATCCATTATGAGAATCATGCACATTCTCAGCATATTCCAGGTTTACCCCTAATATAAAACCAATTTTGGATTTATTTGGGATGTGCTTACATAGTTTATCTGACAAAATCCATATAAATCCTGAAACTGAGTGGTTGCATCGTAGCAGAATTATATAAGTTATTAAAATCTAAATATGTAATCCTACTTTTTGGTTTGTTTTTATCATAATCTACTACCATTTGAGTATTAGCTTTGGTATATCTTTTTGACACCATCAGTTAACAATTCAAATTTAACATTTTTTTTTTTAATAATGTGTCCCATGACATTTCAACATTTCAGGACTGCTATAATAATAATGGGCTGAATCTAAACCATCATGGATAATTAAAATGTGTCAGCAAGTAAGAATACAACATCTTTTAAATATGGCATTCATCTAAGATTTTTAATATTTCATTTTTCACAAACATTTATCACATGATTATAATCTGTATCAGTTTTTTAAGATTTTTTTTATAAAAGAATTAAAAGAATTCTTTTCATGTAATTTTGTTTAACCAAATCTCTCAAAACTATCTAGATAGTCATATGGGTAAAAACCATTTTTATTTAATAGTTCTAATTGATTTTGATCAGTAAATTTAATCTTTATTTTAAAATCCTCTATTTCAGATTAGATATTTTAGCCAAATTAGCATTGAGAAATTGAAAAGAGTCCAAATTTGAACTGACTGATACTAAAACTCATATATTTCCCCATGTTGTTTGGAATACATCTTATATTATCATCTAAATACTAAAGAAATTTTAGCTATATATTGTTATTTTTAATGTCCTACTCTCTATATTTTCCTGTGACGACGATATCGAACACACTCTTTTGCATGTGAATCACAATCTTCATCTTTATGTAATGATTGTTTTACAAATTGACAAATTGTCACTGTTACGACTCTATGGTCTAAGAAAAATGTAACAGAAAGAAAGTGAAACCAACAAATCAAGTATAAAAATCAACAAGCAATTTATTACTAGATAATTAAAATGAAAAATCAAAAAGTCACTTACAGTAATGTGTTTTGAAATCTCAATAATCCAATAAGAATGATTGTTCTAATCACAAGTCCTAAATATAGAATGTTCCGAATTCACGGCTGTGTCCTTGACTGTTATGATGTGCTAATGGTCTCCAAAGTCCTGATGTACTAGTAATCTTGATGTGCTGATGTCAAAATGAAGTATTCCAAAATCTCTGAATAAGTTCAGTTAAATTCCAAAATCATTAATTAAAAATCCAAAATCCAAAAGTTTATGAGCACTGTAATAATCCAATGAATATTTAAAATAATTCCTCTCTTAGAATTTGGAATGAATTTTCACAACTGTAATAGCTCTTTACAAGACTGATGGTAATGTCAAAACTGAAAAAATGTCCACCAAACATGGTATATATAAAGATTGGTCACATGACAGAATGTTCTAGAATATGAGTCATCTTAATGGAATTCTACCTGTAAACAAAATTCAACCTTGACCTTCAAATTGAGAAAACATATTGATCAAAACAACCTAATTCAAGGACACTAGTTAAACATGTTTTTCCTGATAAACATTAAGATTTAAGCAAATATTAAAGTGAAGAAACATTTATAATTTCCTAAAATATTTATAATATTATATAAACATCATACATAACACCTCCCCTCATAAAGAAAAAGAAAGATTTATATAATAAAGCTTTCTTTTTTGAATATACATCTAATACTATAATAACCAAAATTACATAAGAACATGTTTTATGATACTGGACTTAATTACATCAAGCAATATTACATTTCTAGGCACGTGAGAGTGCATCTGCAATCACATTGTCTTCTCCCCTGATGTGTTTGATGTCAATGTTATATTCCTGCAATATCAAACTCCATCTCAACAATCTCCGATTTTTATCTTTCATTTTGTTGATGAAAGTAAGGGGATTGTGATCACTGTACACAATAATTGGAGAAAGAGCTGAGGTAACATACACTTCAAAATGCTGTAAAGCCAATATCAAAGCCAAACATTCTTTCTCAATTGTGGAATAATTTTTCTGGTGCTTGTTTAGTTTTTTAGAAAAATAACACACAGGGTGATCCACACCACTTTTGTCTTCCTGAATCAATACTCCACCAACCCCTACATCACTTGCATCAACAGATAATTTAAATGATTGGCTAAAATTTGGTGCAGAAAGAACTGGTGCATTCCTAAGTATGGCCTTTAACTTGTCAAAAGATTCCTGACACTTGTCAGACCAATGAAATTTGGTTTTCTTACTCAATAAACTTGTCAAAGGTTCAGCAATTTTGGAAAAATTAGAATAAAATTTCCGATAATATCCAGCCATACCTAGAAATCGCATCAGTTGCTTTTTACAAATTGGAACTTGAAATTCAGAGATAGCTTTGACCTTAGCTTCTATAGGTTTAACTTGACCTTGTCCCACAATATGTCCTAAAAATGTGACACAAGCATGGCAAAACTCACTTTTGCTCAAATTAATTGTCAGATTCGCATCGCTGAGTCGATCGAAGAATTTTCGAATGGTTTCCAAATGATCTTCCCAGATGTTGTTGTAGATAATGACGTCATCGATATAAGCGTCACAATTATCAAGACCAAATGTTATCATGTTCATCAGACGTTGAAACGTTGCAGGGGAATTTTTCATTCCAAACGGCATGACTTTATATTGATATAGTCCATCTGGAGTTACAAATGCTGAAATTTCTTTTGCCCTTTCCGTCAGTGGAATTTGCCAGAATCCTTTTAAAAGGTCAAACTTGGTGACATATTCCGCATTTCCAATTTTATCAATGCAATCCTCCATTCTTGGGATTGGAAATGAATCAGTTTTGGTGACACTGTTGACTTTTCTATAGTCAGTAGACATACGGAATGTATTATCTGGCTTGGGAACAAGAATACATGGTGAACTCCAGTTACTTTTACTTGGTTCTATGAAATCATTCTCCAGTAGATACTGAATGTCTTTCTTCAGATAGTTCTGTTTGAGAGGATTCATCGTATAAGGATGCTGTTTCACAGGCGCAGAATCTACAATGTCAACGTCATGATAAATTTTACTTGTTCGTGTTGGAACATCAGGAAACAAGTGCTCATAGTCATGTAATAGCTGTTTTAGTTCATTTCTTTCCTGTTGTTGTAGATGTGAAAGTTTCTGGTCTAGGTTGTTCAATATTTCTGAATTCCGAAGATTAGTTATACCAGAGTCACTATAGTATGATCGTACTCCATCGTTGATATCTTCACTGTGTGGGACAGGTACAACTAAATTAACAGAATAATTAGCTGGGCTATCTCTGTCAAAATATTCCTTTAACATATTTATATGACAAAGTTGTTTCTGTTTCCGTCTCCCAGGAGTGTTAATGATATAATTTAAGTCATTTACTTTCTTTTCAACGGTATAAGGACCATAAAATTTAGCCTGAAGAGGATTTTGAGTTATGGGCAAGAGAGCCAGAACTTTGTCACCAGGTTTAAAACTCCTTTCCTGTGAATTTCTGTCATACCTTAATTTCATTTTTGACTGGGTATTGTGAAGATTAGTTCTTGCTACTTCACAGGCCTTTGACAACTTGTATTTGAAATCAGAAACATAATCAAGAAGATTAATCTTTGAATCTTCATTTGAAAGAAGTTTCTCTTTCAATAATTTCAATGGTCCACGGATAGTATGACCAAAAACTAGTTCAAAGGGACTAAAACCCAACGACTCTTGAACTGATTCCCTAACAGCAAACAACAACAAATGAACACCCTCATCCCAATCCTTTTCTGTATCAAAGCAATAGGATCGAATCATATTCTTCAAAGTTTGATGAAATCTTTCCAAAGCACCTTGACTTTCAGGGTGATAGGCAGAAGATTTAAACTGTTGGATGCCTAATTCATGCATAACTTGTTGGAAAATTCCAGACATAAAATTTGACCCTTGATCTGACTGGACAGATTTGGGAAGGCCAACAAGTGTAAAAAAACTTCACCAAAGCTTTCACAATAGTTTTAGTTTTTATATTTCTCAGAGGAATTGCCTCTGGAAATCTTGTAGATGTACACATGATGGTCAACAAGTATTGGTTGCCTAACTTGGTTTTAGGTAAAGGACCAACACAGTCTACTATTATTCTACTAAATGGTTCATCAAATGCAGGAATAGGTTGCAGATGAGCCTTAGGTATCTTCTGATTGGGTTTTCCTACCATTTGACAAGTGTGACAAGATCTGCAGTATTTAGAAACATCACTTTTGTGTTTCGGCCAATAAAAATGATTTAAGATCTTGTGATAAGTCTTACGGACTCCTAAATGACCAGCCAAAGGAGTTTCATGGGCTAAATTAAGAATTTCCTGTCGATATGACTTAGGAACAACAATTTGATAGCTCACTGACGACTCGTCACCATCGGGTACATCAGGTGGTCTCCATTTCCTCATAAGGACCCCATTTTTCACAAAGTAACACACTGGAACTTGTGTGGCTTCAGTTTCACTAATAGCCCTCTGAAACAAACAAGATATCTCGGGATCTTGCTCCTGTTCAACGACAAGGGATTGTCGTTTGTCATCCTGATTAGGACAAAGAGAATGAGTTGCCAAAAGAGGATCACTGTGATCAATACCGTTTGATTGATCAATACCTGAGGAAAAAGTAACCTCATCAAAAGACTGACCAATACATGTGTCAGCTAAAGGAATAATATCCTGATCAACATCACTCTCAAGAGCTCTTTTTGCCATAGCTCTAGTAACTGCACAAGCAGGGTACAAATCAGGGATTTCAGTTTCGACAGGATCAACTTTCTGATCCAAACAAGGCTTGTCAGTTACAAGTGGATTAACCACAACCTTATCTCCAGCTAGGTCATTGCCTAGTAATAAATGAACACCCTCTATGGGTAAAGAAGTCACTGCCCCAACAGTCACAGGTCCAGAAACTAAGTCTGATGCCAAATTTACACAATGGAGAGGAACATTTACAAAGCCGCACTCAACTCCCTGAACAAGAACACTTTCACTTGAAGAAGACTCCTCAGACAAAGGCAAAGTACCTGATAATAAAAGACTCTGAGAAGCTCCAGTGTCCCTTAATATTTTAATTGGGATAGGTTTGGCAGAATCACCAATAAGTGATATAGAACCTTCTGACATGAATGGTTCATAAGCCTCCAAAATAGAATCAGACTGGGGTTTGTTTGACCCAACAAATGTATTGCTTTCAATACAAGACCGTGACCTTGACCTCGTAGAAATAAGAGCATTTGGAAAAGCTCTGTCTTTTCTCTGTTGCTTATTTTTCAACTTGAAGCAATCAGAAATAACGTGCCCTTTCGTTTTACAATAAGTGCACGTAGGAAGAGATAAGGATTTCTGATCAGTCTTATCAGATGTTTGATTCCTAACAGTTGTGCTGTTGTGAAATTTGGAAGTACTCGAATGAGATTGAAATGGTTTTTTACCAGAAAACTGCTGAGAGGACGACTTATTGCCAAATGAAATTTTGTGAGTCAAGGAATAATCATCAGCCATACGAGCAGCATTTCCAAAGTTTCCACATTCTGCTCGTCAAGATAGGTTTTAACATCACTATGGATGCACCTCTTGAACTCTTCAATTAATACGAGCTGTCTGAGGTTATCATAAGCTTGATCAACTTTCTTGGCTGAGCACCACCTATCAAATAGTTGTTCTTTATCCCTTGCAAATTCGACATGAGTTTGTCCAGTTTCTTTTCTACAATTCCTAAACCTTTGTCGATATGCCTCTGGTACCAACTCATAAGCTTTCAAGATGTACTCCTTAACCACATCATAATCAGTGCTTTGTTGTACTGACAGTGAAGTGTAGACTTCACGAGCTTTGCCAATAACTACACTTTGTAATAACAAAGTCCAATGCTCTCTGGGCCATTTCAAGTTTTCAGCTATTTTCTAGAAATGAAGAAAGTATTTATCTACTTCTTTTTCCTGAAAAGGGGGTACTAACCTAATATATCTAGTAACATCAAAACCTGGACTTGTGTTTAAAGGAGTGGAGTGTGCTCTGTTTGCCAGTTCTAATTCTCTTAAATTAAATTGCATTTCCCTTTCTTCTCTTTGCATCTGCATTTGCATTTGTCTCTCTTCCTTCTCTCTCTCCATCTGTATCCGCCTATCTTCTTTCTCTCTCTATATCTGCATTAGCCTCTCTTCCTTCTCTCTCTCCATCTGTATCTGCCTCTCTTCTTTCTCTCTCTCCATCTGCCTCTCTTCTTTTTCTCTCTCCATCTGCCTCTCTTCTTTTTCTCTCTCTCTCTGAATCTGAAGCTTTGCCAACTCTAAATCCATCTGGTTCTTTAACTCTAATTCCCTTAATTTCCTGTCAGAACCAGATACAGGCTTTCTCTTCAAACTTAAAGCACTATTTTCAAAAATTCCCTTTCCTACTAAATACTGAATTAAAATAATCTTTATCTCCTGTTTTGTCAATGATACTTTTGCCTCAGATAGACTGTATTTTCTGGCAAGCTCGAGCAACTCATCCTTTCTCATGCATTCTAACCCCTCCTGGGTAGGTTTTGAAATGAAATTCTGAACATTAGATGCCATTGTAAATGCTTGTTGGTTTCACACAAAAAAAATTCTCTATTTAAAAATCTTTGCCAAAGACAAAAACAAAAAAAAATTCCAAGACAAAATCAATATGAATTTCAAAGATAAATTTAATATCTCTAATAAGCTTTAAAGAAATTCAATCCCGGACGAGCCCCCAATTTCTGTTACGACTCTATGGTCTAAGAAAAATGTAACAGAAAGAAAGTGAAACCAACAAATCAAGTATAAAAATCAACAAGCAATTTATTACTAGATAATTAAAATGAAAAATCAAAAAGTCACTTACAGTAATGTGTTTTGAAATCCTAATAATCCAATAAGAATGATTGTTCTAATCACAAGTCCTAAATATAGAATGTTCCGAATTCACGGCTGTGTCCTTGACAGTTATGATGTGCTAATGGTCTCCAAAGTCCTGATGTACTAGTAATCTTGATGTGCTGATGTCAAAATGAAGTATTCCAAAATCTCTGAATAAGTTCAGTTAAATTCCAAAATCATTAATTAAAAATCCAAAATCCAAAAGTTGATGAGCACTGTAATAATCCAATGAATATTTAAAATAATTCCTCTCTTAGAATTTGGAATGAATTTTCACAACTGTAATAGCTCTTTACAAGACTGATGGTAATGTCAAAACTGAAAAAATGTCCACCAAACATGGTATATATAAAGATTGGTCACATGACAGAATGTTCTAGAATATGAGTCATCTTAATGGAATTCTACCTGTAAACAAAATTCAACCTTGACCTTCAAATTGAGAAAACATATTGATCAAAACAACCTAATTCAAGGACACTAGTTAAACATGTTTTTCCTGATAAACATTAAGATTTAAGCAAATATTAAAGTGAAGAAACATTTATAATTTCCTAAAATATTTATAATATTATATAAACATCATACATAACATCACATTTATAAACTTATTTTAATCTGCTTTCATCATTATCATTTTTGTTGGATTAGAGAAAATATTATTAATTTTTTGTAACTCACCATTTCGGTTATTGGGGAAATGTCTACTAAATTTTAGTTGTCATATTTTCCACGATATAATTTATGACTAAATACCAAACCATCACATCTAGCAACTATATGTGAAAAACTACATGGTGGGTTGTTCCTAAATTTTTTCTGTAGTCATTATTTCATTTATATCAATATTAACTTTTTTTATTTAAAACTTCAAAGTCTGCATAAATTATGAATGGCACATTTTTTATTTTATTTTTTAACATTTCAAAAGATAATATATTATCTGTTCCTGGTAATCTGGTAATAGGCTTTTGACCTTTAAAATAAATACCAGTACAAACAAGAATATGATTTCTTAAAAAAAAGTATTTCACTACTAAAATAAATGTAAGCATCTTCTATATATATATATATATATATATATATATATATATATATATATATATATATATTATATATATATATATATATATATATATAATGTTGTTCTTTGTTGCTAATATGCACTAATCTAGAAATATTCTTAATTAGTACATAGTGGTATATAATATTATTCTCATCATTCTTACTTACTAGCAATGAATCAATGTTAATTTTTTCTATTTCTGGTTTGTGTGATTCTTAATGGGTATAATACACTATCTCAACCAGAATATATCTTCATTTAATTTTTCAAATATATTGATATCAGATAGTGAAACAGGAGACTGAACATCAGCAATTTTTATTGTATTAATATGTTTTATATTTTGATATCCGCTCAGCATCTTTTTCAACAGGGTATATTGTTGCTAAAATAAAACACATGAAACATTTATCATCATCAGTTACAACATTAATGCAACCTTTTTTAGATGCTACCATATATACTCGCATATAAGTCGAGTCCAAATGCAAACAACATAGACCCTAATCTGCCATTGCATAATGTGTCAACAGATCAGGGTCTATGTTGTTTGTTCTACTGATTAGTCGACACAAACTGCATAGACCCAGATCTGCTGGCTCATTATGTGATGGCAGATCTGGGTCTATGCAGTTTGCAGCTGGTATTGGCTTATATGTGAGTATATATGGCATTTCTTTTAATAATGAAACAGAAAATTATTACCTATTTCCTTGCTATAGCAGTTTTCATGCTACCAAATAGGTGATACGTTGTCAATATAGAGTGTGTATTGGACTGTTTCACCTGAAAACACATCCTGTAATTATGACTTACCTTATTCAGTTTGAACTATTTCATATCCATATCCAAATCATCTCGTGTATTCTTCCACTAATTATAAGTTTTTATTGAAGCCTTCTATATGTGCAAAACAATTCATTTATTCTTGAGCAAATAATGAATATAATCCTCTTTTCAGTGCTTGAATTCATCAACGAGTGGGACATTAATCTTAATCGTGGTCCAACTTTTGAAACAAGCAAAGTTTCAATATTTCATCTAAATATCTGCAGTATTAGCAATAAGATTGATGAACTTGCATCTCACCTATACAAATTTTTGATATACTGAAACTCACCTTGAACATTTTGGAAGAATAGAAACCAGTTTGTCAATGGTGTGGCAATTTTAGTCAATGAAAGCATACACTGTGAAAGAAGACCATATCTTGAATATATTGGTTATGAGATGATTTGGTTACAACTATCCCTTAAAACCAAATCAATTTTAATCTGCACAGTATACAGGCTGCCAAATTCAACTGGGACACTTTCTCATCCACTATTGATGCTGCAAGTGATTTATCTCTGTACATAATTATTATGGGTGATCTAAATGCCAACTTTCTTAGATCAATCAACAATAACCAGCATGATCTTGTAGTGCAAAGCCATCAGATTAACATAATAAATGAACCAACTCACTTCTCCATGCACACAGCGACCCTGCTTGATCCAATAATTGTATCAGCAAGTTTCGATATAGTTGAGTCTGGTACACCGACTGTTGAATAATATATTAGTGATAATAAGGCCACATTTGTCATCATAAATCTTGATTATGCCAAAATCTGTTCACTGAAGCGAAAAGTCTGACTCTACAAAACAGGCAACTATGGACTATTCAGTAGATTAACTGGCAATTACACATGGAATGAATCCTTTAATTATGTAAAGTCATCAAAAAAAAATGTGCAAATTGTTTTATGTAAAAAATCTGTTTTCACAATGGTGCATTCCCTCGAGTTACAATTGGACCAAAGGACAACATTATGGTTTAAATTAGATTTAAGACAAGAAATCAGATTAAGTGACAGACTGAGGAAAAAAGCATTACAATTGAACAGCCCTCATCATATAACGAGATACAAAAAGCAAAGAAATAGATTAAATAACTTGAAAAAAGAAGCAAGAAAATTATTTTTCAAAACCTTGGACATGCATCTGTCTGAAAACAATAAAACTAATAGAAAATATTATTGGAATATAATGAAATTTATGATGAATTAATGTATTGGATCATCAACAATTCCACCCATCTATATTAATGATTCAGAACTAGTCTATTCAAAATTTTGAAAGCAAACTTGTTTAATAATTATTTTTGCTCAATCTCCTCTATTGACAGTCATGAAAGACAGTTGCCTTTCTTGGAGATACAAACCTGACACACATTGAATCAATTCCAGATAACTGAAAGCAAGATTAAAAACATAATTACCACACTGCAAAACAGCAAAGCTTCTGGTCCAAATGATATTAGCAGCTTCTTACTGAAGAAAATGAAATTCTCAATTTGCAAACCACAATTACTACTTTTAATAAGTCATTAAATTTTCAAAAATTTTCAAATTGATGGAAAATGGCCAATGTGGTGCATATATTCAAGAATAATGACAAATCTATTCCCTCAAATTACAGACCAATATCCCTTTTGAATAACATTAGCAAACTTTTTGAAAGATTGGTTTTTAAATATATGTATAATTATTTCTACAAAAATGATTTTCTTTATAAATACCAATTTGGTTTCATACCTGGTCATTCAACCACATAGCTCATGGATATCTATCATAACATCTACAATGCAACTGGTCAAATTTCTTGTATTATATTCTGTGACATATCTAAAGCTTTTGATAGAGTGTGGCCGAGGGAATTTATACTTACCCATAAATTAAAAAACTATATTGACATGGATAGATGATTACTTTGGGAATTAATACTTACCGGTAAATTGAAAAACTATATTGACATGGATAGATGATTACTTAGGGAATTAATACTTACCGGTAAATTGCAAACTATATTGACATGGATAGATGATTACTTACGGAATTAACTGGAGAATTGAAAACTATATTGACATGGATAGATGAATACTTAGGAAATTAATACTTACCAGTAAATTGAAAACTATATTGACATGGATAGATGATTACTTAGGGAATTAATACTTACCAGTAATTTGAAAACTATATTGACATGGATAGATGATTACTTAGGGAATTAATACTTAACAGTAAATTGAAAACTATATTGACATGGATAGATGATTACTTAGGGAATTAATACTTACCGGTAAATTGAAAACTATATTGACATGGATAGATGATTACTTAGCTAACAGGACTTAGATAGTCATGATTGGAAATGATTTCTCAAACCTTGGACAACTCACTGCAGGATTACCTCAAGGATCAGTCTTATAGGTCCCTTACTTTTTCTTGTATACATTAATGAAATAGCCAAAAGTTTCAAATCACTGATTAGATTATTTGTAGATGATTCTTCTTTACAATGCATATTGTCTGATTTACTTTTCATTAAAAGTGTATTCAATGATGATCTTCAAAACTTATTGGATTGGTCAAATATCTGGCTTGTAAATTGTAATCCAGCCAAGGCAGAGTGTGTTCTTTTCACCAACAGGGAACTGGAATACATAATAGACCTTGAGTTTTGGGTTAAAAAGATTCATTTTGTTTCATCACATTGACATCTAGGAATTATTTTATCATCAAATGGCTCTGGGAGCAACCATTTTGAATCAAAAGAACATACATGTACTGTATCTATGTGTATTGGATGACTGAGGAAGTTTAAATATGTATTATCAAAATATAACCTGAATAAAATTTATTTAACCTACATTCACCCAGTTTTGGAATATGCATCTGAAATATGGTCTTCATGTAATAATTCAGATTCCAAAAAACTTGAAAAATTACAGCTTAAAGCAGCCAGAGTAGTTTCTGGACTACCAAAATTTACTAGCAGAGAAGCACTTTATTTTGAAACTGGGTGGCCTACTCTTGCAGAATGGCAAAATATAAAAAAATCTCTGCAGTTTTTACAAAATTATCAACAACCAGTTGCTGGATTATATAATTGATTTACTCCCACCTTGTTCACGAGTCACATTGCCTTAAATTCTGAGAAAAATTGAACAAAATCATTCAGTATCAATGTATAATCTCTTTGTTAAAAAAATAATATATACTGACACTTATCAACTCATGGAATAATCTGCCACAATCCACAAGACATTATTCATCTGTGCTAACCTTCAAAAAAGAAATTACAGAGTGCAAAATGTTTGCTTGAAGTTTTTTAGCATTTGGTAATAGGCAAGCTTCAGTGTTATTAAGCCAGTTACGACACAAATGGAGCTTGTGGAATTATGATTTATTTAGATATAATCTTATTGCCAATGCTTCCTGTTCTTGTAGATTTTTCAATAGAAAATGATCATTTTCTTTTTAAATACAGACTATTTAATAACACAAGAAATGAGCTTTATCGCTGATTATCAGTAATAAAGATTAATATTGATTCTGATACACTTTTATTTGGCAATGAACTTTATACAGCAGAATAATAAAACATTTTGCAACAAAAGGAAATGCACAAATTTGTTATTAACACAAAACAATTCACAAACGTTTGTTCCTTTATGACTACAGTAAGAGATTTTATATACTGGACCATACCAAAGCCTATCCCACTGATCTCATCCTTCCTTCATCTCTTTCATTTCATTATATGGATGTACATCATTTGTCTTGACTATTTCCACAACTCTTGCCTACATGCTAATTTTACTCAATTATTTGTGTTTATAATGGAGAGAAACTTGTACGTTGAAAAACTTGTTTCCAGTCTGTTTGCCCTGTATACACAATTGTGATTTTGGCAATAAAATATATTTGAGGAAAAAAAAATATTAATACATATTCAAAATTTAAAATCCAAAAATTAAATTTATAAACATCTAAAACAGAAATTCTTATATGTTCAAAAATTAAATTTATAAAAATCCAAAAGTGAAATTTATAATAATCCAAAAATGAAAATTATAAATAATGCCACATCTAACTTTTCACACCTTTTATGTAAAAACATTTTACTGACAAAGATTTACCAAAGGATTAGGCCACAAGTTTTCTTTTATAGTATTTCCAGGTAATCTTCTGCTTACTGGGCACATCCAAAATTAATGCATTTGAATAAAAGTTGGGTTGCACCGGGATGTTAACCAAGATCACTGGACACAGCATTTGGTTTACTAAGCATTGCATCCAGTAAAGTTGGTTTACTAAGCATTGCATCCAGTAAAGTGTGCCACCTTTCCCTTGCACACTGGAGTTTACAAATTACCAGACATACTAGAACAAGACAGTAAAAACTATCCTCATCATTTGATATATTCCCTATGTTAGCACTGTTTGTTCAAATTATACTTGGAAGTTTCTACAGTGAGACTGGTAATAACCAGCTCAGTTTGTATGCTTGATTGTAACGATCTGATGTATACAAGTCTGCTAAAATGTGTACCTATACAAAATCTACAGAATCCTCCCAAATGTAACATGCCTGCACTTTTAGACCTCAAACACAATTGCATTGTTTCCTGTGCTTGAGATATTCTTCTGCTTGGATTTCATGAAAACTTGTTAGTGGCAAGAAGAGATGTTGGGCAGAATATATCACTTTCATAGATGGACATTCCGAAAGGCATATGAATATAACGTATCACTGAATCACTAAAAGCATTGGGTTATTTCATACATAAAGCAAAACACAACTTTTCAAAAAAAAATTATTGGAATCTTAAAACTATTTTTGTTCAGAACCACAAATGACAATCCCTTAAAAAAAGAAACAAAATATATACACATGTAAAAACTGGTAAGAAATGAACATGTTCTTTTAAGGAGCTCAAATTGAGTAAATGTATGTTGAAAAAAGCAATATTTCTGTTGAATTGATGTATTGCCAAAGGTGAATCCAAATCTCGTAAAATGACAATAGTAGACATAAGACAGGTATAGCTCAAAATGAATGACGTGTTAGTTTTACTTTTCATTCATACCAGATGTGGTGGCTCGGTGGTTGGTGTGCTAGACTCACAAATGAAAGGGTGCAGGTTCAAATCCTACTATCGAATGACCCCGAGTTGGCTACTGTGGTGTCTCCTTAGGCAAGGCACTTTACTCCAATTGCCTCAACACAAAATAACCTTTTTATTCCGCTGAGCCGTAAAGCTCCAAACCAAACTCAAACCTTTCATTAACACAGTATTAGGCAACGTCTACTTCAGAAAAAGGTATAGCAGTATGCATTCAATGTACATGCTGAGCACACATGAAATCATTCATAGACACTAAGCAAGCAAAATGAATGCATTCTAATACCTAATTTGTGAGTGAACTATGCACTTGTGAATATTTCAGTGAAATATCAAACTGACAGATCATTCTTATCAAATTTTATTATGCCATACTGTTGACACTCATTGATATGGTAAGGATATCGGCCTTGTAACTCATGGGCAGAGCGATCTTGCCTTAGGCAATCTATTAATTGTTACAGATATTGCTGGCAATATATTAAAACCTAGATATTACTGCCATCAGATACATATGTGTATATGTGATTATGTCTGCTATTATATGACTACAATTATTGTACATGATGTGAGTATATGTATTGTACATTTTAAAAGATTCCAACCCTGTGTGAGATAAAACAGTCCATCAAGAAAAGAAAAAAAAATGTATTATTATTATTATTATTATTATTATTATTTTGAACACCTTTGATTGATTACCTGTGATTGAGTTGCTGAAAAATTTAAGAAAAGTCCTTATTCAACAAAGAACAATAGACCAGTTGAACAATAACATAACTTTATAATGTTTCAGAACAACTGATAAAATTTGTTGGACATATTTTCCCCTTTATCTTAATACAACTCATAAAATTTATTGGACATATTTTACCCCTGATCTCAATACAACTGATAAAATGTATTGGACATATTTTATCCTTGATCTCAATGCAAATGATAAAATGTATTGGACATATTTTATCTTTGATCTCAATGCAACTGATAAGATGTATTGGGCATATTTTATCCTTGATCTCAATGCAACTGATAAAATGTATTGGACATATTTTATCCTTGATCTCAATGCAAATGATAAAATGTATTGGACATATTTTATCTTTGATCTCAATGCAACTGATAAGATGTATTGGGCATATTTTACCCTTGATCTCAATACAACTGATAAGATGTTTTGGACATATTTTACCCTTGCTCTCAATACAACTGATAAGATTTATTGGACATATTTCACCCTTGCTCTCAATACAACTGATAAGATGTATTGGACATATTTTACCCTTGATTTCAATAAAATTAAATTGACTAGATTTTTTTAAAATATGAGACTTTGATAAATAAAATACTGATGTCGGTTGATAAGAAAGGGAACACATTAAGTTTTCTTGCACATTAATGATTATTCTACACATTCTGACCCCTTTAATAATCCTACTCAAATAAATCCATGATAACACTTTGCTATGTTTGTATGACCTGGTTCCCTCCATCAATGAAACACACACACACACAAACACGCACACACATTTCTAGAAATTTCCTCTCAGAAAGACATCCAAATTAAATTCTTTTTTTTGCCTTTTTCTTTTTCAAAGTAGTATGAATTGAAAGATATGATTGTAAATGTGTTATGTTATTTAGTAATAATGCAATATTATCTCATAATAATGCAATAAAATCTCATAATAACACAATATTATATGGTAACAATACAATACTATCTCATAATAATGCAATGTTATCTCATAATAATGCAATACTATCTCATAATAACAATATTATCTCATAATAATGCAATGTTATAATAATGTAATGATATCTCATAACAATGCAAAGTTATCTTGTAATAATGCAATATTATCTCATAATAATGCAATATTATCTAAAAATAAGACAATACTTTCTAAGAATAATGCAATAATATCTCATAATAAAAATGCAATGTTATCTCATAATAATGCAATACTATCTTGTAATAATCCATTGATATCTGAAAATAATGCAATAGTATGTCATAATAATGCAATGTTATCTCATTATAACACAACATCTTGTAATAATGCCTTGTTATCTCAAAATAAATAATATAATATTATCTTGCAATAATGCAATGTTATACACTGATTTTTGCTACATAAAATTTGCTGCATTTTCTGTATACTCTTATTTAAAAGTTTTTTCTTATTATCCAGATTTTACAGAATCCACACTTAAAACTACTGACTTATAGTCAGATAAGTTAAGATAATAATAATGCAAAAGTTACACCAAAACCTTTGAAACATGACTGCCTACTCCATCTAGCAAACACTACAAAAGGTTGATCATCTCTAGATGTTACATATCTACCATGTCAATACCATAACATACTACATATCTACCATGTCAATACCATAACATACTACATATCTACCATGTCAATACCATAACATACTACATATCTACCATGTCAATACCATAACATACTACATGTAGTTCAATAAAAAATACTGATTATAATGACTAAGTTATCTAAAGAATCAACAAGGCACACATTTATATCTTAACACACCATCTACAAATTTGTGTGAATATATTAAAACAAAAATATTTTGTACAATATTTTCTGTGGGTAATAAATACAAATTGTAATAAATATAAATAGAATGTAAATTAATGATAAATAATAAATAATAAATATTATAGATAATAAATACACAAGTCTCACACATCTCCATTGATCCTGAAAAGGATTTTATTATTAGTGTAACTCTAACTGTCCTATTTTCAATATTTGGAAGCAAGTATAAATTACTTATCTGCAGAAGACAGTGCCAGTGGGACTGATTTCAAATCTTGGCCATTAAAAAGGCATGCACCTAAAGACCAACATGGAAGGAAAGCTTACAAGATTTGTTATGTAGGAGAAACTGGTATATGCTTCCCATTTACTTTTTTACACCTAACTCACTGATACAATGCAAAATATTTGTCGAATTTCTGTTGACCATGTCAGGTGGTCTTGAAATTAGCTGTGAAATTATACATGAGTCAGCAAGTGTTTTTTCTAATCATATTATGATTTGTCAACATAAAGAATCAGGATTCTGAAAAAATATATTAGATTATAAATCATTTACATTTACAAGCTTAATGAGTATGTCATATTAGCTATTGCACTATGACACAAAATAGATTTACCAGACATAAGTTTAATTTATATGCACAGATAGTGGGTCTGACACTTTACCTTCATTGATACGAAAGTATTCACACCTCAATGTCAATTTGTGCTGTGTCATCAAGTCTTCCTTAATTATGGCTACAAGTTGCAGTGTTGCCTCTTAATATTTTTTGGACCAAATCTCAGGGAAAATTAAATTGTGAACAAGAAACTGAAACCTAATTTTTCATACTAACTAGGTGACGGAGGTATCTTTCTCTTTATTCTTAATTCAAACAACAAAATATACTGAGGGCTCTCATGTCTAAAATATACTGAGGGCTCTCATGTCTAAAATATACTGAGGGCTCTCATGTCTAAAATGATATAAATTCAAGTTCTGCAACCTGATCAGTTTAAATTTAAATGACAGGATGACTGAGACAGGAAGAGGTAATACACAGACACAAGTTCTTCCATATATTCTTATTTGTAACCAGAACAGTGTATTTATGTAAATTATCCCTCTGGATACCTGAGATCAGAAACAACTGTCAGTCTGACAGGAGACAGACAGACAGCATGTAAGATTATCTTGGCAGATTAAACTACAAAAACACTTTGTTACAATATAAACATACTCATATGTGTATTACTGTATTGGCAAGATTAAGTCCCTGATTAAGTTTAGTTTTACCTGTTGTCCTTCCCTACATTCCTTACCCATATGGAAGTGAATTCTGGAACTTTCCCAGCTCAGTTGCACTGTCATTTGTCAAGATCATTGAAGCCTCTACATCTTTTTTGAGGGGTGGGGTATATGAAGTGCTCTGGTTTGCTACACTGGAAAAGTCTACCTCACCAAAACTGGACCTGCTTCCGCTAGAATTACTGTCTGTAGCCTCTAGTGACTGGCTGCAATGTGATATTTTCTTTTCTGGGTTTTTATCCTTGTGATGAGGTTTGCAGGGTTTTAATAAATGTGGATCAACCATTACTTCACCATTCAAACCCTTGAAGATTATGCCACAGCAAATTTTAGTTCTGTAAAAGAAATTGTAAAAGTTTGTAAAATTATTCTCCAAAAACCACAGATACAACATTAAATGAAATAAGATGAGAAATGAGTGACATCTGGCAAATCAAATGACTAAGTAAATACTTCAAATATTTGAGAAATTGTCAACATGGACTCTAAGCCAATGAATGAGCCTCTCTCCCTATTTCTTGCTTATGGGAGAATATGTATATATGCAATTTATATGTCAATATTCACTCGATACATTAGCTTAGATATATACAGGATATTATTTCAAATTATTATATGAATAAATGTTCTTGTGCCATACAGGCATGCAGACATTCTCCCCACCCCAATTTTCTACTGACTTTTCACCCATCATCCCTTAATTTCAACACACCAGCATTACAACATGATTTGTGATTGGCTGAATATCAAAATTTTTGTGGCAGTAATATCTATGATATTAAAACTGACTCGTCCTGTGACATGGTGCCACAAAGAATGACATATTATGCTATTTTTCAAGACAAGTTTTGATAGTGTGTTAAAATGAGGATAACATTCTAGTGTTTGGGGAATTTTGATAGTGTGTTAAAATGAGGATAACATTCTAGTGTAAATTTGGGGACTTTTGATACTGTGTTACAATGAGGATAACATTCTAGTGTTCAGGGACTTTTTATAGTGTGTTACAATGAGGATAACATTCTAGTGTTTGAGGAGTTTTTATAGTGTGTTACAATGAGGACAACATTATAGTGTTTCAGGATTTTTGATAGTGTTTTAGAATGAGGATAACATTCTGGTTTTTGAGGATTTTTGATACTGTGTTAGAATGGGGATAACATGCTAGTGTTTGAGGATTTTTTTATAGTGCATTGGAATGAGGATAACATTCTAGTGTTTCAGGATTTTTTATAGTGCATTAGAATGGGGATAACAATCTAGTGTCTGAGGATTCTTGATAGTTTGTTAGAATGAGAATAACATTCTAGTGTTCGAGAATTTTAGTACATTATAATAGTTTTACTGTCACAAATATGTTTTAGTGACCCAACTGCTGCGCTGCCAATAAAACTTTATTTTCTACAGTAAAACCATGATAAACATCCTCAGATCCTCATATACAATGCTGTTATCCCCTAATTTCACTTTCACCAGTGTACAGCCCTAACTCAGACCATTTCTATCCACATGTAATAGAACCACATACCAGAGATATTGATTAAATGAATTGGTCACTGCTAACATCAAATGGGACATCAGTACATTGGACAGAGATGACATGAGTATCATCTTACATATAAAAATATTTGGGATTGTATCAAAAAATGTTGCTTAAAAACTTTTATTTTTATCTTTATTTTTCTCTAGATTTAATTAAAATACTACTTTTCATGAAAATTTTGGCATTGATAGTATAAAAATAAAAACAAAATATTGCTTAGAATAAAATACAAAAGTAATGAAATAAGCCATATCAAAGTCAAACATAACATGCGCAAAGTGATGCTTTATACGTTGTATGATTAGAACACCAACTCAAAACTCCAAGGACTGAGACTACAGGTTTCTTGAAGGGTTCATGTAATACCACATTTAAACAGGATCAAAGGGATGAACATGAGTTGTGACATATTATTCCACTTTATGATCATAATCAAATACAAATATCCATCCAGTTACATGTAATCTTAATTATAAGTCTTTTATGTCTTTTCTTCTCTTTACCTCTTAACAGAGAATTGATTTTTAAAAAATGCATACAATATTTTGAGCAAATATTTAAGCCATTATCTTTGATGAGCATTTTCTATTGAAATGATTATCTATTTTCTGTAGAGCTACATAGAAGCCATCACACAATATCAAGGGAGGTAACCACTCTGACTAAGATTTCACTCTAGAGTTTCACATTTTTGTGCAGGGTTCAAATTTGTAAGAAAAGGTGTCCCCCTGATTTCCCATGAGGAAATCTTTGTTATAAAAAAAGAAATGTTTATATCCTAGAAATGTTTAATGAACCTACAATTTTCCTTATTCTGATACCTGAATGATGGGGGTGGGGGGATTTGGTTTTGAGAGTGCATAGCTAGGTTTTACGTATGATTTGCATCCCATAGAAGGCTGTTAGGCTTGGATAGCTATTTTTACTTTCCAAACTTCAGAGATAAATTATTTTATAAACTGAGCTGCTAATTTTTTGTTAAAATTTAAAAAAAAATATTTTACAATTTTATTCATGCACTTTAAGAAATTTTTGTTTCCCTTTTTCACTGACAAAGTTTTAGTAGTTTATGCTGTGATCAGCAATAAATGTCAATCCAAGTATGTGAAAGACATGTAAGTATATGTTAACTTTCTTGACATTGGGTAGGTTGTTGAGCAAATAAATTTTCCCTCTACCTTTCCCACTTCCAGCAGTGCTCTAAAACCCCAGAGCAGAATCTAATCATTTCTTTTCAGGATTCAAATTTGATTTATTTCCTTTTACATATCTTGACTGGTCATTCAATGGGAAAATGCCAGAAGAGCTAAATATAGAAAGTGCCTTATTTAAAACTTCAAACTATTTTTAGTAACAGGCAGTAGATATCGTGCCATAGGTGTTGAGGGATGACATATCTCCAAGCCAAAAACCATTACTCTAGAGGATTGAAACTATGTATCTGTGTAATGGGGGAATTATGAGGGAAAAAAACATTACACATAAGAAAAAGTAATTACTCTACAGGATTGAAACTATGTATCTGTATAATGGGGGAATTATGAGGAAAAAAACATTACACATAAAAAGGTAATTACGCTAGAGGATTGAAACTATGTATCTGTGTAATGGGGCAATTATGAGGGAAAAAAAACATTACACATAAGAAAAGGTAAATACTCTACAGGATTGAAACTATGTATTTGTGTAATGGGGAATTATGAGGAAAAAAACATTACACATAAAAAGGTAATTATGCTAGAGGATTGAAACTATGTATCTGTGTAATGGGGAATTATGAGGGAAAAAAAAACAATCGCACATAAAAGAGGTAATTACTCTAGAGAATTGAAACTATGTATCTGTATTATGGTGGAATTATGAAGAAAAAAACTTTGTTCATTGTATCAAATTGGTGATATACACTTAAATCATCCTAAAGAAAATGTGTAAATTTGGACAGCACAGATGCCATGTTTCAGACTCAAAGGGAAGTTCAACATCTCAAATAACAATTGATTTAGACATACAGAGATAATAGCCAACATTGCAATGGTGTGAACAATTGATACCTGACTCAGTCATAATATCTGAACAGGTAATTAACATCCACACACCAGGTGTCCAGACAGTGTGGTTGAAATCAAATGCAGTATCAGCCAAACACTGTGTATAAGCCATGGAAAAAACTGTTTGTTGTCAGCTAATGTTGTGATATTATAACTACATCAGACATTGCTTGTTTGTGATAAATCATTTGCTGTATGCAAAGAAAACAACTCCTTAGAGTTTTCTCTATTGTTTGCATCTTTATCCATATTTTAGGGTACATCTGCATCATTTGTCCTCGAGGATTATACTTTCTGTCAACGTTGGTCAAACTCAATGAAATATTCTGACATAAAGTTGTTTTTATTATCTGTTATTTTCAGTAATTGCGGCCATACTTGATAGGGGGTCAGCATAATTTCTACAAATTTTAAAGACCTTGCACCTAGGATACTTTCTGTCACATTTGGTCAAATTCTGCTAAGTGGCTTTTAAGAAGCAATTAGATTTTTTTCTTATTTTAGTAACAGCAACAATATTTGATGATGGATCAGCATTATAAAAACTCACAAGCCTTTCATGCTAAAGTGATTTCAGTCAAATTTTGTCAATTTGAGTTGTGTTGTTTTTAAAAGAAGTCATTTAAAGCATTTTCTATTTTTATTAATGTGGACATGTTTGATGCAGTGCCCCTAAGGACTCTAGGTCTAATGTCAAATAATCTTGAAATTTTCAGAGGATGCTCAGCTCTTTTTTAATCTATGCATCTCAATGACATGCCTCAATTCTTCCCCGTGATGCACCCCTTTTGATCATCTGAATTTGCCAATGAAATGTGTACTAGGATATAGCATTAACAAACATGCAGCCAGTGTGGCTTAATCCCTACTTAAATAAACTGGCTAATGTCTTGCTTGAATGGATGGTTTGTTGACCATTCTATGGGCAGTATGGTTTGTTGACCATTCTGTGGGCAGTATAGTGTGATTGTAATATGAGAACACATGCTAGATTAGATATAGTTTGCAAATGTCATGTATACTTTCATACATTTTAACTGAATGAGAGAATTTACTTAGTCTCTTTATATCATATCTTTATTACATCAGTTATATACATTGTTAGGGCTCTTCTATGTATTACCTGCTGGGTGGAGGATGTAGTGTATGTAATTAGTTTTAATTGGCACCTCTGAATTCTAACATCAACAACTAATTGTATTCTTGTTACCTCCAATTATGATGTTTTATTTGAGTTCAACATTACTGTATTATAAAAGCATAAAATCTATACCTGTACATAAACTCACATTTCATTTTTATATATGCCAAAGTATTGCAGAAAATATCATATTCTACATATTGTTCATCAACAAACCCTCTGTTGAGATTTCTTCGGGGGCCTCGGGTCGCCGAGTGGTCTAAAGCGCTTGCCTTTACAGATCACTTACACATCTCACCTCTGTCCACATGGGTTTGAGCCTGAGGCACGGCCAATGTGGGTATGTGAGAAAGTTTGCCAGTACCGTCCCATTTGTTGGTGGTTATTCCCTGGGTTTTTCTGGGTTCTTTTTCTGCCAAATATACTGGCTGCCATGTATAGCCTGTCATGTGCTGAAAATGGCATTTAACCCACAAAAACAAAAACAAACACTCTGAGATTTTTTTAATATCAAAATTGTACTGTATGTCAGTCTTATTAAGAGAGATAACTCTTGTGAATAAAATTCTTGTTTGGAGGGTTGAAGTGATACTAAATTACATTTGATGCCAAATTGATCAATCAGATATCACATTATAACCATAGAACTAGGCTTTAACAGTTGAATACAGTCCATTTTGGGTGCACAGACTAAAGTGCATTCAAAATGGTGACCTAGTCTAAGACTCTCTTTGACAAATTATATACTGTTTCAAGAAGTGGGGATTAACCATAACTTCCCATTCACACCCCTGAAAATTATGCCACAGCAAACTTTAGTTCTGAGAAAATTTTAAAAATTTGTTGATTAATGATACAATAGCAAAGAAGCTAAACTATATTGCTGCCAAGCTGTACCCTGCCCCCCAAAGGGAGTGCCCTATCTCAAATCTCCAGAGATTGAATACACTGTATGTGGTTACATTCTACAAGAGCAGTGTGGGCATCATTCCCCTTATTTTTCACCTGCAGTGCAAATATTATCAAAAATGCACAAGGGTGTGCATAAAAATGAAGAGACTTGACAGCACTAACAATACCCTGACAGACAGACAGACAACCATCACCCTGCTTTGATTAGTGCTCTTACAACCTTATATATACAAGATTGGCAAAAAAAGAATTCCAGTCCTGTTGTAGATGTGAATGACCCCATTCCCACCATTTTAAAACATTTCTAGATTTATCTAACATTTTATTTCAGTAGAAGTAAATACTCAGGTTCTACAAACACCTTGTACAATCTGTCATTTTTCTTTCTTTTTTTAAAAAATAAATCATATGTTTCATCAGTTTTACAGTTAGTAATGCTCAATGGTCATTATTTTTTATGAGGCCACCATTATATTGTGCCTGAGAGTGGCGTCTGGGTGTGTAGTGCATAATGTCATGCCATCTTTTCTAATAATGCCCTTTGCTTAAAATCAGGTAACATATAGAAGAAGGTTTACTGAATTGTTCATTGAATAATCAAATAAAATTTGTTTTAAATGCAACTACAGACTTTAAAGTTTTGCAAAAGTAATATGGAAAAATGTTGATGAGAGAAATGAAAACAAAAATCAATTTACTTACATTTTCCAGTAAGTGAGATCAATATATGAGCTGATTGGCGGGTAAGTAGCTTTCTTCTTTCTGGTGCGTCGAATTTTCTTGAACTTAACTTTACCATTTTCATAGTCATCTGAGTCATCACTGTCAGACACATTTCTTGATTTGACATTGTGTTTGTCAGAACCTGGAACAAAGAACCATATTTCTTGAATGAGATCACATTTGTCTAGGCTGTCAGAATGTGGAACAAAGAACCATATTTCTTGAAATGAGATCACATTTGTGTAGGCTGTCAGAATGTGAAACAAAGAACCATATTTCTTGAAATGAGATCACATTTGTGTAGGCTGTCAGAATGTGGAACAAAGAACCATATTTCTTGAAATGAGATCACATTTGTGAAGGCTGTCAGAATGTGGAACAATGAACCATATTTCTTGAAATGAGATCACATTTATGTAGGCTGTCAGAATGTGGAACAAAGAACCATATTTCTTGAAATGAGATCACATTTGTGTAGGCTGTCAGAATGTGGAACAATGAACCATATTTCTTGAAATGAGATCACATTTGTGAAGGCTGTCAGAATGTGGAACAATGAACCATATTTCTTGAAATGAGATCACATTTGTGTAGGCTGTCAGAATGTGGAACAAAGAACCATATTTCTTGAAATGAGATCACATTTGTGTAGGCTGTCAGAATGTGGAACAAAGAACCATATTTCTTGAAATGAGATCACATCTGTGTAGGCTGTCAGAATGTGGAACAAAGAAACATATTTCTTGATATTAAGAGGGATACTCAATAATAAGAACAACAACCACAAAGAAAATGCACACACTTATCTAAGAGGTCATTATTATATCCGTCATTTGGTCTATAAATTTCAATTGTTTTACACATTTAGGAATACAAGTCACAGTTAGAACTAGAATTCTGTGTTTGTAAAACACATATCCCTTTACTTCCCTGCTGTGTCCTAAAACCCAAGTTTGAGCCTCTTGGGTAGGTCTCTTTGGGTTAAGACTTGCCCAGAGACAAATGTTAAGTGGGTATATGTATCTGTCTTTTCATGGCCAGCAAGTATATATATATACATGGTTATTGTGTGGGGATCTTTACAGCTTTCAAGCTATGACCCAGGAGCTAAGTCCCTTGGGGTAATGATGGACTACTGGGTCAATTTCAGCTGTATATTGAAATTTGTCTTTTGATGCCAGTAAGTGTATACAAGGTTATAGGATAGGGACCTCAATAGTTTTTCTAGTTATGACCCAGGGGATATGTTCCTGACAGTAGAGATGGACCCTATAGTCAAAATCAGTTACATGTATAAGTTTGCTTTTTTCATGCCTAGTACATGTATATATGGTTATAATGTGGGGATCTCAATAATGTCCAAGTTAATACCAAGGGCCTAATTCTTTAGGGGGTGGGTAGGGATGGACCCAGGGGTCAATTCTTTAGGGGGTGGGTAGGGATGGACCCAGGGGTCAATGTCAGTTGCATGTATACATTTATTTGTCCACGCTCAGTAAGTGTATATGTGATTATAGTGTGGGGATCTCAATAGTTTCCAAGTTATGATCCAGAGGGGAAGTTCTTGGGGTTTGGGAAAGACACTGAGCCATAACCCAAGGGCTCCAGTATGAAATGTGTTGACACTTGGGTCATTGATTGCATATATTCATGCTCAGGGATGTGAGATATTACATTCTGGAGTTATTTGAAATGTATGCAAAATTCCCCCTCCCATAGCCCATCCCCTTGGGAAAGGAAAACTCAAAAGTCTGAAAGAAATATAGTTTCTAGCTCTAGAGAGGTAATAAGCTGAGCCAATCAGATGCAAGATCATCTCATTAATATGTACAGGCCTCACTTATTCTAGAAACTAAGACAATGAAAATATAAGCTTACTCACTGTTGAACTCATTGGAGATCTTGATGCCCCTGTTCCAAGTCTGATCAAGCTTGTATCAGAGATATGGCTTTCAAATTGATAACAAGTTCAGTCAATCAGATAGCAGAACACCTCGTTAATATGCATTAATATACTTAGAACTCACTCATTATCAAACTTGTCCAAGTTCTTGATGCTGTAAGCCCATATTCCAAATTTGAGCAAAATCAGATCAGAAAGATGGTCTCCATAGTGATAACAAGCAATTTGCTGATGGACGGATGACAGATCATGGACAGACACACGGCCATGTCATAAGCCCTCTTGGCCTTACAACAAGGCCCCAAACCTCAAAATTTCGACATTCTATAACTTTACTTAGAATAAAGCTATAATTGCAGAACTTTCAAATTTTTCTAAACTTGGGTCTTTGTACTAGACTGCCAGATTTGCATGACATAGGTGTACCCTATATATCATTAGACTGCCAGATTTGCATGACATAGGTGTACCCTATGCCATATTTGCATGACATAGGTGTACCCTATGCCAGATTCCCATGACATAGGTGTACCCTATGCCAGATTTCATGACATAGGTGTACTCTATGCCAGATTCCCATGACATAGGTGTACCCTAAATATCATACCTGAGTTAGAGGTTTTTGAGCTTGAGCTCCTTCCTTTAAAAGTGTTGGTACTATGGGAATTGTAGAGCTATAAATTTTAACAGGCATAGTAATGAAGAGAACTTAATAAAAAGAAAAAAAGATCAATACTGAAAATTAGATGGAGATGCACAATCACACTAAAACCTATTTGGGCAGACACATATAAAGAACACCTAACAATAAAAGACAACACATATGCACTTATGGGTCCCTTTTATTATATGTATGATAATTTTAAACCTACATAAATGACAACATTTATGGATCCCTTCTCTTATATTTTTTATAATTTTAAAACATACAAAAGGACAACATTTATGGGTCCCTTCTCTTATATTTATGATAATTTTAAACCCTACATGAATGACACCTGTCCATAAAGGATATTTCTATGATAAGGGTATTTTATTTAAATTATCAGGGTGCAATACCTGAGAGGTCATCTGGAGCAAGACTAGGACTGGGATTGGAGATGAAATTGTGCTTGGGTTTGAGTGTGGACTTGTACTTCTGTATCACAGGGTTCAATTTGTTCTTGATTTTCTGTGTGGACTTAATCCCAGTCCCTGCCCTGGCATCCACAATCTGTCAAAACAAACCAGATAAAAATCTGTACTTGTATACTGTTATATGAGACAAAAATGTCAGCAATTTATTATCATTGGAAAAAACTCACGTGATCTGCATACAAAAGTTCAAAATTCAATGCATGATGACTGGTCCATAAATAAATCATTAATGGAAATGTATTACTTTATTTGCAAGAAATGACATGAGGCATTTCCTTAGGTCATGGATACTGCTACAATATCTGGAGAAAGCCTATAAAAAGTACATAAAGGTAATCTATATAGGTAATTACTGACCTATCAAGTATCATATACTGACCTATCAAGTATCATATACTGACCTATCAAGTATCATATATCATTGCCTTTCAATCCTGATGACATTGTAAATGAAAATAAGAAAAAAATTAATGTATTTTAAGAGGACATATATTGGAATCATTAGAATAATCAAATGATTTTGACAATTTAACAAATAGTCATTACTACCGATGATCAATTATTTCAAAGGACATTTTTACTGATGTGTAACTGATCATATCAGTTATACTGCAGCTGAGTGTCACCTGTTCAAAGGGTAATATGATCTTGGTGAATACTAGGCAGTCATACAGGGCCACATGTATGTATTTGTTGTAATTATCATCAAATTTTAACTTACAGGTAGATCTTATTAAATTACAAATTGACACATTAGATACATCAAACTATTTCTGACCATTTCACTACCCAGTGTACACTTTTCCTAAGTGAATGAAAGTGAGTGTGCTTGGAGGAAGCATACTGACTCTAAGCCAACACTCACTGTGACACTCACATGGCAGTTACTAGGGCTGGAGGTAGCCCCAGGCTGAGGGCACATTATGTTAGCCTTTGTCCTGCACTGGTCAGCCCTGACACCATCAATTATTCACTGGCAGTCCAGATGGGAACCAGACTGTGACATTTATATATTAAAAATCTAATCATATTTGGCTATAAGTGACTATAATATTACACGGTATTATGCAACTCATTAAAGACCTAAATAACACTAAAGTTGACTGGTACACGACATCTAAAACCTGCTTGTCAGTTTGGATAAAAGCCATTAATTTTGTTAGTATTTTGTTTGCAGACAGATTTCTTTGCTTGATCTCAGTCCATTCTTACAGAAATGGGTAAAATCTGGTGCCAACTTTCATTGCAAAGTAAAAACAACTGGATTTTTTTTTTTTTTTTTTTTAAGTTGAACATGAACTTTTATCATGTTATTATAAAAATGATGACATTCAATTTATTATATCAGTTTTGAAAATGATGAAGTTTTGGTTTATGAAAGCTGAACATTTTCTGATATATGTAATCGTGAAGGGAAAGATGCAAATTTTTTACTTTAAATGTAAAATTTTATCGTAGCTATTCATAAGGTATCTTGAATTCTGTTAAGTATATTAGAGATGACTATTAAGTACATTAGCAATGACTATTAAGTAAATTACCAATGACTAGTAAGTACACTAGCAATGACTATTAAATAAATTAGCAATGAATATTAAGCAAGAACACAAAAGCATTAGTCCAGATTCACTACACTATACTGATGCCAATACAAGCTCATGCCTACAGCCACTCACCCCAAACAATGAACCTGTTTTATTGCTTAACAGTCCAGTATTCAACAAGGCATAAACGCTAAGGAACATTCTCATGTCAAGATTCATACTTACGTTAATTAGTAGATTTGTGTCTTTAGCTGTAATAAATAATGCACTTAATGATCTAATTGAGTAACTTTGTATTATTCATTTTCTGATTCAATAAACAATCATTGTAACCTACTTGTAACATAACCAGGGTGCACTTTTCTAAGTGAATGAAAGTGACACTGCTGGGAGGACAAGTACATGCATGTACTAACTGTGAGCCAAGACTCACATGACGAACATAAGGGCTGGAAGTAGTCCCAGGGCACACGATGTTAGCATCAGTCAGACCTGACACCGCCAATCATTCACTGACAGGCCAGATGGGAACCAGGTTAAGAACGCTAACGTTATCGATCAAACTATCTTTGCCTATAAGTAACTATAATATTACAAGGTATTATGTAACTTATTACATGCCTAATAACACCAAAGGTCTCTGGTGCATCCCATCTAAAACCTGCCTGTTAATTTGAAAAAAAGTCATTTATGTTTACGATTGCTTTGCAGCCAGATTTATCTCTGCATTATATTGGCCGATGCTTTACATAAATGAGGAAAATCTGGTGGCAACGTTGACTAGAAAGAAAACTATTGGAAATGTAAAAAGTTTCACATGAACGTTCACAAAGTAAATTAAAATAAGGATGTCAAGCGGTAAAGTTAAAAATTATAATTTTGAAAATGAAGAAATTAAGCAAAAGCTAGTTCACTTCATGGTAATTATAAACAATGGCAAGCAATACAGGAAACAGCTATTTTAATATTTTTATTTACAAAATCAGGAATTTCCCAGAGCAGATACAATAAAAAAGCACTTACATGATTCCAGTGTTTGTCTGATTCATTTGGCAACTTCCTCCATCGTTTTACCAGTAGGACACACGCGTTACAGATTTCTCCAGTCCTTTTTTCCACGATCCGGAAACATTTTTCAAAATCTGGCTCATATTTTTTACTGTCGGTAAATCGTGAACTGGAAGACTTGGTACCACATATACAGCACCCATTATTGTTGCGAAATTTTTTGGGTTTATAACCGCCGAACATTTTCAGATATTTAATTGTGAAGGGAAGATCCTAATCTGAAATTTGAATGTAAAACTCATAAGGTATGTTACATTATGTTAAGAACATACACAAAGACTATTCTTAAAGTACACAAAAACATTAGTCCTGAATCACTACACCATGCAGACCCGCAGACAATATCTTGCCTACAGCCACTCATTCCAAAGAATAAACCTGTTATATCCATTGCGTAATGGTCAATTATGTAACAAGGTTTAGACATAGAACAGTGTCATTTCAAGATTAATATATGGTTTAATAATTAGTTTAGTCTCTTTAATTGTGATAAATAACGCACTTAAAGACCAAATGGAGTAACCTTATGCTATTCATTGTCTGATTCAATAAAAGGTCATAAATATAGCTCAATCATTGGTCGTGATTGGTGGAAGTTATTATACTTCTGTAGAAAGTCCAAATTTAACATTTATATTCCTTTTGGTTTTTGTTAGAAGATAATTTTTTTCTCCATTGCAACCTAATATATGTAACGTGTAACAACTTAAAGAAAATATATTTCAATTCAATAATATTTAAATATAGTCAAATGCTCGCCTAACACAAACGTTACAAGCAACACAGACAAAAAAAAAAATCTACATTTTATATGTTTAAAGATGAACAGTTTTAACCGTTAAAAAGTGATTTCAACAGACATGCCGTAGGAAGGCTTTCATTCCACAGATTCCTTGTTTGCCTAATTTGAAACAAAGCAATTTCGAACTCCCTTTCTAAATATATTTATTTCAGCTATATGTACACTTATGTATACTGCACAATGGATTTTTACCAAATCTGCCCCCCCCCCCCCTCGCAGACGTCCATGATCCTGACATAGAGGGTTTTCAAATTTATACAGCTGATGCTGGTCTGATATTAAAAATGGCCACCATTACTAAAAATAGATAAAAATGTAAATGACATTTCCATAATCGCTACACAGATCCTGATGATATCTAACAGAAAGTATCCTGACAGGAAGACCTTTCAAACTGTATAAATGATACCAATTCGCCATCAAGTATGGCCACCAATACTAACAACAAAAATGCCTTGAAACGGCTTCTCCAAAACTGTTTAATAGAATCTGACAAAACTTGACAGAAAAAATCATGGCATAAAGGCCTTTTACATATCTATAGAAGTTGCCAATCTGCTATCAAATATGGACACTGTAACTGAAAATAGAAAAACGTTTAAATGACTTCTCAAAAACCGCTTAATTGAATTGGATGAAATTTGACATAAAGCATTCTGGCATATGGGCTTTCAAATTTATACAACTGATACTGATCAACCGTCAAATATGGCCACTGCTATTCAAAATACAAATAAAAAACATTTAAACAACTGACAAAATTTTCAGAAAGTATTCTGGCATTTAGGGCTTTTCTGATTTGTAGAATTGATGCCAATCTGCCTCCAAACGTGGCAGCAGTTACAAAATAGAAGAATACAAAAAATGTAAACGACTTCTCAAAAAAAAACTGCTGAATATATAGAGGATATTTGCTTGAAACGAGTGAAAAACGGATATATTTCATCGAGTGGGTGAAAAACTCAGCATTTTCACGAGTGGCGAGCAGAGGGAAAAAAATATTCATACAACTTTATCTCGGAAAAACTGCCGATCAGAATTTGACCAACTTTGACACAAAGCATCGTGGCATAGGGGCCTTTCAATATTGGGCAAAGGATGCTGCAACTTTGACACAAAGCATCGTGGCATAGGGGCCTTTCAATATTGGGCAAAGGAAAGGATGCTGATCTGCGATAAAATATTAATGAAGATAAAACAAGAGCACCTGAAAGGAACTGACGCTCTACTGTCCGAAAAAGAATTTCCAGGAATTCTAGATTAGACCATTTCTTCTCTTTGACTGCTAAGTGTTGAAATCATCTCTGATATTCTTGAGCGATATGATTTTCAAATTAGCTACTCTGGCAGCCATATTTAATGTAAGATCAGCAACATTTCATTTAGGACAAATTAGAAGACTATTGGTGAAAACTCCATGTTGACATGATCATCCATTCAGGAGAATTAGCGTCAAGATTTTCAATATGTGCATTGTAGCTGCCATATTTGAGGTCAGATCGGCACCATTTTCATTCAGGACCAACTAGATATCATAATTAGTCTTATGGTGAAAATTCCATGTCGATATGACTTTCCATTTAGAAGGAATAGCAATAACAAGATTTTCAAGATGGCTGCAATGGTAGCCATACTGGATATCAGATCGGCACTATGTTCTATTTTTATTTAGGACGAACTAGACATCATAAGAAGTCTTTTGGTGAAAATCCAATGTTGATATGACTTCCCATCTAGGAGGAGTAGCGATAAGATTTTCAAGATGGTCTCTGTGGCGGACATATTGGATATTAGATCAGCATAATTGTTATTTAAGATGAACTAGACACAACAAGAAGTTTTCCGCTGAAACTCATGCTGATGTGACTTTCCGTTCAGGAGGCGCAGTAATAAAAAGATTTTCAAGATGGCTGCTGTTGCGGCGCTATAGAATGATCGTTTCTACCCAAAACCATTTCGGTCTGGGACGATTCCGCTGGGACGTTTCGGCCCATTGTATCATCAGGGGCGGTTTGGTCCACATATGTGGGACGTATCGGCCCACTATACCTTAATATAGACAGTATTGTAAAGTGCATGTAGATTCAATAATATTGTTAAAGAACGTTTGTGACTTATTATACATACGAGTATAATCTGTTTGTGCTGTTTATAGTTATGGTTTATAGTTATTTTTATTTCTATTTTAAATAAACGTTTTGTGCAAAAGTAATGTAGTGTGTGTGTACTTTGCGTGAAAAAATTGAAGTATGTGTACATTTAAAGAAGAGAGTATATTAATGTGTATTTTTTTAGATAAAAATATGTAATTGTATGTATTGTGTAAAATGTGGATAAAAAAATAAATACAATTTTACGTGCGCATAAATCAAGTTATTTTGTATCGGTTCGTTAAAAACTTTATTAATTGAATTACACTTGGTTAAGTACATGTTTGTCCAAGTTCGTTTTTCTTATTATCAGCTTTATTATAAGATTGATTAATGTTTATAACTGATTGCAAAATGGTGATTTTGTTGTTCTATCAATTATCGTTATATGGTTCCTTTTATTAAGCGATTCTTTGATAAGAAAGACTGAAAATAATCCCTGTCCCACTTGATATTGTCTTAGTATTACAATGTGTTTATTTATGACAATTTTCAATGTTTATTTGCTGTTAAAATTAAAAAATAAATAATTATTATATATAATATATTTGTTATAGTTCTTTTGGTTTTAGTGCAAAAATAATAGTGTTTATTCGTAAAAGTGTAATTGCAAAACGTTTGTAAAAGATTTCTCGCAGTTTTATGATGAAGAGAGGTAATATAAAATATATGCTATTAATAGGCAAAAGTAGCGACGTGGAGGGGGCTCAGGAGAAACAATTGCCACTGAGCGCCAGGCAAAGGGGGGGGGGGGCCGTCGGGAGTTTTTTTTCTTTCTTCTTTTTTTAGCTGACATTGTCATTGTATTTCACCTCATCTTAGTATAACGGGGGCAATTCTTGACAAAACTTATATTTAGGAGGGGGGGGGAAGGAGGGAGGTTGGCAACTGACATAAAAACTGTTTTCTGTGGCAAAGTAGGGGCGCCACTACAGTACATTGCCCCCGGGTGCCTCGAACCCTCGCGCCGATACTGCTGGGCTGCGTTCGAATGATAACCAGTAACACGATTGTGTGGGTTATGTCTCCTTCAGATAAGTTATTACTAATGATTTTAAAGATCCTGGTAGATAAATTATCACGAGGAACGGCTAGATAAATAGTTTTTTTTCATGAACAACGTTTGTGTCTTGTGAGTAGCTATTAAAATCACCGCGTGTAACACTGTTATACAACAAGGGTTTAGGACGTCCGGAAACTTTCTTTAAAGGTGTGATATTCAGCAGTACCGTTTGTCGCGTTGTTGTATAAACAGGGACGAAATGCAATAATTTGAAGGACCATTGCAGTCAGCATAAATCAAAGTCTTTATTACAACTAAAAGAAGAAAATACCACTAACTCGTTTTGAAACAAAGACGACAGGTCGGCCGATACATAATGTTTGTAACACATATCTTTCGTTTACATAAACGTGAAAATTTCATTTTTATCATTAATTGGACCAGGTTATGACATGCGCAATTTGTTGCGGTCTCTTTAAGTAATATCCTTCAATAAGTGTTTGTGCAGTAAACTGATTCTCGTTAACGATCGCGAATAATATATTTGAAATACCAAAGGAAAACAAAAAAGCCTTTTTAAACTGAGGGAAAAACATTAGTTGTATCTGTTGCGATTTTTTGTTGGAATATTTCTATTTTTGTATTTATTTTAACTACCTTTCATTGAAATAAGTTATATATTTTTAAAAAAATGAGAGTTTTTAGAAATGGTTTTCACCATGAATAATTTGTGCATCGCGTGTATGTAATTCGGCTGTTCGACCACAGCAGAACGGGATTACGTGCGACTCGTGTTCACGATGTCAGCATCTCACTTGTCGCAATGGTAAGTTACCTTTGGTACTAGTAGTAGTAGTAGTAGTAGTATCAAATTAATTGAATGACAGATGGAAAGTGATTGCTACTCAATCTTTGTTTTATACCATGAAGTACGTATAAAGTACCTTTGTTTAGATTGAATAGACTCACAATCTAAATGTTATACCAAAAATACAACCCATTACACATTGTCCTGTTATCCGGTTATCTTCTGTTTATTCTAACATTTTGGTATTACGTTTAAAAAAAAAACAGTTACTCTTTCATCTGCTCCATGTTCCCAACTGAATAATATATGGTGAAAATATCAGATATTTGTAACTGAAATCAGTTGTCAATCTACAAATTCGCCGAAAAATTAGTTTGTGTCTGAACCGCCGTAAACACTATGTTTCATGCATAAAAGCGGGATTTGAGGAGTTCAGTTTGTAAGAGAAACTATCATAATGCGTAATAATGTTGAATGTTTTAAGTAAATCAAAAGTATACTTCCAGGATGGCACAGAAGAATTAACAATAGGGCAAACGGGACTGGACAAGGGTTTTTATTTTCTAGTGCCCTTTCTGCGCTGAGAATCTGACTTCGTCACCATACAAATGCGCCAGGTGCAGGATGCCTTCTACACGCTGGACAATCGCCAAAAAGTCTGCATGCTGCAGACAAGGCTGAATAGAATATGGGACGAATACAGCGCAGAGGATCTGTGAACACGTGATCTTAATGAAGATAGCAGCGATATATAGGAACATGTAGGTTGTATAACCAGGGACAGTGTGCAATATCAACTGATATTTGATTACGTAACCAGGGACAGTGTGAAATATCTTCTGATATTTCATTTCATAAGAGATTTCCATGATTTAATTGTATAACAAACAAAAATTAGACACAATTTATTGTTATCTTGTTCTTCAATTGTAACATTAAATTTCTGCATAGTGTGTGCTTGGCCAGTATGCATATACTCTAACTAGTATCTATTTTATGAAGTTGGAGTGGAAGTTATTCTTTTTAAATATCACCTGTTTGTTTATATTGATGCAAATAACATTTGTATGGGCAATCTATTTAATTTAGAGTAATTTTCGATTTAACTTGTTTTTATTTCACCAAAATATATAATCAGCTGATCTGTAACTATCATCACTTGTACTTTGTTGCTCATCGTAACGTTATACTTTGTATCTACTATTTGTATTATTGTTATTCACGAAAGGATGCTTTATATTAAATAACAAAATGTTGAAAATTGTATTGCGTATTTTACTGCACGTAATCACAATGGTTATATGTGCACGTGATGGTCGATTATACTAAATCAATGTCCTGTCAGTAGGTAAGAGTCACTTCCCTTGTGACCGATTATACTTGAAAACCATGAAAATCATTTCAACGATTCGCACTATTAACACTTACTGAGACTTATTCCATGTACCCATTAATATTATCATCAATATTTAAATATTATTATAAAAGTAATACAGAATATCCCTAAAAATGCGTATGTGCGCCGAAACGTCCCGGCCAAAAGTAGCGTTTGAGCCGAATCGTCACAGGCCAAACTAATTTTGGGCCGAAACGACCTGAAGTCTAATGGATGTCCGGGCGGCACCATTTTCATTTAGGATCAACTAGACATCATAAGAAGTCTTTTAGTGTAAACTCCATGTTGATATGACCTTACATTGTGGTGGAGTAGCAACAACAAAATTTTCAAGATGGCCGCTGTGGTGGCCATATTGAATATCTGGCCGGCACAATTTACATTTAGGACATCATAAGTGAGGGCAATTTTTTTTTTTAAAGCCATGTGCTCTGGGTCTGGGAGCCGGGGTAGCTTGGTTAGCAGAGCGTCTGACTTGTAATCCAAGGGTTGCTGGTTCGATACTCGACCAGGCCAGCCTGGGTCGTCTACCTCAGCGTGTCCTTGGGAAAGGCACTTGGCTCCGGTCCTACTAAACACCACAAAGACACAAAAAAGATTCGCATACACGCAAAGACGGTGCAAGGACATTTTAAACGTGCACTACTGGAAAATATTCCATGCTGATACATAATTTATACGAATTTTTTAAAAATTATATATGAATTCAGAAATGTGTGTATTGTCTGTGTTGATCACTCTATTTGCACTCAACGTTGTATTGAATTATGTTAAATATTTAATAATGTCTTTGGTCAAAACAAATAAACTGATTCTGCAAAAAGAAAGAACAGAAAAAGAAAGAAATAATCGAAATCTATACTAAGCATGAAGAATATAAATATATTGTTATACAATATATCTGTTAATATCGGGGTCTCTACAGCTATATTGCTATTTCTGTATTTGCGCTCCTCTTCACAGTCTTGGCGTAGGCGCTGTATATGGCAGGGAAGTGTTACAGTAATCCGATTAAGACGTGTCAACAAATGTTTACAATCACAAATAGTATAGACACGTACTATCTTTAACCCAATTACTATAGCGGTAGTACAAAGACAGTTTAAATATGTTGGTTATAAAATATGCATGTTGATGCCTCTGTGCTTTTTCCCCCCTTTCTTTCATTTCTATTACATTCCCGGTGGTGCTGTTTATAATGTTTAAATATTGAGCGACACCATTTCTGAAGTTTCATATTTCTCGGTAATGAACAATTACATAAATAATTGTCCAATAACTGCATACATGTATTCACACCTCAGTATAGTCATAGTTTAATATAAAATGACTAAAGAGGTGAAGTTGGTCAAATACTAATAGCGTTAAGACTTCAATAATCCTTTGCTACTTATGTCGGCAATGGAGATGATCAAATACTAATCACCTTTTAACTACTATAAAGAAATTAACAACTCAGTAA
This sequence comes from Margaritifera margaritifera, assembly GCA_029931535.1. Classification (NCBI taxonomy): domain Eukaryota; kingdom Metazoa; phylum Mollusca; class Bivalvia; order Unionida; family Margaritiferidae; genus Margaritifera; species Margaritifera margaritifera. Next base: position 65,662 of record JAQPZY010000850.1, read on the forward strand.
ATACTATCCAGTAACGTCTCTGCACTGTCTCGGCGTGTACTTGCACATCCATGCGCGCCTTTGTGGTGTTTAGTAGGACCCCTTAGAGCTACCATTTCCTTGGCATGATATAGCTAATAATGTGCATTTAGTTTAAACAATATTTATTCAAGAAAACATCTTCCCATAGAGTTCAAAAGAAGCATAATCTGGGGATTCAGTAAAAAGCTGGAAGCTTGTTCACAAATGTCTTCCCTATTACAAAGAATTTATAACAATGAAATATTTGTCCATTGACTGAAAATAGATGGAAAGGGCCGGATCCTTGAGCCCCCCCCACACACACACACACACAAGCACAATAGAAAAATTAAAAAAAATAAAAACATAAGCGCGAAACAACTGGAACGTTTCATAGAGTAAGTTGTATTTACAGTAAGATTGTTAAAATGATGCCTTGAGCCTGGAAAAGTTTAATATCCAGGAGCTTCGCCACATGGGCCCCAACAAAGGGTTTCGCCCCATGGGCCCCCACAAAGGGTTTCATCCCAAAGACCCTCTGCCTACTTGTTTCAGACCACCACCATCCCACCCCGATATCCCTGAATCGGTCCGTGATAGATCATATACAAATATACATATATACCAGTCTGTCATCAATTCTAGTATACGTAATTATCGCAGAGATCATATAATGGTGTGTGTGTGTGTGGAGGGGGGGATATATACGTGTGGTTGTGATCCGTGTTTCAATCTGAAAAGCGTTTTTTATAATTTTTTGAAAGTTTGCACTGTCATAAATATATGCGTATTAATTTCTTCAGAGTACACGGAATTGCCGAACAATGATGTCTTACTTGTAAGTCGATACGGTAATGTGGCAAGAACATGCTGTCTTAGGGCTGGTATTTTTGACCATATACAAAATTTAATATATACATGATCAATTTTAGTATATGTAATTATTGCAGATGTCATATAATAGTATATTTTTATGTATTTGTATGGGTCAGTTTCTATGCATTCTTTTAACATTAAATGTTTTTCTGTCTAAAATAAAGAAGCATACTTACGATCAATATTTAAAATCCTGCTTTGAAATGGTATCTAGGGAGCCGTCTGTTTCCTTGACCGTCATATACAATACTAAAGATATACTGCTACCCGGCCGTCTGCTATGCTAGCTTACTTACTACAACAACCAATAAGGGGGCTAATGCAACAACGGCTTACATTGGTGGCAATCTCGACCAATCAGACGCATCGTATCATGTGTACATTTGTTCATTAAGTGAATAATAATAATAATAATAATAATAATAATAATAATACTGGTCCCTTTATGGCGTCAAGACAGTAACAATATCCGCAATAAGTAACAAATAGAGTCGGCCGTTTCCCGATCGACTAATAAATTCATCCATGTGGAGAAAAAGAAAGAAAGAAAAAGAAGTATATGTAACATTCATCTTGTATTATAGTCGTACCTTTTTCCTTATATTATATAGGGTTTAGTTATTCCTTTCAGGTTTAGAATTCGTATCAAATGCATTTAACGTAAGCCTTTTCCGATACAAATATTAAACACATAAACATATGCCATAATTTATTTCTTTTGTGCTTTCACGCAAATTTTTCTCTTGGGGAGAGAGGGGGGTGAAGGTGTGTAGAGGTGGTAAGTTTTTCCCCCAGTGCCATGCTCGCTTACTGACAACTTTAAGGGCCCCTCTTCTGCTCCACGCGTCACTGTTTACAGCTGCTCGAGTCCTGTTAATAAGTACACTTTCGTCATCTTTATCATTGAATAAGAGTGTTACCAAAGCAGGTTACCTAACACTTTACCCACAGGAATGTCTAATGAGAAGCTTACTTACTGATTATATAATCCCATATGTCTGGTACTTTGCTAGCATTAGTGCCTACGGCAATGCCACTAACTGGAAATAGGTATGCATTGAATCTGAGCAATGTCAAAAATAAATATTTGCTGACGGGTTTTGATAGTCGTTTTGATGGTCGCCAGTACATAATGACATGTATGGAAGACCATCGCCGCCAAAAAAATATGAAATTAAAACAAAATAAATAAATTTCAAAAAAAGCAACAACAACAAAAAAAAAAAAAAAAAAGAAAAGAAAAAGAAAAAGAAAAGATTTAAAATAAATCACGCATGGGTGTTAAATAATAAGATTAAAGCTCAGACAATAATATTAATACTAAAATAAAATGAATGAGGCAGAAACGAACCAGACATGCGCTGTATGACGTAAATAGCGCAATAAAACAAACCAATAACAAGCAGAACAAACTGATGACGACTGAAATAAACTAAAGTCAAATGAAACAAAATAACATAAAATGAGCCAAGTAACACTCGTGCACGGCACACACATGTCAGATGAAATGAATACAATGGAATAAACAAATGAAATAACAACATACAAAATCGAATGTCAATCGAACACAAATGTAAAAAACAACCCAAAAACAAACAAACAAAAAAAAAAAAAAAGAAACAAGCAAAATATGAATGACACCATCAAATGCCAAACGAAATAAACGGTATTTAAATGAAACAAACAAAAATAAAATGGTTAAGGTAACATAAAATGAAACAAAGTAACAACATACAATTTAAAGAAACACGAAATGTACATCACCCATGCGCAAACGCTATTGACAAACGAACCAAACACGATAGTAAAATAATCAGCTTTATCAAAAGAACAGAGGGCGCCCCTACATTGTAAAGGGACATTACTTTCGTTGAACCAAGAGCCAAGAGCGCAAAACATTTGAACATGGCACATCCATTGCGACAAAATAATATAACTAACACAGTAAGGCTGTTAACTGAATGAGCCGATATGTTGTCACGCGCCATAAAAAAAAAAGAGAAAACAACAATGCAGGTGAATTGAAGCCGCCACCGCTCATTCCGATGACATCAGTGCGATTGACAGTATCAAGATCGCCCCTAGAATCAAGTAGGGCAACATCCTTAATATCCTTTTATTTTGTAATCCTTACCTTTAATCTTGTATGACTTTGTAACACTTTTTGTTATGGAACAATAAATATTTATAAACATGCTAATGAGGTATATATGATAACGTTCAGGAATCCAAGCTTAAAGGAACTAAAATACGGACAGGCATGTGTAGTAAATTGTAAACAAAACCAAGCGGAATTTACAAAAGATAAGAAATAAAGAGTAGAAGAGAAAGAAATGTAGAAACTTTAAAGAAAAATTACACTATACTTAAAGACCTTACAGACGTAATGAGAAAAATATTAGAGTTTCATAAAGATCTGTATACAAAACAATATATACAACAGGATGAGATATATAAATACTGACAGGAAATTACCTGTATACAAATAAATAAAAAATCAAAATAAACGACAACTTTATAACTTCAAAAGAAATTACAATCAAACAACGGATGGACTGTCAGCATAATTTTATCAAAAGTTTCAAATATAACTATCACAGATATTTGAATGTTTTCTTACATGAAGAAATGAAAATAAAAACGAAGGAATGAATAATCACAATAATATATAAAAGGAAAGGAGATATCGAAGATTTAAACAATGGAGACCGATATATCTACAAAATAGCGACTACAAAATACTAAGTAAACTATTAGCAAATATAATAAAAAATGCGTGGTTGAAATAATTAATATTAATCAGAGTTGCGGAGAGGAAGGCAGAAACATAAAAAATAATATTTTAACAATACAATCAGTTATAGATTTTATAGAGTGTAAAGGAGAAAAAGGACCAATGCTATTATATGACCAGGAAAAGTCTTTGATAGAATCGAGCATAGCTATATAGAAACAATCCTAAAGAAAAGGATGGTTTTGGACAAAGTTCCTGCAACTGGGTCAAAATATTATATAAAAACATAAAATTTATCGGTACAAGTTAATGGAGCAAAAACAGACAAAGAGATCAGCGAGATACGGATGCTCACCGTCAATGTTCTTATATTTGATATAAATAATTGCGCTATGTATAAGACTCAGTATTAATAAAAATATAAAGGAAACCATGATACCAAAGAAAAAGAATTTAAAAATGGCACAGAATGCAGATGACTGTATAGCGGATGAGTATTCCTTTAAATATCTAGAAAAGGAATACCCTGATTTTGGCAAAGCATCAGGCTCAAAGGTTAACCATGCAAAAACTGAAACATTCTTAATAGGAAATTGGAGTGGGAATCATCCTGGATTACCACCTAAACTTGTAAGGCAACAAGTAAATATATGGCAAAAATGCACTGAAAATAAATTTTAAACAAAATCCTTGAAAAGGTACAGAGTAATATAGAAATATGGCCCTATTCCACACTAATTACAACTGAAAAAATACAAGTCGCACAGACCTACATATACACAACATTTATAATCGTATGATCAATATTATTTAAAAAATGATATAAGCATTAAACATATATTTATGTGTACAAGTTTATGAGTCCATATGTATGTATATATACATGGTGTATGAACAAGTATAATATATACAAGAATCACCATATATAGACTTTGACTGTCTGGAACGGAAGAGGAAAATGCATAACATATATTCTATGGGTACAAGCTTATGAGTGTGTATGTATGTATAGGTATGTATAGGTATGAAGTGCAATACCAAAGAAACCTATTCCATATACAGCACGTAGACAGAACATATTTTCGTCTAAAACATTCTATATAAGTGACTACGGCTATCTGGGACGGGAGAGCAAAAAGCATAGCCACTGGGATGGAAGGGGTTGGATATCATTCCCACTATGAGATTTGGTACGTCTGGAGATCGGGCCGACCTCCACCCTTACATACTAAAGAAATTTCCACTCCCAAAAAGAGAGAGCCAAGACCGCCTAAAATCAGAATCTAACAATATAATAATAAACTAATAAAACTCACAGTACACTAACATAAGACTAACAAAAGTAAGTAACATTTCGAAACAAAAAAAAAAACAAAACAAAAAAAACAAGAACACGGGGTTATGTCCTTAAGTAAGGGACGATGACGATAATAGGCTATGATATCAAGGCGCCACGTGAAATAAACGGTCTCGCATAGGAGTCTCAGAACACTAGGGAACAGCAAAAACAAGAAAATGGCAAAACAGGCATATATACTAACAATTGTGAGTCAAAAAGACACAAATCATACTGACACTCAGTAGAAAGAATGGAACTGAATTATAGCCATTATGATATCCACTTTATTCAAGAGACACATTATCTAGGTGAAAATTTGAAGCTATATATTGAACTAGTATTAAACCATTGTATATGCCAACGCAAATAAGGATGAAACATATTCTGGAGTTGCAATAATAGTAAGTAAAAGATTAAGTCACTTAACAGTGTCACTAAACTGAAAGTAGAATTTATAAACAATCTCAATAATTATATCAAGCAATAGTCTATGGTGAAACTAATAAAGGAGGTGATTTTAACAGTATAGAAAAAGAAGTAAATATGAGTACAGGCTTTAATGAGAAGAATAGAAGAACAAATAAACATATCAAGGCTTTAATAAAATATACTGAATGAACAGATACATACTGAAAAATCAATAGGGATAAGTGACACTATACTTTTAATTATGAACAGGGAGAGGGTAGCAGAATCGATAACTTGTGCACGACCAAGGAATGTGAGCAGAATGTCGAAAAATGTGACACATACACAATTTTAATATCTGATCACTACCCAGTGAATCTAAAAATGGCAATGTCTGGAAAAAGTAAATGGGGCCCTTGAATACGGCAAATAAATAATTCCATTCTAGAAAATAGCCAATACTGCGAGGAAATTAAAAACAAAAAATATTGAAAGATTTTTACGAACATGGGAACACTAATATTATAAATGAATCGGATGAACTAAAACGAAAATCAAGATGAGTTAACATCGGAATTTTATACAAAGTTTAAAAACGAATTAATACCCATATTAGAACTAGAGGGATTGAAATGCATAGTGGCGTTGACGAATCAGAACAGCGCTTACAACCTGATCAAATCAGAAGGTTTCTTGCATATATGATTCGGAAAGGATGTTTTCGATCACGTCCGCGTAAAAGAATTTTATTTTATTTCTTTCTTTTTTTTGTGGGGTGGTAGTGCAATTATTTACTTTTCTTTGCTTCTAGCAAAGGAGGATACTAGTATTAATATTGCTGTTGTTTGCTGGATGTTTTCATGCAATAAGGGTTCTTCTTTTTTATGGCATCTTTGGAAAGGTGTATACGGTACCGAATATTTTTAAGGGGTTTTGAACAATATCATACTCTGGCTTGGTGGTTCTCTATTTCTGCAAGTATATTATACATGTAATTTGATTTTGATAGAATAAAGGTAAAGGATACAATTGCTTCTTTAGAAGCATGGCAACTTCGAGAAATATTTCATTCCTAGAGATGTATGGCCATGAAAAGGGCAGTTTTGATGTGTACACGGTATGTTTACTTGCTATTGATGTACTTTGTAACAGCCTTGGTTCAATCGCTTACTGCATGCTTAGCAAGTTCACCGGGTAGAAGAAGACGGATTGCTGTCTGAATTTCTCTGCTAGTGAGCGCTTGTTGTAGTGTGCCAGTCTTGAAGCTTCGGCAGCGATTCTCTCGAAGATATCATTTACAAAGCTGTTCATGGTAGACATAGCCTTGCTGGAGATATCGGTGTCTGGGTGCACATGTACCATGAGTTGACTCTCAAGCCATGTATATAAAAGTAACTTGGTATCTTTTTGGCCTGCTCTTTTTCTATGACGTGTTGTCCTGTTTGTATCTTCATGTACTCTTTGTATTATGCCATTCTGCTGTCGAGTATTTTTATTCTGTATTTTTCCTCGAATTTTCGTTTGGTTTCTTCAACTGGAATTTCAAGTGGTATTCTCGTGATGTACAGGTCTACTTGCTTCGTTTTTTTTTCCACCTGTGAAATTTGGTTTGTTTGTCACCATGGCCTTCTTGCCGTCAATCATAATTGTGCCTTCTTTCAAGAGTGGCTTATCTTTTGGGGGGAATAGAATGTAATATCCGTTTCTCCTTGAGCATAAGGCCTTTATGTCATCGTCTTTAACATCTCCTCTTCCGACAAGAGCTGATATTACTTGCGTAGTGTTTGGTCTTATATCTGGCGGGATATGAGAAAGGTCCATTCCCCGTGCCCCTTTTGCGTGATAGCTACAAGGATCTTGCCTTGTTCTGTCTCTACAACAGAGGTTTGAAAGTATTTTTCTACCACTAACATTTCATTTCAATAGTTCTCAGTGATGTCCATAATATGATTAAATACAATAAAGTAAAAACAAGAGTTACATAATATTCTATGGGAATATTCACAAATGTTATTATGTACTTACTTTTTCATTTGAAACGGCGCTGTTCCTTTTTTGATAGTAATTATATATTTTAATGTCATTGCTGTACACGAGTTGGTCACGCGTTGAGCACGTGGGTGTTTCCTATGGCTGAAACTTGATTTTAATCCATATGAATCCTTTTAAGGAATCTCTGTTTGTTGTGGATTTCACCTGGAATAGTGTCATCCTTAGCACTTTTCCTCTTGAATTTTGGCGCCCATACTAACTGCTGCTTGCTTTGGCGGCATAATGTAAAAATACAATGGCCGTATAGAGAGTCTTAGAGGCGGATTATGTAGGTTTGAGAGGAGCTGCTAAGGCTGCTTTGGATTTATGTCGTGTATCTTAGTTAAACACATTTACGATTGCTTTAAGCTGTACACGTTTGCGCACCATTTACTTTTTTCAATTAACCGCATATTATTATTGCTGCCCAAGCAAGCCGCAGGAAGAAGGGGGCCTTGATTGCCTCCTTCCTGCCTTCTGTCCGTCTCATCCTGACTACTGGCTGTCACCATATTACGTGTTTCGTCAAATCTATGTCCAATTGCCTATTTCCGTGGAGCGGTCCCTACCCTAACGCCAAAGATGTGAGAGTCACATATCCGATTCGAATGTTCGTGAGTTGTGAATTTTCCTACGCGACGTTTCGATTCATTTTTGAGTACTTTGCGTGCTTGTTTGTTTTTCCGAAAAGACTAACAAAGATGTTGACCTAGAGTAGCCGAATGGTTTTGTGATCGTAATTTGGGTTTCGCCACGCCATTAGTTCATTCCAGCATCATACCCATCGGGGTTTTTCACGGCCATACAGTTTCCAGCTGAAGAGGGCTTTCGTGGGTCAGAATGAAAGCCCTATGATAAGCAATGTATTCATGTTTTTGAGTGCTAAATGTAATTATTATATCTGTTATTTTGTCTGTGTGCTATACTGTACGTATGCGATATGTTGGGGTTGGGGCTATATACCTGCATGTGTGGTATGCTATAGCACGTGTATTTGGGATTTCGGTTTATTCGGGGGTGGGATGACAAACGTTTGGTCCCAGCTGATGACTTTTTTGTATTCTGCTCCTTCCCAGGTGACTTTCCCTTCTCTTCTTGATGCTATTTTCTTTAATTCTGTTTTCCCGTTTCTTTTTTCCTGTATCTTCTTTAAATCTGCTGTCTTCATTCTTCTTCTTTCTGGTGTCATCTTTAGCTGCAGCTCCATCCCAACTGCAATAGTTGTATAAATTTTATTGTTGTTTCATTGTCCTGTACGAGTGTATCTGCTATATTTCTGAGTGCTATGTGTGTATGCTATAACGGATGTGTACTATAGATTTATAGGTTTGGTTTGGGGCTCTGTATGTGTTATACTTTGAACTATTGTGTGGTGGGGAATTTCTGTGGTGGTGGTGGTGGTGGCAATTTTTCTTTTTTCTCATAGTCCTGAGAAGGACTTTTTACTCTTTTCTTCTTTCCTATTGTCTTCCTTCTACTTCCTTCTCCTGTCCTTCATGCTTGGTCCATCTCCTTTTCCGTTGTTGTTTCCTGCCTGGTGTCGACTGCCTTTCCCCTTTTCGTTCTTTGTTCCTCCCCGTTGTCGGTTTTCCTCCTGCCCTCCGTGTTTTCCAATACCGGGTTTTGATTGCTCCCTCCTTGTTATTCTCATTGCCCGTTTCGCCTCTGTCTGCTTGTTATTTCTCATGGTTGAATAGTTCATTGGACTCTTATCAGCTCTTCATCCCCACCCCTCCTCATTTGTTCTGGTTATTATTATGATTATGTTTTGATTTCATGGTCCTGAATTATGCGTATAACCTCCCCCTCTTTGTCCATATAGTTATTTTACATTGGTGGGTCCTTGCTTGTAAAGGAGGTGTAATGGTTATTTAGGTAATAATGTTTGTCTTAAAGGCTGTATGCTACTTAGTGTGAGTTGAGTTGATAAGGTGGTAATTTGGATTAAATTTAGATTGTTTACTTTCCTAGTGTTGATATTGCAATAGTGCTTTATTTGATGAATATCGTTCGGATGTAATTAATATTTGTATCAGGGTCGTACTTGCATCCAGAGAACCCTCGTGGAACTTTCTTTTCATCCCTTTGATGTATGAACGTTTATGTGTTACTAACTGTTTCAACTATTTTACGTTTGCCTATACCTGTCTCTTTATGGGTGACGAATTTCTCCAACATGAAGGCTGGGATTGGCCCTTATTTAAGTACCATGCCCCCGAGTGGGCTAGATTTATCCAATCCCCTCCCCCTGGCGGAGCCCCTCCTCTCCCGGTCCAGACAGGTGGGGTTTACCTATATATTTGTATTATGGGTTGTTTATTTAGTACTATTTGTTACCTATATATTTGTATTGTGGGTTTTTTAGTTAGTACTATTTGTTACCTATATATTTGTATTGTGGGTTTTTTAGTTAGTACTATTTTGTTACCTATATATTTGTATTGTGGGTTTTTTAGTTAGTACTATTTGTTTCCTATATATTTGTATTGTGGGTTTTTTAGTTAGTACTATTTGTTACCTATATATTTGTATTGTGTTTTTTTTAGTTAGTACTATTTCTTACCTATATATTTGTATTGTGGGTCTTTTAGTTAGTACTATTTCTTACCTATATATTTGTATTATGGGTTTTTTATTTAGTACTATTTGTTACCTATATATTTGTATTATGGGTGGTTTATTTAGTACTATTTGTTACCTATATATTTGTATTATGGGTTGTTTATTTAGTACTATTTGTTACCTATATATTTGTATTATGGGTTGTTTTTTTAGTACTATTTGTTACCTATATATTTGTATTATGGGTTGTTTATTTTGTACTATTGTTACCTATATATTTGTATTATGGGTTGTTTATTTAGTACTATTTGTTACCTATATATTTGTATTATGGGTTGTTTATTTAGTACTATTTGTTACCTATATATTTGTATTATGGGTTGTTTATTTAGTACTATTTGTTACCTATATATTTGTATTATGGTTTTTTTATTTAGTACTATTTGTTACCTATATATTTGTATTATGGGTTTTTTATTTTGTTTTTAGATTGCAATTGATTTTGTTACCACATGTTTTCGTTTTCTTCGCTGACACGAGGTCGTCTCTTCGACATGGCGAACTACTTATTTTATTGAAGCCGTGAGTTTAAACTGGGGTGTTGTATGATTGTGTGTGTGTGGGGGGGGGGGGGTGGGCGGGCGGGGGGGGGGGGGGGTGGTGACAATCCGTTAAACGCGCCTATCTCTTAAGGGGGTATACATAACTGCCTCCCTTTCCCTAATTGAACATATCTGAATCTAATTTTTTCCCTTTTTTGCTATTTTTGTGATATAGTCAAGAAGATTTTTTAAACGTAGTCCCTAAGTGTTTGCTTCAAGTCTGGAGGTATTCCGGATATGTGCTTCGGGCACCATTGTTTTTTTCTTTTTTTTCTTTATTTCTGAAACTCTGACCTCTCTTGATCATATTTTGGGCATGTGCTGATCACATGATCAAGTATTTCAGGGGTCGGGCAGTGGGGGCAGTTTGGACTTATATATTTTCCTGTACATCCTGCCAATAGGGTTCTACCTGTGCATATTTTGTTTATTATAGTCCTCTCGTAAGGGTTCTGTGTGGTAGTGTATGTTATTAGTCTTGTCCCATGATTGCTGCCATTTTGAGTTTATTTTTTTCCGGACAATGCTGTTTGTTTCTTGGACGCTGTAGGCGATGTGTTTTAATGTAATTTCATTTAGATTGCGTTGCGCCTGTCTGTCCGCTTTTTCGTTGCCCGGGATTATGATGTGGGAAGGAATCCATACGAATTCGACTATTTTATTGTCCTGCTCTATTTGTTTAAGTAGGTGTCTGGTATGGGTTAACATATTTTGCTACTTTTGGACTTGTCGGAGGCCAGTGATTGGAGGACGCTGTGGGAGTCGCTTAGAATGGCCGCTTTGTGTATTGGGTACTTTCCGATGCAACTTAGTGCCGTTAGTATCGCTATGAATTCTACTGTGTAGATGGCGCACTCGTCCGGTAGTCTTCTTCAAAACTCTATGTTCAGTTGAGGTATGACTACTACTGCCGCTGTCTTATTTGGATTCTTTGTTTTTGATATGTCTGTATATATTTGGGTATAGGCACCATACTTACTTTCTATATAGGTAAGTATCTTATCTGGATAGTCTTTTTTGCTCCTAAGTTTTTGACGCCGAGATCCACCTTTGGCGAGGGACACGTCCATTGTGGGTCTGGGAAATAGCTAATCTTTCCAGGGGCAATATCTGGGATATTTAGATCTGGCTTCGGGTTAGCCATAATCTTTCTTTATTTTATTACTCAAGTTTTTGCGGAAGGGTTTATTGCACTTTTCTATTCTTTGCAGGGTAAGGTGGTTTGCTCCATGTATTGACACGTGGACAATATACCGGAACATCATATCATTACGCCTTAGTTGCAGCAGGGGTTCTCCTGATAATACAAGGATTTCCTGCGTGGAAGAGCTTTTAAGTAATCCAGTATATGCTCGTAGCGATTAAGATAATATTGCATGCAATTGACGGAGTACCGCAGCGCTCGCTGATCCATATACTAGACACCCGTAGTCAAGTTTAGCTCTTATTTGTGCTCTGTGTTGAGTTAACAGCGTTGTTTTGTCAGCCCCGCAATTAGCGCCTGTAAGATTACGGATTAGGTTGATATCTCGATTACATCGTTTTACGAGCTCTTTTATATGGGGTTCCCATGTTAGTTCATCATCGAGTATCATGCCTAAAAATTCGGACTGTTTTTCTATTTGTATTTTTATTCTGTTCAGGAATAGCTTGGTGGGGGTAGGTGGTTTCGGCCTCTTGTACGGAAGAGTACCCCTATTGTTTTGTGTGGAGATAATTTAAAGCCTCATTTATCGGCCCAATTCCCCATTTCATTTAACCCTGTCTGTATTTTTTTAAAATTAGAGTTTTATTTGCGGGATTCCCAGCCTTCCAGATACCACTATCGTCTGCGAATTGTGATAGGTGAAGGTCTTTGGGATTAACTGTTTTTTCAAGGTCATTAATCATGATGATAAATCGTGTCGGGTTAATTCACTTCCCTGAGGTGTTCCATTTTCCAGTATAAACTGGTCGGAGTACTCTTTTCCGATTCTGACTTGAATTTTCCTATCAGCTAGGAAGTTTGCTATCCATTTGTGCTTATGTCCGGTTATTGCTATCCATTTGTGCACATGTCCGGTTATTGAGTAAGATTTAAGTTTGTATATTAGCCCTATTGTCCACATTAGGTCATATGCTTTCTCCAAGTCTAGGAAAATGACGGTGACATATCTTGACTGTTTCTTTTTTTTAGAGAAGGCTAATTTAATACCGGATTCCAATCTAATTAGTTGATCTCTTGTTCAGCGATTATTACGGAATCCGCTTTGTGTATTTGAAATTAGTCCTCGGCTTTCAAGAAAGAATTTAAGTCTATTATTGATCATTGTTTCCATTATTTTGCATATATTATCTGTGAGTGATATGGGCCTATATGATTTCACATCTTCTGTTTGCTGTCCCTGGCTTGGAAATGGGGATGATTACTGCTTTTTTCCATTTATTTGGTATTAATCCTGTTTCCCATATTTTATTTCTTAGATCTAATATTATGGTTATCAGTTTATTTGGAAGATTTTTTATATATTTCATGACCCAGTGTATCTTGCCAGTTTTTTTTTTTTTTTTTTTTTCCATTTAGGGCTTTGTCCCATTGAGCTTTAACAAACGGTACATTCAAAGGTAGCTGGTTTATTTATTGAGCTTTTCGTTTTAGGTATGGAGGCTTCCGCTATTGTTTTTTTAAGACTTCCATGAGATTGTCATTATATATATTTATGTCTTGATGGTATATCCCTTCAATATGAATTCTTTCTCCTAGTTCTTTAAATTTAGGCCTGTTCGAATTTCTACCTTGGCGGAGATGTAGTTATTTGTGGAGCCTTCAGTTGTATGCTTATACTTATGGAGAAGGGGTCGCTCCGTGCAGTGTCCGTATTATCGACTTGCCAGTTGGTTATCCCTGCTAGAGTGATAAATCTATAGCGTAAGTTGACCTGCAGCAAGGTCTATACGGGTTTTTGAGCCACTGTTTAAGATTGTTAGATTACATTTTTTGGCCCGATTTTTTACTATGTCACCTCTGAAATTGGTTGTTCTACTTCCCCAGATTTCATTGTGTGCATTACAATCCCCGCATATTATTACCCAATCTCCTAAATCCGTTGTAAGTTACTCCAATAGTCTCACGATAATCTACTTGTGTTGATGTACTGTAAAACACCAAACCAAACCAAACCCAACAAGCTAAACCAATTAATCATGCAATCATCAACAGGTAAACCAGTGATTGTATATTTAAAGAGGCGCGTTCGTTATTTGGATTAAATTCATGTATTGTATAACATACATTTAGTCACATATCCGATTCAAATAATTCTGAGTTGTGAATTTTCATACTGTGCAGTTTTTTTCGTTAACTATGCGTACTTGTATGTTTCCGAAAGTCATATACCAGTAATGTTGGCTTAAAGCAGCCAATAATTTTAGTGATCTTAATTTGGATTTCTCGACGCCGTTAATTCTTTCAGCATCATGCCAATCAGTCTTTTGTCAGGGCCATACAGTTATTGCCTGAGGAGGGTTTCGGGGATCAGATTGAAAACCCAGGGTAAATTATTTACCCATTTATATGCCACACTATGTTCAAATATGTTTCCAGTTATCTATAATCGGGCTGTACCTATTTGTAGTATCTTTAAGTCACATATTATCTTATCTTACTAAGTTATAGAAATTTCGTGCTTTGGAAATTTGAATTTCGTACATGTTGTTTTTTTTTTAAATTTAGATACCAATCTTAGGCATAAGTTGCCTCTTATTATTGTTGTGATCTTAATTCGGTATATATGGGCATTTGTGGCAAAATGCCGAGTTAAAAATCAGTTTAGGCATTTTTGGTAATTGTTTCGCAATTATAAAATCCCTATCCTAGATGCGTCAGCCTTTGCAGTCCGCCTACTTCGTGCACTTCAGCCTTGTGAGCACATCACTTCGGATGTCTTCAGCCTGCGTCCATGCAATACTCCAGCCAGAGGCCGCTGATACTTGTTTCGGTTTCCTCACTTTCCTACTCCAGGGTTTACCTGTTTGAAATTGGCCTCGATATGTGAGTTACTGGGTCACTGTTCCCCATATCGTCACTGTTGTGGTAAACTGCGAGCTGCTATTGCTACCTGCTTCGGATTACTGGTAGTCCCTGAGTTGCAGTCCCCCCCCCCCCCAGTCCACACCCTTCATCTACAGCGGCCTTTGGACTCCGTGCTCCTGTTGGTAGCTCGCTCAGATATGGCTGCTCCAGTTGTTTATTTACTTCAGGTAGCTACGATGGGGGTAGGTTGACTGACCACCGCAATGTTCCGTTGTGTCCTACTTCACATGGTTGGCAATAACATCGATAGGTGTGTGTCTAGACGTCCCGGTTCCCGGCTTCTACCATCTTCCCTGTTACGTTGAACTGTAAACTGGCTGGGGGCTATACTGCATAGGCTTATCCACCTCACGACCGCTCTGGTCGACGTCCAGGGCTGGAAAAGAATGAATGAATCAGAGAGGCGCGAGGTTTCGCTTGGTATTTATATGAGCACTGTGAATTGAAATGTAGAAAAGCTCGGACGTGATGGAAAACATGACCGTTCTTTGATATGCCTGGAGCCTGTTTGCAGATTTTCCCCGTCACATGGAAAATATCTGTATCGTCAGTATGTTATTTTTACTCACTAATGCAGTAAGTTCGTTTCTTTCTTCCTGCATAATGGTCAGTATTATTCAGAGTGGTGTCTGATAACCTTCAGTGTGTAGTCTCTGGTCCATTTTGTTGTTCTTTTGATTGTTTTCACTGGGAACGTAATGTGGTCACGAAGTATTTTGTATTGTTGAAAGTAACATGTGCGGTTGTGTTCTTACTGTTTCTTACTTTTTTTTCAGTCAAGGGATTACTGAGGGTTTTATATGATTAAATTGCATTGGCACATTGAGAAGAATGATCTTTTCTAGAGGTTTGTGTGACCCTTAAAAGGGCCGTTTTACTATGGATGAAGTAGATACATGTTTAACCACCGAATCCGTACGGAGTACTCCCTGGCGTTTATAGGCATATACACCATCCATAGTAGTGACGGTCTTTCTCTTGGTGTGCTCGGTGTATGTGACGGCATCGTGGATAATATTCTCGCGGAAAACCTTGGGAACATCTATGGTTTCTTCGTAGATCAGTCCAAAAATTCTCTTCACACCACCTCTGCGTGCAAGACGACCGATAGCGGGTTTAGTGATGCACTGGATGTTGTCACTGAGTACTTTCCTGTGACATTTAGGGCCTCCCTTTCCAAGCCCTTTCCCTCCTTTTCCATGCCCAGATATGATTGCGTGAGGACGTACTAGTTCTCTTCTCAATAGACACTGAATACAAAGTCAGCTTGATTGATCTTAAATTTTAGAACGTGTGTGCCCATTTGGCCATGTACGTTCGGGAAATGTGCACAGCGTGCACTACTTAATTACACGTCGAATGGGTGCGACGCCTTACTGTTGTGTGCACCGCACGCTTATTAATTACTCCTATCCGGAAAAAGAAAAGGCGAAAAACGGCTGCGGAGTGCGCTTCCACGTCTTACCAAGCCAGTAAGTTAGTTAGTTAATTTCTATTTACAACGCGTGTGACCCTTCGGTCATGTGAATTGGGTTTAAATTAAACAAGCGCACAATACACTATTTGTTCAATTGTACACACTGTGTACTATTTAATTCACCCCGAACGAGCGCAAACACACAATCAGGGATTTATTCGTCAAATGAGTTGCTGGGCTGCAAACCCATTTGACGCAGTAATGCGTGCACCGCACGCTATTTAATTGAATGTCTGGTGTGGTAGGCTGCACGGACTCGGCAAGAGAGGCTCGATGAGGAACGGAAGCACTAAAACGCCACGAACGTACATGATCAAATTCTGCCCAGTTAGATAATAGGGGCTGTCCCTAATAACCAATTGTGTGTTAGACAAATATTGTAATTGGAAGCAATCTAAACAGTTTAACAAATGTTCCTAATCTCTACCACATTTAGAATTTAGTGTATATAGTGCATTCTCCGTTTCCTCCAATCCCTGAGGCTTCTTTCATAGCTAATTCTTCTTTCTTCCCATATCAGGGGAAGCGTGTTTCTCTTCTCCTGGGCACATGGGCTCCACCCTGAGGCTACAGAAAGGCATAATCCTCTAAGAACACTCAGGGCGTGATCCGGGATTAATTGCTCCACTTCTAGCGTTATTCGTTAATTTGTATTTTTCTATGTTCGCTGCTGACTGCTGCCAAGCCAGCTGACTCATTGAATTTCAATTATACATGTTAAGGCCATTCGGCCACATACGATAGGTTAATGGGCGCAAGGCGCCCTACTTAATGACTCGTCAGATGGGCTGCCGGGTTTGCAAACCCATCTGACGCATTATTGCGTGCATGGCACGCTATTTAACTACATGTCTGGAGAGTCAGGCTGCAGGGACTCGGCAATAAATGTGCGAAGTATTGAAGTATTGAAACGACACGAACGTACAAGTTACTCGTTTTCATTTAGTATCACTCACATTTCTTCTCACTTCATAGTTATGTTTTTGGTGGTTCTAAATAAATCAAATTTGTGCTATAATAGAGTATAATCGAAAGGGGTTTTCAGAAATTCCAAAAAGAAACCCCATACAGTCAGGCAATTTTGATCAGTGGGTCCCTGGTTACATCCCCTGGGGTGGGTACGGTGCGACGAAGGCTCAACCCTCTTCAGTGGTCAGCACCGCACTAGGGATTTCGTGTTTGGCCCTACGGCCATGTAAGACTTATTAAAATGTTTACCCTTATGGTTGTATGTACGGCGAGGCAGTTGAGGCAAAGATCTCGGCAAGAGGTGCGCCGTCGTCTCTAGAGGCTCCGCTGGGTCCAGAGTATATTAATTTTGATTAGCATTCTGAAAGGTATAACAACAATTTGCCGTCTTACACAGAAGTTTTGAAATTTGACATATCGCTGTACTGATGGCTTAAGTAGTAATGTTAAAGATAGTTATTAGAGGGACAGAGTTTTTAAGGAGTGGTATTTGTTAGTATGGCGAGTTTCTGTATTATTTGTGTGTCTATGCAGCTATTGCAGTTAATCGGTTACTGCATTGTGCTGTGGGTCCTGATGGTCTGGGCTTATGACCACCTCATATTGGTTAAGGTGAGGGACGTGTCTAATGTTGAAGGTTGTTTCGTTCCTTCCAATGATTGCCGCCTTGTGCAGCTGGCCCTGATGGTCTGGATTTAAGACCACATCATCTAGATAGGTGTGGGGCAGTTATGAGTTTCTGAAATCAATGTTGCCACCTTGTGCGGCTGGCCATGACGGTCTGAGCTTAGGAACACCTTATATTTCTTAATGTTATGGGATGTAGAGGTAAAGGTCGCCTGGCCTGATTCTAACTCCTTGTGTTAATGTAAGAATTCCGTTAGTAGGAGGAGTTTACATGCTATTTGCTAGTGGCTTCATTGGACTGGGATGCGTTAGAGGTTGAGAAAGTGATAATGGGAGATAAGTACACATGCTGTAGGTAATATATTTATATGGTTGGGGAATGATGTTATTTTCAATAAATTTTGTAAGTAAATAGATTTAGGGAGTTGTGTTAAGTGGGTATTATTACTTATTCACTTGGTTGTATTTTAATAATTTTTGTTTTTCATGACTTGTCTTTTTTTAAGGGAGTAGAGGTTCTCTAGCTTCTGAGGTCGGGGATAGGCCGCTCGTTGCGAACTGGCTACCCCGAACGAGTCCAGCATACTAGCCCTTCGTCTCCCGCTCACGACAAGTTCTGCTTTCAGTGGACTTAAATTTTGGTTTAGTATGAGGTGTATGCATTTGGCTCGGGTGGTTTTGTCCATTGAACGGTTTAAAAATGTTCCCCTTTTCCCATTATCTGAGAGGTACCTTATGATATTCGAGTACACTGAGTTGATGTTGTTACTTAGTGTCTTTAGAAAATCCGGGTATTTGTTTGGGGCATATAGTGTCTTCTGTCTATCCTTGAATTGGGTTCTTTTTGTGCTGTATTTAGGGCATTCATTGAATCTGTGGCACGCCTTTCGTGGGTTGAGCAGTGTGGGCAATTTATTCATAGCTCTATTATACTTGGCAAAAATCTTCCAAAGCTGCTGGCTAGTAGTGTTTTGCCAGTTCTGATTCTATTTATGACTTTGGAGTCATATGGGTTTGCCATGTTAGGGGCAAGAACATTTCTGCACACTTGCTTCTGCAGGTCGTATAACCTGCGCCCTTTTGGCAATTGTCCCATTCTCCCTGCCATTTTTTTTTCTCAATTTTATGCCTAATCATACTATAAATTTCCTGCACGTTGTTGTCCAAGTGCTGTACTTCCGCTTCTTTTAGCCTGTTCTTAGCTTCCTTGTCTGTCCTTTCGTTTCCAGGAATGTTTATGTGAGAAGGCACCCACATAAATTCTACGGTATGATTATTTTTGTCCATGGTTTTGAGTCTCAAGTAGACTTATCGTAACAGATTTTCTCTACTGGTCGGGTTACTTGATTCCAGGGATCGCAGAACACCGAGGGAGTCGCTAACTATAACCGCTTTAGATATGTGATTTGCTTGTAGCCATTTGATTGTTTGGTTGATTGCCCAAAATTCGACCGTATACATGCAGCAGTTATCAGGAAGCCTTGCCCGCAGCGTTATGCCCTCCTCTAGAATCACCACTGCAGCTGCATTTCGTGCTGTGTCTGGGGATTGAGAACCGTCTGTGTACATTTTTGTATATCCCTCATACTTACTTTCTATTTCGGTGAGAATTTTGGCCCTTAATTCTATAGGTTGTTCTTGTTTATCCGCATATCTGAGTGCGTTTCAATTTATTTTGGGCAATTTTCCTATTCATGGTGCCGTGTCATGGTATTTTTTGACCTAAGTCTGGATATTTTGGACGTTAAGTTCCAGTTTTAGATCATGGATTGTTTTGCTCCCTGGTAAATTCATCCGCAGTTGTGGGCTAAATCTTTTTTTTTTTTTCTTTTTTTTTTTTTTTACATTTTTCTATCATTGTCTTAGTAGGGTGCGACTGTTCATGGATAGTGATCCTAGTTGCATACCGTAGATTGGGGGGGGGGTCTCCGCCAGCTAGGATTATTCGTTCCTCCCCGGAGGACCGGAGGTGCTAGTGAGAGCACCGGTGCAAATAGCCAGGGCCTGGTACTGTATTCCGTCCAATTATTTTAATAAGTTAGGATTGGCAGAGGCATACGCGTGGCATCCATAGTCAATTTTGGAGCGAATCAGTGTCCTGTATAACGTAAGAATTGTGGCCTGATCCGGCCCCCCCCCAATCCGTGCCCTTAAGGTTCCTCAAGAGGTTTAGATCATGCCCGCATCTTCTCACTAGCTCGGCTATGTGATTACCCCATGTAAGGTGCTCATCGAATAGCATCATCAGGAATGTAGCCACTTATTCAGATTTTATTTTTATCCCATTGAGGTGTAATGTTAGGGGTTTCCTACGCCATTTAGTTTTTGGTGAAAACAATACCCATACTGTCTTGCCGGGGGCTAGTTTGAAGCTCCACCTATCGGCCCATCGGCCGATTCCATCGATCATTGCCTGCAGTCGCCCGACCATAGCTTCCCTGCATGGATTGCCAGCGTTCCAGATTCCACTGTCATCAGCAAACACGGACAGAACCAGGTGTGTCAGATCGACCGACTTTTCTAAGTCGTTAACCATGACGTTAAAGAGAGTAGGGCTTAGTACGCTGCCCTGGGGGGGGGGGGAGGAGGGGTCCGTTTTCGAGCTCGAGTATATTTGAGTATTGGTTGCCCACTCTTGTTTGGATTTTTCGGCCTGTTAAGAAGTTTGATATCCACTTTTGTATGCGGCCTGTTATTCCGTAGTGGTTCAACTTTGCAATTAGACCACTGGTCCACATTAGGTCATCTACTTTTTCAAGATCCAGGAAAACTGCGAATAGATTACGATCACACTTCCTCTTTGCGTTGAAAGCCAGTCTTATGCTTGACTCCAAACGAATTAATTGGTCCAGAGTGGATCGCTTGTTAGGGAAGCCAGCCCATCCGGTCCCCATTATCGCGCGGACCTAAAAGAAAGATGTGCGAGCAAATATTTTCCTGCCAACAGTGAAATGGGTGTAGAGAATATAATTTTTAAAATATTAAGTTATAGAACATTTTTCCTTTGGATTGTATTGCTGTCAGGAAATACATTTGTTTTGAACAAAAAAACAAAAATAACAAAAAAAATAAACCAACAAAAAAACAAACAAACAAATACTGTAATTCCTCCAGAAACAAAATGAAAAGAAAAGAAATACACATTCCGTGTGCATATGTATTAACAAAATTAAGTTAAAACGCTTCATTGTGAAAAGCAAACATTATTGGATGATTGCCGTTGAGAAGTAGAAAAATAATTAAAAACTTTGTAGGTAAAATATTTTGAAGCGGACTCATCCAAACCAAACCAGTTATTGAGAACGTGTTTCTGACACACACTAATAACAACAGAAGTGACCAAATACAATATATTTATCAATGAAGTTCATATATAATCTTAGAATTTAAACCTATTAGATAGATAGTATCCAGATGATGAATCCAATGTTTCTTTTAAGAGACATTCCATATCCAAATTAACAATATCAATGGCCTTAAATGAAAAATCTTGTAAATTACGGAAGCCGTCATTAAAGTCAGTGGAGACACGAGATTATAAAAAAATATGGATCGATAAAGTTAAATATGTCAAATCTATGTTTGTTAATGCGTTTAGATACTTGCTGACGGATTTCTCCAACATATTTATTTTTACAAGACATCAAATAAATAACAGTAGATGTTGTACGATCATGGCGCTTCGCGAGGTAGAAAGGCTCTCATAAGATGCACAGAAAATAATGGCATAACACACAATATACGCAAGACATAACAAGAACATTGGGGAATAAAAACAAATACTAACAAAGGCGAATCAAAAACACATAGAGCATACATACATACAATGCAAGAAACCAGTTTTCTTTATTCTTGACCTGATAAATTTGTATAGCTATATAGCAAGATATATAAACACCGCAAAAGAAGTCTGATCCAAGGAAATGCTAGTCTGGACACGTACGTATATATATATATATATATATATATATATATATATATATAGATATATATATATATATATATATATATATATATATATATATATATATATATATATATCACATACTGCAAACATAAAACGGACAATAAATCAATCCATGGCAAGGGATCACTAATAGGTTTCATAACAGGCGAGGAAACCAGCCGTAGGGTGTAGTGCCTGTGAAAGGGTTTACAAGCCCATTTTGAAACAATAAAACTTTATACCTGGTGACGGAACGATCGGAAAACTGGAAACTGGAATCTGAACAAGTACGTCCCTATCAAAAAGAAAGAAGAACCCCAATCACAAATTTGTCTAGTTTTGTACTAAAATTACAGTTTGATTTTTTTTAAAACTATACCCACAATACAGATCTGGGTGTGGGTGGGTGGGTGAGTGAGTGGGGGAAACAGACGTATAAAATCCTTTCAATTTTGGAACGGGGGATGGGGGTGGGGGGAGTCACTTCACAAACCGATAAGTTTCTTAATAGCTTAAATAGTTTCTTTCACTTTTTTCCAACCTTTTTTTTTGTCCTGTATTCTACTTTCCTGATCTTGAATCCTTCACATTTTCACTCAACACCATATTAGTAACATGGATGGAAAGAAACTGAATGTGTATTTCGACACCAAAATCAAAACAATAGGGGAAGACAGGGTGCTGATTGTACATAGCAAACGAGGAAATCAGCTCATAAATTGCACGAATTTTGCAATGGAAGAGCGATCCAGACCGGCAGAGGTCCTGAGCGCACTTGTTGCGCGAGGGACTGCCGCTAAAGATGTTTGGCGCTTCAGAACGGGAGAAGGGGTAGGTAAATCTAGTACGCAAAAGGTGAGAAAAACCTACTCCAAATATGGAACCATCAAAAGTAAAGTGGTAGAAGTACACATAACGGGCTTACTGTTAAAAGTGTCAACAGAAGAACTAAAACTTCAGCCAAAAAAAAAATAATGTCAAGGTACGGAGAGAAAAAGTGACAACATTCAAAGGCTACCCAAAATTCAAACAGGGGTAAGTATAGTGACAATGACCATTGAAGAAGCTAAAACGTTACCAACTTTCTACCTCATGGGCTTCATACTAAAAACTTGGTAAATTGGGTTTAAATACCATAGACCGTACACCAGATGTGGACAGACTGTGTACGTGCCGAAAGATTGCCAAAATCAAAATACCCCAAACAATGCAGAAAAGGCATATGCTGCAATGGCAGAAGAAAAACAAAAACAATAGAAAACACATACAGCACATGACATAGAATTAGACACATTGAAAATTCGAGAGATGAAAATCTTAGTACACAACGGGAAGGAAAGAAAAAGAAGGAACTGGGATAAATCCCCTGTCAGACACTCTGGAGTGCGAAAATTTTCATAACACTGCTGAAACAAAATTTCAAATAAAAAGGGGGTGGGGGAAGGAGGTAAAAAGACGAAAAATAACAAAAGCAAACAACCAAAAGACAGTCCAAAATAAGCATAGGGTCTGAAACGTACTACACACTTGAAGAACCAGTCTTCGAGGAAGAGATGGTGAAAACCCAAGAAAAAGATAACCCTCAAACTGAGACAGAGTCCGACGAGGAGAAAAATTCAGAAATAAAAGGCAAAATAGAGGAGCAGTCATGCAACATGACTCTAGGGGAGGAGGACATATCACAGGTGTTGGAAGAACACACTCCAGTGTCCTCGACACCCTAACCCGCTTACAAAAGGAAACAAAGAAGAAACACAACGTCAGCAGAAGGGCCGGCAAAACAAGATATAAACAGGGATGGTCAGCTATCAAAGATTGCATTTCAGAGCAAAGTGCAAATCAAAGACTCTGACCCCAAGAAAACGATGCAAAGCATTTATTATCTGAGTATAAAAACACACAACAACAAAAATCACACTAGAACAATACAGAATTATAAAAAAAAAAAATTAAAAAAAAACAAAAAAAAAAAACAGCAAGAGCAACAACCAACACAAGAACAAGAGCAAACAAAGAAACAGTATGGAGAAAAAAATCAAACAAAATCAGAGTAACAAAGCTGAAATGGCACAAATCAAACTCAATAATATTACTACTCCTACTACTACTACTACTACTACTAATAATAATAATATACATTCAGTCGGACTGAAAAACTATCTGTCTTAAGGGTACATTTGAGGGCACAAACTTCTGTGTTATATCATTGAACACAAACGGAATAAATAATGAAAAATTTAAAAAACTATACGGGAAAATCAATAACTATGATAGAATACTCCTGCAAGAAATACACTCGCTAGAAAGAAAAATAATACATTAAATTGAGGAGCAATTAAATGCAGTAGTGAAATATAACAACAGTATAAATGAAACATCTGCAGGAGGAGCAATAATAATAATAAATGGTCATTTTAACTGGGAAACTAATGCACATACAATTAAGTGGATGGCACATACTAAACGTACACGTATCGTGCAGATATAATAAGATGAAATTAGAATTAATTTAAAACCTGACTGAATACAAACAATAGTATTTAACTGAAAATGTATTAGTAGGAGGAGATTTCAATTGGATTGAAAAAGATATAGACAGAAGCACGGGCTTTACAAAGGGAGACCTTTTACTTGAAGAAACAATCAAGAACTTGACTGAAACAATAAAGTAACAGACGTGTACAGAATACTAAATAAAGATAAAGCACAATATATTTTCAAATATAGAAATAATCAAGGAAGTCACTTAAATAACTTTTACACACACTCACACATGTATATGTATATATATATATATATATATATATATATATATATATATATATATATATATATATATATATATATATATATATCCGATATAGCCATGAAAGCAATGAAAGAATGTACAATAGAGAAAACTGATATATCAGACCGATGCAATCAGCATACTTTTAAATATTGAAAATAGGAATAAATGGGGACAAGGATTATGGCAAATTAATAACTCGATACTTGAAGAAGAAGAATATAATGCAAAAATAACATAAGTACTATAGGAATATCTAAATAAAGAAAATTACAATATACTAGAAGAATGAGAAGGACTAAAAGACAAAGTTAAAAATATAACAAAGAAACATTGTAGCATAAAAAAGAGACAAAGAGTGGAGGATGAAAAGGAGTACATCCGAATTATAAATAAACCGTATAACTTTAAGAGTAATTACAGAAGAAATAAAACAACTAAAGAAAGGGAAATCACCAGGATCGATGGACAGTCAGAATCCTGTCAAAAGTTTCAAACATAACTAACACCGATACTTGAATTACTATATAATAATGCTTTATTACATGAAGAAATGACAATAAAAATCAAAGAAGAAATAATCACGATAATATATAAAGGGAAAGGAGATATCGAAGCTTTTTTGTAAAAAAAAGGAGACCAATATCCCTAATAAATAGCAACTACAAAATACTATGTAAACTATTAGCAAATATAATGAAATAATGCGTGGTTGAAATAATTAATATTAATCAGAGTTGTGGAGAGGAAGGCAGAAACATAAAACAATAACATTTTAAATATACAAACAGTTATAGATTTTATATAGCGTAAAGGAGAAAAAGGAGCAATGCTATTATATGACCAAGAAAAGCCTTTGACAGAATCGAGTATAGCTATATAGAAACAATCATAAAAAGGATGGTTTTGGACACAATCTCTGCAAATGGGTCAAAATATTATATAAAAACGTATTGGCATAAGTTAATGGAGCAAAAACAGACACATTTACTCTAGAGAGATCAGTGAGACAGGGATGGTCACTGTCAATTTTATTATATGTGATATCAATTGAAGCGCTATGTATAAGAATAAATAATAATAAAAATATAAAGGGAATCACAAATTTGGAAAAAAAGAATTAAAATGGCACAGAATGCAGATGACTACGAATTTTATAGTGTATGAGTATTCCTTTAAACACCTAGAAAAGGAATACACTGATTTTGGCAAAGCATCAGTTTCAAAGGTTAACCATGCAAAAACTAAAGTATTATTAATGGGGAAGTGGCGCTGGAATCATCCTGGATTACCACCCAAACTGTAAGACAAAAAGTAAATGTTTTCGGAGTAATATATGGCAAAAATGCACTGAAAATCAATTTTAAACAGATCCTTGAAAAATGGTAATATAGAAACATGGTCCTGTTCCACACTAAATACAATTGATAAAATATAAGTCGCACAGACCTACATATACACAACATTTATAATCTTATAAGTAATATTATTTTTAAAAAATGATATAAGCATGAAACATATATCTATGTGTACAAGTCCATATGTATGTACATATATGGTGTATGAGTGACTTTGATTGTCTGGGACGGGAGAGGAAAATATATAACATATATTCTATGGGTACAAGTCTATATGTATGTACATATATGGTGTATGAGTGACTTTGACTGTTTGGGACGGGAGAGGAAAATATATAACATATATTCTGTAGATACAAACTTTATGAGTACATATTTATGTATAGGTTGGAAGTGATATACTAAAGAAATCTATTCTATATACAGCACGTTAAGAGAACATATTTTCTTCTAAAACCATCTAAAAGAGTGAATTCGGATGTATGCGACGGGAGAGGAAAACGTATAGCCACTGGGAGGGAAGAGGTTGGTATCATTCCCACTACAGGATATGGTGCAACTGGAGATCGGACCAGCTTCCACCCTCACATGCTAAAGAAACTTCCACTCCGAAAACGAGAGCGCCAAGTCTGCTCGAAATCAGAATCAGAGAATATAAGAGAAAGAAACAAACAAAACAAACAAAAACAAGAAAACTCACAGTAAGTAACATAAGGCGAACAAAAAAGTAAGTAACATTTTGAGAAGCACATAAAACAAGGGGGTTTATGTCCTTTAAGTAAAGGACCATGATGATCACAGGCTATGCTATCAATGCCCTACACGAGGAAGACATGTTCACATAGGAGTCTAAGAATAATAACGGCATAGCAAAAACATCGGCTGAACAAAAACAAGAAAACGGGGAAAACATGTATATAT
Source organism: Margaritifera margaritifera (assembly GCA_029931535.1). Lineage (NCBI taxonomy): Eukaryota > Metazoa > Mollusca > Bivalvia > Unionida > Margaritiferidae > Margaritifera > Margaritifera margaritifera. Next base: position 92,372 of record JAQPZY010000850.1, read on the forward strand.
ATATATATATATATATATATATATATATATATATATATATATATATATATATATATACTAACAAGTCTGAGTAAAAAAAGACACATATACTGACACTCAGTACAAAAAGATTATTTGTTTTTTTTTTCTCTCTCTCTGTCTCCCAGAGACCCTTAATAATTATCCTTTGCTTTTTGCACCTATGTTTCCTGAAATGTGCACATGCCAGGATTAGCCTTGTTCCCAAGACTAATGGAAAATTAACAAATTACTCTTACATTATTTCTTAAATGAGGGTGTGCCGAGATGAGCCTGTGTGTTTTCGACCTGGCTACCAACCAAAAAACCTTTATCCCAAGCAATACTTTGCTTTCAAATTCAATATAATAAAAACTCATAACGGATTTGATGTAAGAAACTAGCTAGTCCCAACAATTACGCATCATAGCACGGATACACCAGGAATTTCTTGCATATATGAAAAGGACAAACATATATCGATCCATGGCAAGGATCACTTAAAAAGTCCCGAAACAGGCGAGTAAACCAGCCATAAGGTGTAATGCCTGAGGGGGATACAAGCCAGTTTTGCAATACAATTTAGGCTCGGGGACGGAACGAATGGAAAGCTGGCAACGAGAATCTAAACAAGTACGTCCTAAGTGTTCTTGATGAGTAGTCCTTACTCATAAATTATCCTACAGAAAGACGGTTTTATTCACATACTAGAATCAGTCTTGTTAGTATAATTTATTTTTTGTATAGTCCATTATGTATTGTGTGAAATTCATTTATTTCGGAATTATGTGCAATCATTTAAGTTTTAATTGTAAACTCGTGTTTTTTAATCAGAATGAAATGTGTTGTTCGCTAAAAATAGTTGTGACCTAATTTCAGCTTATGTCTGATAATTTGTTATCAGATATGTGTAGTCAAGTTATACATATGTTCTAATAAGGTAAATGAGAAACTTTGTAATCTATGTCATTTGTATGTAATCCACGCTATATTTGATGCTAGACTAGAAAATTATCTGTTTATAAGTTCAGGTCTGCCTCTTTCTTTGTATTTTCTTCTTTAACTAATAAATGCCATGGACCCACAACGATCTTCGTCGTTATCTTCTGCTGGTAGGAGAAATACCCCGTGACATTGGTGCCCGATGTGTATTATAGGCAGAGTCCGACCAGTGCGCGGATGAGACACCAGTAAAAAAAAAAGCTGCAAGTGATTTGGTAAAAATTGAATATAGCTCTCGCCAAACAACCACAATTTTACTCCTTTTATGAAATGTAGCTATCTAATGTAAATAGATATCAGTCCGTGCTATGGTTGGCAAATTTGAAACATGTTCTAAACAACACTATTTTTAAGCCACACAATGAGTACACCAAGGTTACAGTCAATGGTAGGGCTGGCAAATTTATAACATTTGCTAAATTGATGAATGAAAATTTGCTTGACTTGATACTCAGCATGTTTGAAATATAACTTGCTGCCAGTGAAAAATCTTAAATGTAGAATAGCCAAAATTTCTAACCCCCCTCTCGTCCTCCACCCCCTTTATCTTCATACAGAATTTATTAAAAGATAAACATATGGACATTTCTAACATATTATTTCCCCTTGCCACATTAAAACCCACAAAGATAGTGGCCCAATGTTAATTTCCCCTTGTCGCGATAATGCCGCGAAAAGGAGAGGATTTATGTTAATTTCAGACACATGTAATCCGCACACCCTTTTAACATAGAAATCACGTTTGACGCTATAAACCCACAAAATGGTGACCTAATGTTAAATTCCTCTTGTCGTCATAATGCCGAGAAAAAAAAACGAGGCCTTATATTATTTTCCCGTTTGTAGCTATAATCGACCCTTTTTAACACAGGACTCCCGTTGACTCTATAAACACACAAGATAGTGGCCTAATGTTAATTTCCCATTCTCTCCAAAGTGCTATAAAAATGGCGGCCTAATGTTAATTTCCCATTGACTCTCAAGTGTCGTCCTATATTATTATTATTATTATTATTATTATTATTATTATTATTATTATTATTATTATTATTAATAATAATAAAGTTACAGTAAGAACTATAACAATGGCAACCTCATTCAAAAAATAAAAAACAGGTGTTTCCTTTAATATAAAATAAAGAAGTATATGTACCTAAAAAAGATCCTATGTACATTGATATGTACACGCTAAATAAGGGAAGTAAGCACTGTAGACTATATGCATTCTATTAGTTTGGTTGTTTCCCATTATTTTTATTCACTGCATAAATCTTAGAATTTTGATAAATTAAACCTTATCTTTGGGGGTAATACATGTACCATTTCCATTTCTTATGAGAAAACAACACATTTTGTCACAGGTAACCTATGCTTAAAGGAAAATAAATATATTTAGATTTCAATTATGAAATCACTATGTACCTAAGATATTCATTGTAACGCATATAATCTTTTAATAATTTGGAGTTGCTTATTTTCTTCATTTTTACTTTAAAATTGCACGAAACGCTTGTTACATTGGCATTAAATGGGCATATATATATATATATATATATATATATATATATATATATATATATATATATATATATATATATATATATATATATATATATATATATCCAAAACGCACTGGATCTTTGAGAGATCGTTTTCGTCAATGAAAAAATATAGAGGAAACAAGCTTGACAAAGCACGGTGAAGCAGTTGCTAGTTTGGCCTGTTTCCTATCTGATTTTCTTTTTCTTGCTGCTAATTAAATATTAATATGTCTTTGGTTACACTGTTGTATTCTGTAAATCTAATTTATTGTGCTTGTTACATAAAATTGACCTATTCAACTGCAGATTCATAGACCAAGTTTTCTACTCATGCAAGTGATTATTATTTAAATATCTCGCCAACAAGCTTCCCCTTTTTGAACCCCGTATTGCCTTGCATTTACCTGAGACGCATGTAATTGTCTTTTCTATGGGTCTTTATATCTAGGTTTTATATCCTAGATTTATATCCGAATGTGATTCTCAGCTGTTCTTTTTGCCCCCGAAACAAATATAAAAAATAAATAAATAAATAAATAATATATAATAATAAAAAGCATACTCAAGACATGTCAAATCGTTCACATACTTATCGAATGACGTCATATATTGAAACATAGATACTGAACAATCAGACTGTTGATATTAAGCAGGTATATATGTATATATGTATTTATTATACATGCGACGAGACTTGTTTGATTGTTTTTGTTAATTTATCGGCACTTTAAACACATTATTGTCCATATCATGCCATAGAAATGGGAGTTAATTGCCTACCCCAAGAACAAACCGTTTTTAATAAAATCCCTAAAACTGTGGTAGTAGAGTCAAAATACAAATACAGGCATACATGTTCGAGACTCGTCTTTACCCCCCCCCCCCCCCCTTAAACTGCGGTAGCAGAGTCAAAATACAAATACAGGCAAACATGTTCGAGACGCGTCTTAATAAAATCCCTAAAACTGCGGTAGTATAGTCAGAATACAAACACAGGCACGGATGTTGGAGACACGTCTTTAAAATAAAAAAATAAAAAAAAATAAAACTGCGGTAGTAGAGTCAAAATACAAACACAGCTCTAATGCTCAAGACTCAACGTTAGATTCATTGTAAAAATCATTCGTCAATTACTCTAATCATGTTAGATTATTGGTTTTTGTTTCATGTTTTCCACGTTGAAATTTCCATTACAACAAAAATATATGATACATATACAGTAATTTATAAGGTTAATGTTAGAGCTTTATACAGTATATATTTAAATCGATTGTACAACAAATTATCACAACTTTGAATAAGCACTCTAGATGGCTTACATGTTGGTGTAGTGTATCTCTTTTGTGATGGAGAAAATCGGTGAAACTACATTTCATTCTTAAATGTTGGAACCCGAAATCGAAACCGGGATTGCAGATGTGCGAAGCGAGTGTGCTACCAATGTACTATCCAGACCCCGACAAATTAGGTATTTTATTCTTGGTGAGGTTACGTCACAGCGCTACCGTTATGACTGGCAAAATAAAAAAGCGCTAGGAAGCGTGATGTACAATCATACTTATGAAACGAAAATGGAGTGGGTTGTCACATATTTAGTTGCATAATATAAAATACACAGGTTTCAGCATTGTATCAATTCATAAAAGAAATGTTAATTATATATATATATATATATATATATATATATATATATATATATATATACATATATATACATATATATATATATATATATATATATATATATATATATATATATATATATATATATATATATATATATATATATCCTGTTCATACTTTCCCGACTTTATTATGACATCTAGGTAAAGAGCTTAATGACTCGTTAAGTAAAATCAAACAGTATAATAAAACCACAATCATCCCATTTATTTCAATTAGAAGTTTGCCTTATGCAGGGGAAAATAGTAAATGGTTTTCACGATCCAGTGACGTATCAAACAAATACAGGGGTATATGTTCAAATAATCCAGTATGACTAATGAACATGATATCCATTACTTTGAATTCATCTTTAAAAAATCAGTTGAATGGTTTTTAAAAATGAGTAGAGAGTGTGTTTTTTACTATAGAGATTTTAACACATTATTGGCTATATCATGCCGAGGAAATGTGAGCTAAGTGATTTTCCCAAAAATAAACCGAGGCAGCCGACTCGGACTGGCCTGGGTAGTTATCGAACCCACAACCCTCGGATTACTAGTCCAACGCTCTACCAGCTTAGTACTACGTGGTTTATCGGAACTCCAAAGAAAAAAAAAAAAAAAAAAAACCCATCTTGGAATAATGTCTCTCATTCCAGAAAAGGGAAATGTATTCTACGATTTTTAGTCCTAAAAAAGAATTAATAAATTCCTTTTATGAACCAATGTAGATTGTGATAAATACTTTTATAATAGTTTGTGATTGCAATTAAAAATCGGGGAAACTTCATTTATATAGCATTTATCTGGAGGTTTGATTGAATGCTAGGCAATATAAAATGTTGTAGATATATACTAGATCTCAAATAATCAAATATATATATATATATATATATATATATATTGCATAATGATGTAAAACTCTAATTACCAATGACATGGACTGTACGTTTTAAAACAAATACGTAAAATAATACAAAAGTTGCATGTTACACTTAAAGTCTTGTCTCTGTTTAATAATGCAAATGTAGATCTGTAATGATGTATATGCTTTTCCACCAATTTGTAGAGTTTTGTGATAAAACCCAATAATATGTATATTATCTATTAATATCATGTTTATCATGTATCTGCCATGGCCAATTAGCTTCATGCAATAAACTTCAAACATATTTAGTTGTTCTACTCTTTGGCCTTATATTGTAAAAATAATTTATATATAAATAGAAGTCTACACTGCTGGCTTAATAACATTTGTTAATTTCATTTGCACTACTCTTTAATATCATATAGCAGTGACCTATATATCCTGCCAATGAATTGTTTTCTATTTAACACTGACAGTCGATATGAAGACAATTTATGCAGTAGTGATTTCTTCATCCAGTTTCCATGTTGGGCAATATTTCATCAGTTCTTTATCCAACGAAACATATCACAATTAGTAAATAACTTAAACTTGTACTATTTTTACTTTGAAATATGTGTATTTTTGTAAATTCTCAGTATTAATTTCTGGGCACGTTGTTTGTATCTTATACGTGGTTATGTACGGCTGTGCTCATAACAGAATTTGCAATATGTGTACATATGTGAATATATAATTTTATATAGGTTAAAATGAAAGTATGTCCATAAATTATATATATGAATATGACTCTCCTAGGGCATGTCATCTGTGAACAATACTTGACACTTCACGTGTATGTAAGATGGATATTGCAATAGACAAAGTGTACTCTGCTGATGATAAGTGACAATTTACTGACTGGTTTATAAATAGTGTAAGCTATTGCTAGTTTAGACATTGCTGGTCATGTGACTCTGTGTCTTATGACTGGGTATGGTGTTGACGAAAGAAAGGAGAGGGGGGGGGGGCAGGGAGAGAGAGAAAGATTATAATTTAATTTTCTAAACTTTGAGTGAAAGCTTTACAGTGCAAATTAAACATTTATTGGTTTAAGGATTGGCATTGATATGAATCAATGTGGTATCGTTTGTGCATTGAATAAAATTCTACGGTTAATTGCTCATATTCGCTATACTCCTTTTAACGCGATAGTCATATCGGACTTTTGGCTGACTTGTTTTCTTGACTGGTTACGGTTCCCAAGCATTACTAAGAATGGGCGGTGCATATTCAATGGGCAAATTCTTTACAATAAATGCCTTGACTTTAGAGCAAACAAATGTTACTCTAACAAAAAGTCAGGTCGTCTCTTTGTAGTGATCTGGTAATTCTTTCTGTTCCCTTGACATAATTGGCCGGCACGTCCTTTTACTGCGTTACTTACTAGAAAACATACCTCAAAAAGTTTCACTATACTTACTTTTCTATTTTTATCCTACTGCATCAGTAATCACCGTGTGGTGCATTTGTCACGGAGAACGATTTTTATTCCCGATCAAGGGGACCGCCAAAGTGCTGGTCATTCCTAGGTGACCTCTAACGGAAGGCGCTCTAAACAGAACGTCATATTACCACGGCAACTGAGAAATACAGGGACTGTCTGTAGCACTTTATCAAAGTTAAAGAAAAAAATAAAAAATCAGTAAATATAATGTAAAAGTAACACATTTAATAATAAAATGTAAACATTAAATTTATAAATTTAATCAAGATCTTTATATGCCCGAGTAGTAGTAAATCCATTAAATAATTGTAATTTATGATATTCTTATGTTATATTACAAGGCATATTTCTAGTTAATCCCGACACCCGTAAAATTTAATTGTATGCTCCATGTCTAAACCTGCGGTAATAGGTAATAGGCATACCGCAGTAATAGGACGTGCCACTATTATCTTTTCATGTACGTGTTTGTTTGATTGATTTTTGTTATGATATTAGCCGGATTATAGTTGTGTGTGTCGCACTCGGCAAGTATGCTGTTTTTCGTTATTCTGAAAACCTTATTGTTATATCCATCCAGCCGGTTTCGTATGCGTGGAATGACGTTAGCAACGTAGGCAATATTTTCTCCTATTTCTATCAGGCAGTCACGTTCGGGGCACGGGTAAGGTCAGCTTCGATTCTGAAGACTGAGACTGCCGCCCTGCACTAACGAAGTTTTTCTGAATTCCAAATATATATTTGGAATAACATCTCTCATTCCATAACGAAAGTAAATTCCTCTTGTAATCCAATGCAGACACTGTAAGGAACATGTGCTTTATGCAGATATATTACACACTTATTTAACATCCAACGTTATCTGATAAAGGTACTTACCCAAAGATAAAGACAATCTAATATCTGAAATACATATTTAGGAATAATCAGCAAAGCAAATTAATCAAATTTATTTATCTTCTTCACCATTAGGTGAATCAAAGATCTCTTATTACATTGAAAATTACGGTAATGGATGACCCGTAATTTTGAACAAACCGTACATCTACCAAAGAAATGCTATTTCACCAATACTGCTGTTGATAGAACTTTACTCTTTTTCCGTTTGACATCTTCTGCGTAAAATCTATGTTTAGTAAGATTTCTATTTTGGTGATTCTTACCTTAAATATACTGTTTAGGGATTTATGTATTTGGTAGTTAGGTAGGTTTGTAAGTAAGTAGGTAGGTAGGTAGGTAGGTAGGTAGGTAGGTAGGTAGGAAGGTAGGTAGGTAGGAAGGTAGGTAGGTAGGTAGGTAGGTAGGAAGGTAGGTAGGTAGGTAGGTAGGAAGGAAGGTAGGTAGGTAGGTAGGAAGGTAGGTAGGTAGGTAGGTAGGTAGGAAGGTAGGTAGGTAGGTAGGTAGGTAGGTAGGAAGGTAGGTAGGTAGGTAGGTAGGTAGGTAGGTAGGTAGGAAGGCTCATTTGTTAAAACAACATAATCTACTTTTCACCAGATTAAACAAATGTGGTATCCACTTTCAAAAGGACATGAATTTGCAGATCCCTGTCAATATCCTTATAGTAATTTCAATGACAATTGCTTATAGCATTCTTCAATAGAACTTCTGGAATAGATTCAAGTATATAACTTTGCTAAATCAAATACAATGCCTCCATTGTTCTCGCCTTCTTGTTATAATGAAACGTCATTTTACAGTCTGTGATTTAAAATAATGTAGAGCTGAGGGTCTGTATTTGTATGAACTTAACGAACAGATATATATCGAAGCAACGTAGCAATTAATTATTTAAATTTAGTAATTCCGATACACCATTATATACCTGTACTGTTGACCTTTATCGGGTCTGAATAGAGCAGCGGTAACGCCCTCACTCGCATCTCTGCGATCCCGGTTTTGATATCCGCTTTCAACGTGTGCAAGAATTTGTGGCCGCTCATCCAATGTCAGGGGTTTCCGCAAATTTGATTTGTTTTGTCGGCCTCAAAGAACACAGTACACCAGCGTCTGAGCCATCATTGTCAGAGAGGACGTAACAGTGACGTCTCTGTACTATAGGCAAGAGGTCATTTAAGAAAAAAAAAAAAAAAAGACCTCACCGACTACACGCAAAAATAGGCAGATTTTTACATATGTTTTGTAAAAGTTTTTATTTACTGTAAAATGGAAGCAAAACTTTGCATATTTTGTGTATTTCTATTTGTTTTACGCCTTTGAATGAAAACTCGCATTGAGAGCAGTACATTGATTACACAAGTGATTTCTGACCTATCGCAAAAGGATGTAACTCTTATCTCGCCTCGGAGAAAATGTGTATTGACGTGCAAGTTGGAGAAGTTGATATATAGTCGACAGCCTAACGGTTTTGAAGGAGACAAGGTTGCGAATAGACAGACGGATGGACGGACGAACATATAATATGGGTATAGAAGACAATCTTAAGAAGTACTTAAAAATCTTAAAATAGTATTTGCAAATATTGCAACCACAAGAAATGGAGTAAAAAAGTACTTTCAAATGCATTGTACTTTGCAAGGGGAGTAAGTAGTAACTCATCTGAGTTCAGTCTTATGGAGAGTACTTAGTTGGTTGTGGTCACTTTATGAACTGACCACCCGACATCATTGCAACCCAAATTTTACACAAATCTGAAGTATGCGTATATCTTACTTGGCGAAAATTTAGCTTATTTCTTTATTTTGTCAAAACAATAATTAGCGTGAAACATAGTCTAGGATTTATCGAAACTTGGAGTGGATTAAATGTAATTATTTACTTGAAGGGATCACAGGGATAAGATTCCTATAAAGATACTACAATAAAAAATAATTAAATCGATCTTTGGATTCCATAATTATAATGTTTTTGTGTGTTTGTGTTATTTAATGCAAGTTATCTATGAGGTCTACCCAAGATAAGTTTAGAAGAACCTACCATATTTATCCATGATAAAAACACGTTTGATGACAAACCTGAACAGGGTTGGCAAGCGCTTAATAAAGATATCCTTATCTATTAATACACCCAACCCGTACTATTGACAAATTTATGTCTGTCCCCCCTCCCCCTCGCGGGTTTATCATACAACAAATAATCTAAGTTATAGAACTGAAATCTTTTGCTCGATGTCAATTTGCATGGCTACATGGGTAAAGGTGTCAAATGAGAGGAGAAGATATAGTCAATAATAAGCTCTACAATCGAGAAGGAGTTAATACCTCGCATCAGACTTTGAGCGATAACGATTCCACTGGTCAGGTATATTTGTGTCTTATGATTGGGTATGGTGTTGACGAAAGAAAAGGGTGGGGTGGTGTGGGAGGAGAGGGAGAGGAAATGAAAGATTATAATTTTAATTTTCCAAAGTTTCAATGAAATTTTTACAGTGCAAATTAAACATTTATTGGTCTAAGGATCATCATTGATATGAATCAATGTGGTATCGTTTGTGTATTTGATAACATTTGACGATAAATTTATCATATTCGCTACACTTCTTTTTCCGCAATAGCCATATTGGCCTTTTGGCTGACTTGTTTTCCAGACTGGTTACGGTTTTCACACATTACTTCAAAGTCAATAGGCGAATTCTTTACAGTAAATGCCTTGACTTTTGAGCAAACAAATGTTGCTCTAACAATAAGTCAGGCCGTCTCCTTTCCTGTGATCCCGTAATCCTCTCTGTTCCATTGACATAATATATCTGTTCATGTACATGTTTCTTTGGCTGATTGAGTTCGGTTATGATATTAGCCGGATCATAGTTATGTGTGTCGCACTAGGAACCTATACTATTGTTCGTCATTCTGAAAACGTAACTGTAATATTCATCCAGCTGATTTCGAATGGGTAGAATGACGTTAGCAACGTAGACGATATGCTCTCCTATTTCCAGCATGCAGTCACATTCAGGGGACAGGTAGGACATCTTCGATGCTGAAGGCTGAGACTGCTGCCTTGCACTAATGGAGTTTTTCCAAATTCCAAATAGAAATGTGGAATAATGTATTTTGTTCCAGAAAAAAATTAAATTCCTTTTTCAATCCAACGCATACTCTGTAAGGAACATGTGCTTTATACAGTCATATTACACATTTATTTAACATCCAACGTTTTCTGATAAAAAAACTTCAAAAAGCATAAAAACAGCAAATTATTTGAAATACATCTTTAGGAATGACCAACAAAGCAGATTAGTCAAATTCATTTCTATTCTTCACCATTAGGCGATTCAAGGATCTCTTCTTTCATTTAAAATTATCGTAATGGATGATCCTTTATTGTCAGTAAGTCGTAGATCTACCAGAGAAATGTTATTTCACCAATACTGCCGTTGATAGAATTTTACTCTTTTTCTGTTTTACATCTTCTGCGTTAAATCTATGTGCAGTAACCTTTCCATCTGGTGATTGTTATCTTAAACATGCTATGAAGGATTTACCAGTGTTTGCATGTATTTATATAGGTGAGGGTCGGTTGCTCAGCGATTAGAGTGCTGGACTCGCGACCGAAAGTGTGCGGGTTCGAATTCTACCATCGGATCAGTCTGGGTTGGCTCCTGTGGTGTGTCCTTGGCAAGGCATTTTTACTCCAATTGCCTTGGCACTAAATAACCGACTTGTGTTGCTGTGCCGTAAAGCACCAAAATCAATATCAGTTTATGTAGGTAGGTATGTAGTTGGAAAGTTAGGAAGGCTCGTTTTGTCTACTTTTCACCAGATTAAACAAACGTGGTATCCACTTTCAAAAGGACATAATTGTGTAGTTTTCTTATAGTAGAAATTTCAATGAAAAATGTTTACAGCATTCTTCGATGGCACTTTATGGAATAGATTACAATAAATTACTTCGTTAAATCAAATACAATGACTCCTTTGTTCTCTACTTCTTGTCATAATGAAACGACATTTTATAGTCTGTGATTTAAAATAAGTTGGAGCTGTGGGCCTTTACTTGTGTAAACATTTCGAACAGATCTACATGGAAACAACGTACCCATTGATTATTTAACTTTAGTTATTAGAGCGGACCATGATATACCTGTACCACTGATCTTTATTCGGCCTGAATACAGCAGAGCTAACACCCTCGCTTGCATCTCTGCGGTCCCGGGTTTGATCCTCGTTTTCAACGTGTGCAAGAATGTGTAGCCGCTCATCCAACGTCAGGGGTTTCCACAAGTTACTTTGGTTTTCTCGGCCTCAAAGACCACATTACCAAGCATCGGAGAATGTATTGCTTGTTGGTTACAGGTTGGAGAAGATGCTGTATCTTCGACGGACTAGCGGTTTTGGTTGTTGGACAGTCGGACGGACATACAGACGGAGGGTGTCACAATATCTGAACGCCAAAGCGTGAGATACAAGTAAAAATAGAATATTACCAAGGATATACATTTTCGTACCATGATCATTGCTAAAACTGCAATCCATGAAACGAAGTGCTCTTTTTGACACACGTCACAAAGATTACATTTTTCATTCTCCATATAATAATGAACAAGATTGAATATATTTATCTGCCATCCTGTTATATTCTCAATTTACCAAACTTTCACATCGGGAATATGGGTATGGAAAACAATCTTAAGCAGCACCTAAAATTCTTAATATATTACTTGTATATACTGAAACTACAAGAAATACAGAAAAACGGTACGATACAATGCGTTGTACTTTGCAAAGGCAGTAATTATTAATTTAATTGAATTCAGTCTTCTGGAACGTACTTGGATGGTTGTCCTCACTTTATGGACTAAGTACCTGACACTACGTCAACCCAAATTCTACATGGGTTTGAATTCAAAGTATGTATATATCTTACTTGTGTTACGACTCTATGGTCTAAAAATATATAACGGAAAGAAAGTGAAACTAACAAAATCAAGCAAAATCAACAAACAATTTATTTCTAGACAATTAAAGTGAAAATTCAAAAGGCACTTACAATAACATGAATTAAAGTCCAAATAATCCGAAGTGTCCGTATCACAAATCCAAAAATATATAATGTTCCGAATTAATTACTATAGCCTTGAATGTCCTGATGTACCACAAGTCTTGAATGTCCTGATGTACCATAATGATGTAATCCTGAATGTTTTGAATGAATTCACATAATTCTAACAAGTTCTAAAATCTATGAGCACTTTAGTATTTCCAATGAACATTTTAAATAAATAATTCATCTCAAATTATATCTGATTTCAACAACACAACTTAAATAGACTCCTTACAGATTGGTCTTTTAGAATCGAAATTTTAGAATAGGAATGTATTTATTTACCAAATTATGTATATAAATACACACGCATACATTTCCTATGTCACATCACAATATGAGCAATTGTTATGGAAAAAAATTGTGTGTACCTGACTTTTGTCACAACATGACATGGAAATAACAGTCCAGCTGCTAACAAAACCGCCCTTGAATTCAAGTGCTATGTAAACATGTTGTTTACAAAATGACCATAATGTGACTAAAGTACAACTTACAATCATGGATACATATTATAAATTCAATAAACATAACACATGGCAACAATATGCGCATACTGTAGCTTATTTCATTATTTAACCGAACAATAATTAGCGTAAACACAGTCGTGGATTTATGGATATTTTAAATTCATTAAATTTAATAATTGAGTTGAAGAGGTCACATACATAAAGATTCTAATAGTGCATTTTGCGGTTGCTTTTTTCATCAGTAAGGGCAATTTAACTGATGATGGTGAATAAGAGCATATGCAGACTTACGCGCACTTGGAAAACAAAAAACTACAGCTTTCTCATGTAAGCAATAGACTAAACTGACGGACACTACAATGACAAATAATCAAATTGACCTTTAGATTCCATAATTACAATGTTTCTTTCTGTTATTTAATGCAACTTATCTATTGGGTTTACTGAAGGTATGTTTAGAAGAACTTACCATATTTATCCGATGATGAACGCACTTTTCATGAGCAAACTACCCCATTTTATAATGGTTTCAGAAGTATTTAATAAGGATATCCTTTTCTGTTAAGTCCAACCCGAACTTTTGACAAATTTATTTGACTGCTTCCCTACCCCTCAGCTTTATCATGCAAGAGAAACTCTCAATTATAGAACTGAAATCCTTTTTCTTTCTGATGTCAATTTGCATGACGGAATGGGTGACGGTATCAATTTAGAGGAGACCAACTCACTGACAAGCTGTACAATTCATAAAGACTGAATGTCTTACATCAGACATTGAGAGATACAAATGTAATTGGCACTATGACTTGATAATACTTCCCCCACCCCAGAAGTATTGATATGCATCATTGCAGTTAAAACAACAATTGTAGCGATACATCCTGTAAGGGCAAAAAATGGACCATCTCAAGGTTTTCATCATTTTCTGTTATAGTAACTGGATCAGTTATGAAAATAAGCTTGACGTTTATAATTTTAAAATATGCTCTTTCATACGAGCACAAAGGTCATTACCAAAGGTCATTACCATAACACTCATGCTTTTGTATTTAATATGGCTATAGCTCAAGTTTTACCATGTATTTTAATACAAATGTTTTATTGATATACTGAACTGTATGAATTTGTGGACACTGGAAAGCTGTGTCTTATGGTTTATCCTGTCACTATATAACATCTCTAAATTGCAATAACTAATTACTTGTTGGAGAATTCTTGGCGCTTAATTACGTGCTAAAGCTGAATAGATAAGGTGTTTGTAGATAAGTTTAAGTGTGTAAGTTTATAAAAGTTGCATATTCGTTGCTAATAAATGTCATGTTTTCAAACGAATGTACACGTTTGACATATAATTTCTGGAGGCTCAGAGGCACTAACTATTAAATGGGGAGGCGGTGGGTAGGTGCAATTTTCCTTTGAGCCGACGTTTTAGCTTGTTGTCCTTTCTAGGGATAAATATCTTCCCACCGATATTATAAAGATAATAGACATATAAATTGAATATTGTTTTTTCAGTAGAGAAGTGGCCATTTAGTCTTAAAAGGGAAGTTGATAGAGCTCTAAAGACCGTGTATAAGACACACTTTAATGTACAAATTCCTGATGCCTGCTTTGCAGTGGTATGGTATGGATTGATTTGAATGTTATCTACAGATCATAATATTCTTTAATTCAGTAGTGAATCATTATACAAATTCAGTTTTAAAAATGTAATTAAACTGATGTTTTGCAATTGATCTTTCAAAGTTCCTCAGTCAGCAGTAATGACCCTGATCATTCGGCATAGACCTACAGTCTGCCTTGTCTGATAGAAAAGCACTACTTTCGTAGAATATACATATATCGGATCTTACATGAGTACTCCTTTCAAATCAAATTTAAACAATTAGTTGGATAATTTCTAACTTTTGCGAACCTTGGCGAGCAACACTTTACACTCACACACTGAGATTAATAAATTTCATCTTTTTTTAAAAAAATTGCACAAAAGTTCGATTTTATTTATCACATGATTGGTTGAGAGTCTCTTTTGCTTCTTATCTCTCTTACCTGTTTAGTTCGAGTAAGCCGTAGGTCAGTGAATTGTGGCCGCACGGACTGGTGAAGTATGCATGTAACCGTTCTTATCGACTCCATTCTCGCACACCAGAGTCTCGGGCATTACTACCGTCATCTGGCTGAGGGAATGACCACATCAGAATTGGGTAGATAAGATTGGCCAAATACGAGTCCGGTCATTATCTTGTGTAAAGATAGTTTCTATACTCTCACGTGTCTTGAGGTTTAGTCGTGAAGACGGAGAGACCACAATCACAATACTTAAAGAGTAAGTGTGACAAACACGCAAAACGATGCCATAGTGCATTCATAAGTACAGGTTTGCATACATCTGTATTAAATTTAACTAAAATTATAGTTCTGCCAAACTGTTCTAGGAGTCACATGTGTTTAGACCATGGATATATACCTATATAAATTTCTCCTTTCACCGACAGGATTGTAAACAAATGCAATGATATTTATTTGACTATTTTTTGTACTTTAGAAATTGCTTTTTGCAGTCTAGTAATAATATATTTCTGTGATTTTCTTTAATACATTGGATTTTGCAGTCAATCACACTGAACGTGAGAGCAGTTGAATTCAAAAATGCTGGACTAAAAACTATCATCCTGCTTTACGGGAAGTTATAAAATTTCCTAAATATACACTCTGCTGACTAACCGACAGTTTTCAAAATGGTATTCAATGGCATCCTGCCTGCAACAGCTGAAGCTGAAGGAGGCCTGGTGCTATGGGATGAAAAACTGATAAATCAAGTCCTGAACATTTGGTCACTAGTTGAATCCAGCGAACAATCGAGTCCTTAGAAACAACCTTATGATGTTTTTGAAAACTTATAAATAGGTTGTGATGATTACACGGCCTGAGAGTTGACTCAGTACGAAGTTTGCATATATATTATTATCACAGTAACGCGATCTTGATTGCTGGATTAGGTCGAGTTGTCAGCATTAGAAAATCTGGATCATTACGAGACGCGAAGACTCGAGTCATGATCCGGATTTTTTATGCTGACAACGAGACGTGATCTAGCAATCAAAATCTCATTACTGTGATAATTATATTTTTCTTATATACCTATCAATTTTCAGATAATTTAATAAAATCACTATAAGAAGCTGAAAAACACAAGACATTGCTCAACATTTCAACCTCTTTAAGACGAATTTCATCTTAAAGCATAAACCGAATTACGTTTTGAAAAGCTGACATGCGCATGCATGTTAGTTTTATGAGTGAACTTGTGAAACAACGCTCACTCAGTTTGACTACCATCACTGTCAATAACACGAATTCTTCGATGCTTGGGGGCAGCAGACTCGTCGGTAGGGAGGCTCATTTGTTAAAACAGTTTAATCTACTTTTCAACAGATTAAACACGTATCCACTTTCAAAAGGACATGATTTTGCAGTTTCCTGTCAATATCCTTATAGTAGTAATTTCAATGGCAATTGCTTATAGCATTCTTCGATTGAACTCCTGGAATAGATTCAAGTAAATTACTTTGTTAAATCAAATACAATGCCTCCTTTGTCCTTGTCATAATGAAACAACATTTTACAGTCTGTGATTTAAAATAGTGTAGAGCTGTGGGTCTGTATTTGTATGAACTTTACGAACAGATCTACATCGAAACAATGTACCAATTAATTGTTTAAATTTAGTAATTCAGACAGACCATTATATACCAGTACTGTTGACCTTTATTGGGCCTGAATATAGGAGCGGTAAAACCCTCGCTTGCATCTCTGCGATCTCGGGTTTAATACCCGCTTACAACGTGTGCAAGAATTTGTGGCCGCTCATCCAATGTCATGTGATTCCGCAAATTTGATATGGTTTTCTCGGCCTCAAAGACCACAGTACACCAGCGCCTGAGCCATCGAGAGCGTGCCATATAAACCAATCATCACATTGTCAGAGAGGATGTAACAGTGACGTCTCTGTACTATAGATAAGAGGTCATCAGAGAGAGGGGAAAAAAAAAAAAAAAAACGAGACCTCACCGTCTTCACGCTAAAATAGGCAGATTTTTTTTTACATATGTTTTGTAAAGGCTTATGTTTACTGTAAAATGGAACCAAAACTTTGCATACTTTGTGTATTTCTATTTTGTTTTCGCCTTTGAATGAACACTCGCATTGAGAGCATTGCATTGATTGCACAAGTGATTTCTGACCTATCGCAAAAGGTTGTAACTCTGACCTCGCCTCGGAGAAAGTGTTTATTGACGTGCAAGTTGGAGAAGTTGATATATAGTCGACGGCTTAACTGTTTTGAAGCAGATAAGGTTGCGAATAGACAGACGGATGGACGTACAAAATGGGTATGGAATAAAATCTTAAGAAGTACTTACAAATCTTAAAATAGTATTTGCAAATATTCCACCACAAGAAATGGAGGGAAAAAATACTTTCAAAATGCATTGTACTTTGCAAAGGGAGTAAGAATTAACTCACTTGAGTGTTCAGTCTTATGGAACGTACTTGGTTGGTTGTGGTCACTTTATGAACTGTCCAACCGACATTATTGCAACCCAAATTCTACACCAATCTGAAGTATGTGTATATCTTACTTGGCGAAAATGTACGCATAATTTAACCCATTTCTTTATTTTGACAAAACAATAATTAGCGTGAAACAGTCTTGGATGCATTACATGTAACACTGGTCTACAATTTTTTAGAAGTCGTCTGCTTCAGAGATAAAATGTGCTATTTATTAGGGATTTTGATGTGCTGAATTCAAATATGACATTTAAAACAACTGATTGGATACTGTTTCCAAGATATTTAAGTTTTTACATTTTACGTCTATGTATATTGTGTACATAGTAGACTTTTAATCATAAATTGTAAATCTAGGTCTTTTCATGTGTTTATGGTTGCTTTACATGATAATATTTCACCTGTCCTGTTTATGTAACACTTTAAAAAAAAACAGCAAAAAGATTATGTAAGTAAAAAATATATTGAAACAAAAGTCAAAAACTATTATGTATGTATAAGTACATAGTTTAGTCCTTATTCAGTGTCTACTCGGCGCTTCTTGGCTTATCTCTTGTATTCATTAAATGGAGCATCTCTTGTCACTGTCCAGCAATAGTCTTCAAGCATAGATGGGCTCCATTTGCTCTGATAGCGTTTCTCCATTATTGCAGTGTCCTGCTGAAATAAGTCGCCGTGCTCGTCGCTCACTGCTCCGCAGTTGGGTGGAAAAAAATCTAGATGAGAGTGCAAAAATGTATCTTTAGTGACATGTTGCAACCAAGGATTTTGTATGCCTTGAGGAGGTTTACTACCAACTCCCTGTAGTTGTCTGCCTTGTTGTTTCCGAGAAAATTTGTTGCCACTAACTGGAAGGCGTTCCATGCCGTCTTTTCCTTGCCACGCAGTGCACGGCGAAATGCATCATCTCGAAGAAGTTCACGAATCTGTGGACCAACAAAGACACCTTCCTTTATCTTAGCTGTACTTAACCTTGGTAATTTTCCACGGAGGTACTTGAAAGCTGCTTGTGTTTTGCCCATGGCCTTGACAACGTTCTTCCTCAGACCCAGCTTGATGTGCAAGGGTGGTAACACAATCTTCCTTGATTCAACAAGTGGTGGATGCTGAACACTTTTCATCCCAGGCTCCAATGACTGTCGGAGTGGCCAATCTCTCTTGATGTAGTGGGAATCTCTCGCATGACTATCCCATTCGCAGAGAAAACAGCAGTACTTTGTGTATCCAGTCTGCAGACCAAGCAAGAGAGCAAGAACCTTGAAATGGCCACAAAGCTGCCACTGATGTTGGTCATAGTGTATGCACCTCAAAAGTTGTTGCATATTTTCATAGGTTTCCTTCATATGGACTGCATGACCAACTGGAATTGATAGCAAAACACTGCAATTATGCAGCAAAACAGCTTTAAGACTCGTCTTCGATAAATCAATGAACAGTCTCCACTCATCTGGATCACGAACGATGTTGAGGGCTCTCATCACACCATCGATGTTGTTGCAGGCTACAAGATCACCTTCCATGAAGAAGGATGGGACAAGATCCTTTTGACGGCCACAGAACATGGAAACCCTAACATCACCTGCCAGGAGATTCCACTGCTGTAGTCTGGAGCCCAACAGCTCTGCCTTACTCTTGGGTAGTTCCAAATCCCTGACAAGGTCATTCAGTTCACCTTGTGTTATGAGGTGTGGTTCAGAGGAGGAGGATGAGAGAAAATATGGGTCATGTGACATTGATCGTTCAGGACTAGAAGTTTCATCCTCTTTTCTTCCTCGTCTGACTCAAGTGAGAATGATTCTGGTGCATCAGGAACCGGCAGTCCTTCTCCGTCGGGTACTAGGCGTATAGCTGATGGAATGTTTGGATGATGCACAGTCCACTTTTTCTTCTTTGACACACCTTTCCCAACTGGAGGCACCATGCAGAAGTAACAATTGGTGATATGATCTGTTGGCTCTCTCCAAATCATTGGCACTGCAAAAGGCATAGATTTCCTTTTCCTGTTAAACCACTGGCGAAGATTTGTTGCACAAGTGTTGCAGCATATGTGTGGGGCCCACCTCTTCTCTTGATCTCCAGTTTTGCAGCCAAAATAAAGGTGATAGGCTTTCTTAACCATAGTGGTTATACTGAGCTTTTGTGATGTAAATGTCACTTCACCACAAACATAGCAGAAGTGATCTGCATTGTTAACACAAGTACGAGGCATCTCTGCTCACTTTGGCTAAACAGAAATGTGTCCCTTTGCAAAATCAAACACTGACAAATAAGATAGCACGACACTGTATGATTTGTAGAGCTGATATAGGGCAATTTCTTCAGCAGAGTGATGTAAGCTTAGTTATGATTGCATCATCCATGACTTATACGAGTATCATGTATGACGCAATACCAGCTTCTGATTGCATCATTCATTGTTTTGCCTAAAAAGCAAGTAATGTCCAAACCCAGTCATAGTCATGTCTGGTTTAAATTGAGATCCCTTCCCTTTATAACTCGCTTATCCTCCGCCATTCCCAAGTTAAGGGTCGTATATACTGACCCAGTATAATATCTTTAAAACTAGAGCCAATCAACAATTTTAAGCATCATTTTCGTTCTCAGTGACCCAGAATTAGTAAAGTTTGACAACATTTATTGCGGAAGCATTTTGGAAGTAGACCAGTGTAATCATTTACTTCTGGGATCACAGGGATAAAGATTCTAATAAAGATACTACAATAAAAAATAATTAAATCGACCTTTGGATTCCATAATTACAAAGTTGTTTGTTTTGTGTGTGTTATTTAATGGAACTTATCTATGAGGTTTACCCAAGATATGTTTAGAAGAACTTACCTTATTTATCCATGATAAAAACACGTTTGATGACAAACCTAAACTGAGTTGACACGTGCTTAATAAAAATATCCTTTTCTGTTAATAAACCGAACCCGTACTATTGATAAATTTATATCTATCCCCCACCCCCTTCGCGGGTTTATACAACAAATAATCTAAGTTATAGAACTGAAATCTTTTTTTTATGTCAATTTGCATGGCTTCATGATTAAAGGTGTCAAATGAGAGGAGAATATCTAGTGACTAATAAGCTCTAAAGTCGAGAAGGAGTTAATGACTCGCATCAGACTTTGAGAGATAACGATCCCACCGGTTTTTTGCACAGTGTAAGCTATTGCTAGTTTAGACATTCTAGGTCAGGTATCTCTGTGTCTTATGATTGGTTATGGTGTTGACGAAAGAAGTGGGTGGGGTGGGGTGGCAGGAGTTGGAGAGGAAATGAAAGATTATAATTTTAATTTTCTAAACTTTCAGTGAAAGCTTTACAGTGCAAATTAAACATGTATTGGTCTAAGAATCGTC
Source organism: Margaritifera margaritifera (assembly GCA_029931535.1). NCBI lineage: Eukaryota > Metazoa > Mollusca > Bivalvia > Unionida > Margaritiferidae > Margaritifera > Margaritifera margaritifera. The sequence goes on from JAQPZY010000850.1 coordinate 113,335, forward strand.
ATTGATATGAATCAATGCGGTATCATTTGTGTATTTGGTAAAATTTGACGGTAAATTGATCATATTCGCTAGAATCCTTTGTCCGCGATAACCAGATTGGTCTTCTGGCTGACTTGTTTAAGAAATTGGTTACGGTTTTCACACATTACTCCGAATGGGCGGAGGATAGTCAATAGGCGAATTCTTTACAATAAATGCTATAACTTTAGAGCAAACAAATGTTACTTTAACAATGAGACAGCCATCTCCTTTTCAGTGATCCCATAATCCTCTCTGTTCCTTTGACATACTATATCTTTTCATGTAGATGTTTCTTTGGCTGATTGAGTTCGGTTATGATATTACCTGGATCATAGTTATGTGTGTCGCACTGTGAACCTATACTATTGTTCGTCATTCTGAAAATGTAACTGTTATATCGATCCAGCTGATTTCGCATGCGTAGAATGACGTTAGCAACGTTGGCAATATGCTCTCCTATTTCCATCAGGCAGTCACGTTCAAGGGACAGGTAGCACAGCTTCGATGCTGAAGACTGAGACTGCTGTCTTGCACTAATGGAATTTTTTTTCCAAATTCCAAATAGAAATTTAGAATAAAGTCTTTCGTTTCAGAAAAAGATTCCTCTTTTAGCCCAATGCATACTCTATAAGGAATGTATGCTTTATACAGTCATATCACATATTTATTTAGCATCCAACGTTTTCTGATAAAGAAACTTCCCAAAGCATAAAGACAGCAAATTATTTGAAATACATCTGTAGAAATGATCAGCAAAGCAGATTAATCAAATTCATTTATATTATTTATATTATTCACATTAGGCGAATCAAGGATCTCTTATTACATTGAAAATGACCGGAATAGATGATCATTTATTATCAATAATTCGTAGATCTGCCAGAGAAATGTTATTTCACCAATAGTGCCGTTGATAGAATTTTACTCTTTTTCAGTTTTACATCTTCTGAGTTAAATCTATGTGCAGTAACCTTCCTAACTGGTGATTGTTACCTTAAACATGCTATTAAGGATTTACCAGTGTTTGCATGTATTTATATAGGTGAGGGTCGGTTACTCAGTGATTAGCTTGCTGGACTCGCGACTGAAAGTGTGCGGGTTCGAATTCTACCATAAGATCAGTCTCGGTTGGCTCCTGTGGTGAGTCCTTGGGCAAGGCATTTTACTCCAATTGCCTTGGCACTAAATAGCCGACGTGTGTTGTTGTGCCGTAAAACACCAAATCAACACCAATCTATATAGGTAGGTATGTAGTAGCAATTTAAATGACATATGTTTAGAGCATTCCTCAATGGAACTTTCTGGAATAGATTCAAGTACATTACTTCGTCAGATCAAATACAATGGGTCCTTTTTTCTCGCCTTTTTGTCATAATGAAACGACATTTTACAGTCTGTGATTTAACATAATGTAGAGCTGAGGGCCTTTACTTGTATAAACATTTCGAACAGAACAACGTGGAAACAACGTACCCATTGATTATTTAAATTTAGTTATTAGGGCAGACCATTATATACCTGTATTGTTGATCTTTATAGGGCATGAATAGAGCAGCGGCAACACCCTCGCTTGCATCTCTGCGGTCTCGGTTTGATCCTCGTTTTCAACGTGTGCAAGAATTTTTGGCGCTCATCCAACGTTAGGAGTTTCAACAAAGTTTTTTTTCCCTCAGCCTCAAAGACCACAGTACCTCGTCTAGGAGAATGTGTGGATTGTGGATTACAAGTTGAAGAAGTTGATGTATATTCGACGGCCTAGCGGTTTTGGTGGTTAGACAGTCGGACGGACATACAGACGAAGGGTGTCACAATATCCGCCCGCGAAAGCGTGAGATACAAATAAAAATAGAAAACCACCAAGAAGATACATTTTTCTATCATGATCATTGCTAAACCTGTAATCCATGAAACGAAGTGCTCTTTTTGATACACATGTCATAAATACTACATTTTTCATTCTCCATATAATAATGAACAAGATTTAATAATTTTATCTGCCATTCTGCTATATTCTCAGTTTACCAAACTTTCACATCGGGAATATGGGTATGAAAAACAATCTTAAGAGGTACTAAAAAGTCTTAAAATATTACTTGCATATATTGCAACTACAAGAAATATAGGATAAACGGTACGATACAATGCGTTGTACTTTGCAAAGGCAGTAATTGTTAATTCACCTGAATTGAGTCTTTTTGAACGTACATGGTTTGCTGTATTCACTTTATGGACTGACTACCTGACACTACGTCAACCCAAATTCTACGTGGATTTGAATTTAAAGTATGTGTATATCTTACTAGGCAACAATATACGCATAATGTAGCTTATTTCATTATTTAACCAAAGAATAATTAGCGTAAACACAGTCGTGGATTTATCGATATTTGAAGTTCATTAAATTTAATCATTGAACTGAACGGGTCACAGGCATAAACATTCTTACGCGCACTTGAAAAACAAAACACTATAGCTTTCTCATGTAAACGATACACTAAACTGACGGATAATACAATGAAAAATAATCAAATTGACCTTTAGCTTCAGTAATTATAATGTTTCTTTGTGTTATTTAATGCACCTTGTCTATTGGGTTTAATGAAAGTATGTTTAGAAGAACTTACCGTATTTATCTGATGATGAATGCACTTTTCATAAGAAAACTACCCCATTTTTACAATGGTTTCAGAAGTGTTTAATAAGGATATCATTTTCTGTTAATAAGTCCAACCCAAACTTTTGACAAATTTATTTGGCTGCTCCCCTTACCATCAGATTTATCATGCAAGAGAAACTCTCAATTATAGAACTGAAATCCTTTTTCTTTCTGATGTCAATTTGCATGACGGAATGGGTGACGGTATCAATTTAGAGGAGACCTACTCACTGACAAGCTGTATAATTCATCAAGCTGAATGTCTTACATCAGACATTGAGAGATACAAATGTAATTGGCACTATGACTTGATAATACTTCCCCCACCCCAGAAGTATTGATATGCATCATTGCAGGTAAAACTACAATTGTAGCGGTACATCCTGTACGGGCAAAAAATGTCCCACCTCAATTTGTCTTCATTTTCTGATATACTGATACAGTAACAATATCAGTTATTATAATAAGCTTGACGTCTGCAATTTTGAAATGGGCTCTTTCATACAACATACGAGCACAAAGGTCATTGCCATAACACTCATGCTTTTATATTTAATATGGCTATAGCTCAAATTGTACCATGTTTTATTGATATACTGAACTGTATGAATTTGTGAACACTGGAAAGCTGTGTCTTACGGTTTATCCTGTCACTATATAACATCTCTAAGCTGCAATAACTAATTACTTGTTGGAGAATTCTTGGTTCTTAATTACGTGCAAAAGTTGCATAGATAAGGTGTTTGTGGATAAGTTTAAGTGTTTAAGTATATAAAGGTTGGAATTTCGTTACTAATAAATGTCGTGTTTTCAAACGAATGTACACGTTTGACATATAATTTCTGGAGGCTCAGAGGCACTAACTATTAAATGGGGAGGTGGTGGGTAGGTGCAATTTTCCTTTGAGCCGACGTTTTAGCTTGTTGTCCTTTCTAGGGATAAATATCTTCCCACCGATATTATAAAGATAATAGTCATATAAATTGAATATTGTTTTTTCAGTAGAGAAGTGGCCATTTAGTCTTAAAAGGGAAGTTGATAGAGCTCTAAACACCGTGTATAAGACACACTTTACTGTACAAATTCCTATCTGATGCCTGCTTTGCAGTGGTATGGTATGGGATGTTTTGAATATTATATACAGATTATAATATTCTTTAATTCAGTAGTGAAGCATTATACAAATTCAGTTTTAAAAATGTAATTAAACTGATGTTTTGCAATTGATCTTTTAAAGTTCCTCAGTCGGTAGTAATGACCCTGATCTTTCCGCATAGACCTGCAGTCTGCCTTATCTGATAGAAAAGCACTCATTTTGTGGAACATACATATATCGGATCTTACATGAGTACTCTTTTCAAATCAATTTTAAGCAATTAGTTGGATAATTTCTGACTTTTGCAAACCTTGGGGTGCAAAACTTTAAACTAACACACTGAGATTAATAAATTTCATTTCTTTTTTAAATGCACAAAAGTTTTATTTTATTTATCACCCGATGATATGTAGACTGGGTGAGAATCTCTTCGGCTTCCTCGTTCTCTTACCTGTTTAGTTCGAGTAAGCCATAGGTCAGTGAATTGTGGCCGTACCGATTGGTGAAGTCTGCATGTAACCCTTCTTATCAACTCCATTCTCGCACACCAGAATCTCGGGCATTGCTACTGTCATCTGGCTGAGGAAGTTTGAGAATGACCACATCAGAATTTGTCGATACGATTGGCCAAGTGTCAGTTCGGCCATTATCGTGTGTTAAGATAGTTTCAATACTCTCCCGTGCCTTGAGGTTTAGTCGTGAAGACGGAGAGACCACAATCACAATACTTAAAGGGTAAGTGTGACAAACACGCAAAATGATGCCATAGTGCGTTCATAAATACAGGTTTGCATAAATCTGTATTAAATTTACCTAAAATTATAGTTCTGCTAAACTGTTCTAGGAGTTACATGTGCTTAGACCATGGATATATACCTATATAAATTTCTCCTTAGACCGACAGGATTGTAAACAAATGTAATGATATTTATTTGACTAATGTTTCTACTTTAGAAACTGCTTTTTGCAGTCTAATAATACTATAATTCATGTGATTTTCTTTAATACATTGGATTTTGCAGTCAATCACACTGAATGTGAGATCAGTAGAATTAAAAAATGCTGAACTAAAGCTATCATCCTGCTTTACAGGTAAGTTATAATATTTTCTAAAAGTACACTCTGCTGACCAACCGACAGTTTTCAAAATGGTATTCAATGGCACTCTGCCTGCAACAGCTGAATATGAAGCAGACCTGGTGCTATGGGGTGAACAACTGATAAATCAAGTCCTGAACATTTAGTCACTAGTTGAATCCAGCTAGCAATCGAGTCCTTAGAAACACCGTTATGATGTGCTTGAAAACTTATAAATAGGTTGTGATAATTACAAGGCCTATAATAAAAGATTCCCTTCATACAACGTTAGTAAGAGGTCGTGTACTCACTGGAGATCAATTCTTACAGGTCACAAACGTGGATACGGCACAGCGAGCTAAATATAAAGGACTGTATCCCAATCCATCCTGGTATAGTTCAGTAAGGAACTGTAAACAACATTTACAGGTGCTTTACGTGCATTATACAGTGGCAGCTACTTTTGCAAATACGTCCAAACTTTTTTTTTTTTTTGAGGAGTCTTGCCATGATGAGAATATAATTTCGGAAGTGTTGCTAGATAAGCCTTGACTGCGGATTGAGTCCCTGACAAGATGAAAGCTCCAAACTCATACCGTCTTAGGGAAAGAATGTATGATTGAGTAATCAAGGCTGAGTCGTCCATTATAGTAATATCAGCACCACTTTCACCTGGTCATGTTCAATCTTTCCGCAGCACATTACCCAGTAGACTTAAAGGAGGTAAAACATAGCCATAAAACTGTCCAGCGAAGCAGAAAAACATCCACAATATATGTCTCATTACCCTTATTCATACAAAAGTATCAATTAATAAAGTTAAAAATTATTGAGGCATGACGTTATTAAGTGTAATAGGGAAACTGTTTACCTGTATTGTACACAATAGACTCACAGCTTAGGCACATCGTTATCAGGTTTATTTTGAAGTCCAGATTGGATAGCATTACAGGCGACGTGTATTTAAGGTAAATATTGCTAGAGACACAGTGAACTCTACTGACAAGTGAGAACTGTCTGACAGGTTTTGTACATAGTGAAAGCTGATTTTGCTGATGTGCCTCTGTGTCTTATGATTAGGGGTGTGTTAACAAGGGAGAGAGACAGACATACAGACAGACGGACAGACAGACAGAGACAAACAGAAAGAGATTAAATTTGTAGCTGTCTAAACTCTCGGTGATGGTAAATCGTGTATAACTCCATTGTTCGCGACAGCCATATATATATATATATATATATATATATATATATATATATATATATATATATATATATATATATATATATATATATATATATTGTACATAGTGAAATCTATTTGTGCTTATGTGTCTCTGTGTCGTATGATTGGGTGTGTGTTGACGAGAGAGAGAGAGAGAGAGTAAAGTTTTTGTTTTCTAAACTCTTAGTGAAAAAGTTTCACAGTGCAAGTTAATACATTTATTGACAGAAAGGACAGGCATGAATATTCGACAGTAAATCGTTCATGTTCACCATACTCCCTTATTCGCGACAGCCATATTGGCCTTCAGGCTTGTTTATTGGCCAGACTGGTTACGGTTCCCAGGCATTACTACAAATGGGCGGAGCATAATCAATAGGCGAATTCTTTACCATAAATGCCGGGACTTTAGAGCAAACAAATGTTAGTCTAACATTGAGTCGGGTCGTCGCTTTGTAGTTTTCCGGTAATTCTTTCTGTTCCCTTGTCATACTATATCTTTTCAACATGTGTTTCTTTGGCTGATTGAGTTTCGTTATGATATTAGCCGGATCATAGTTATGTATACTGTTGTTCGTCATTCTGAAATCGGAACTGTTAAATTCATCCAGCTGATTTTGCATGCGTAGAATGATATTAGCGACGTAAGCAACACAAGATCCAAGAGAAGTGATATAGCGTACAATACGGGGCACATATTCAACGCATACATGTCAGCAAAATGATCCACACGGGTCTGAATTGACTGTAAAATAATTCAGTGTACTCCGTCTGAAACGATCTGTGCTAAACTAAAGTCCTGCATATTCAGCTATGATTTGCCAACCAAAGGAATGACAATGGCCGCAGTTAAAGTAAGTTGATTTTCGTTACATCTTATATGTTTTCCTCGAAATTGGTACCATTGACAGACATAGTATACATATTCAAAGTATAATCAGAAGAGATCATGTTTTCTATTGTACTGAACATTTTTTTTATGACATTTACTTTATTTTCTGTTAAGATGGTGAACTTGACTTTTTAAATAAATGGTCTATAGATATTGTATGCTCTGTCACTAAATGAAATCAAATATTTGTCATGAGAGAGGAAGGTAATTCCAAAATACGATTATAATTCAATGCGAATTTTTATTTCGTTCACTTTCCATAATTGAGAGACAAATAATTGAGACATTTGGCGATGTGCACATATTCATTCACATTCCCAATTTTTTTTCAAGTTCACGCCTAAGATTGCCTCCATAACACGCAAATGGCGTTCTAAAAACCGCATAACAATATGGAATACACACCTGAAGGAAGTACCTGTACAGTATTTCTCTGAAGGACGTACCTGTACTATATTTATATTTACTAACAAAGGAAAATAGGTAAAGCGTAGAACAGTTTATTGAATACAATGTATTAAATTCTAATTCAATCGTAGAGATTGGCAAGTAGATGTTAAGAAATAATTGTATGTCAGAGCCACAACATATAAATTGCTGCAACTAAGTAAGACATTCTATCTAGAATATCCAATAGTCTTTATCAAGCATAATCTGGGGTAGAAGCGGAACAAAATACTCCAAAAAGAGATTGACACATGTTGAAACTGAGAAACTTAATCCTTTTACCGTCCAAAGGCAATGAGCAATCTTAGTCGTGTGATCTAGGACAGCGAAATGTAAAAATTCAATAAGTATTTTTAAAAGCATAATTAACATAGAACGCCTTCCTTGTTATTATTATTATTATTATTATTATTATTATTATTATTATTAGCAGTAGTGGTAGTAGTAGCAGTATTAGCATTACCAATTTAATCCACAACACTATCATAACAAATAATTTTACTCTCGGTACATTTGATAATCCTCTTCTTTTGATTTGACCTCATTCCTTCTGCGTTGGGAAACTTGTAAAGTGCCGGTTTGTCTTTTACAAGGTAGTCAAGAAAAGTAATTTTTAAAACACACAGTTAAAGATTAATTCTTATAATTAGTGGTACTATACATATGTACGTATGTCTATTTTTGCAAAGGTAAGTAACGGCGTAGAGACATTTTTGAACTCTTCAAGTTAATAAAATTATCTGTCTACTTTTGGGGCACATGAGCGATAGATATATGGATAATATTGTTATTTATACTAAAAACAAACTTATTTAGTGGGATAAAGTGACTTTAACACCCTACAAATTCTTTGGTATAAAAACCGTGACTAAAACGTCAGTTTTAGGTCTGTATCGATGTTGTCCCTCGGTTTTCTGCTGCTATCTATATCGATGTTCCTCAGCTTGATACTGCTCTATGTCTGTCTGTCTGTCTGTCTGTCTGTCTCTCTCTCTCTCTCTCTCTCTCTCTCTCTCTCTCTCTCTCTCTCTCTATATATATATATATATATATATATATATATATATATATATATATAATTACTATGATTAACAAACCCAACGGATTTAATTTAAACGCATGTGTTTCTCTTGTCGCTGAACGCTTGCTTAGGTTCTTTATTTATGCACAAATAAGATTCATGAATGCTCATCCATATAACTTAATGTTGTTTTAAACCAGAGGGACTAATCAATCCTAGCAATACACTCTAGCACAGTGGTATCACTGGTAATCACTGGTAATTAGAGTTGGTACAATAAGCCCCTTATATCACGTCTTAGTTATCTGGCCTAGGTTTGTCTAGTAAAACAAGATTATTTTACTCCGCGTTAGTCATAAAAAAGAAACCCATTTGGAGAAGTTTGATGGAAAAATACAATACCGTTTCAGATAGCTATTGAACCCCTCGCGCCAAATACTGGAACATCCCTTCCACCATTTATGATGTTGAGTGCACCCCTCCCCCATCACCACGATCAAATTTTATATAAGTGGTTTATGAGTATGAGCATGATTAAACCTTTTCTTGCTATTTATTTATTCATTCTTTGGCCTGTACAGAACGATTATTTTTATTTTGTTTAAATTTCTTGTCATTGGGAGTGCCATACCTTGTCGCTATAAACACTTGAATATTATTTTAATTTGTCTGCATTACTGCAGATGAAAACAAAAAATAGAAAAAGAAATGACATCAGAGGAAACGTACAAGACACTTTATAACGAGTTACAGGTATTTGATGTCTGCTTTGCAGATCCTCTGGCGTTTTGCTTTACATAAGCCAAATATTTTTAATTTTTTTTAGTCCAATAGTATCCTGCACTTTCTAACTTAATTTATTATAGTGGCACGATTGAAAATCATGTGACTCAGTAACGTTTGTTATTCTTGACTGTGCAGTATAATTTTTAAAAAATGTTACCACAACCGCGCAGACATGTCCAAGCAGGCCTATCATCCAAACTGAACTTATTTATACCTTTATATTTATATATATAATTTCTTTACCAAAATGTAAATGAATTTAATCAAAATAGGCACGTGTGTATATTTTCCCATATGTATACATGCTCAAATTTGCATAATTTAGAAGGGTGTGCAGATCCGTTCACATGACAACGTTTTGCACACGTATTTGTGTGTGTGTGTGTGCGTGTATATATATATATATATATATATATATATATATATATATATATATATATATATATATATATATATATATATATTGCACAAGTATATAAACTGGGCCATGTGAATTGGGTATAACTCTCTTTAAGCAGTAAAACTCGAAACAAAATCTTGCAAGGATAGATAATTAAAAACTGTATCAATTTCATTACTTTACAACATTTTGATACAAATCGTGATTATCATCCTTCTTTTTACTCTTCTTATTAGTAACATTATTTTTTTTTCGCTTATGTTATCGTTTATTCTACAATTGTGTATAGGTTAGCCCTATCATTTCAGCATGCAATAATCCAAGTTACACTCCTTTGTTCGCGGTAGTAATATTGGCCGCCGTCCTGGCTTGTTTGCCAGACTGGTTACGGTTTAGACGCGTTACCACGAGTGGGTGGAGCATAATCAATAAACTAATTCTTTAAACTAAAAGCACGGATCATAGATCAAATGAATGTAACTCTCAAGATATATCTATATCTATCTATCTATCTATCTATCTATCTATCTATCTATCTATCTATCTATCTATCTATCTATAAATATGAGCTATAGGACAGCGAAATGCAGAAAAATAATCCGTTCTTTTTAAAAGTATAATTCACACAATTTTTCTTCTTCTTCTTCTTATTATTATTATATATCTATCTATCTATCTGTGCTCTAAAGAGAGAGAGAGAGAGAGAGAGAGAGAGAGAGAGAGAGAGAGAGAGAGAGAGAGAGAGAGAGAGAGAGAGAGGGAGGCTATACAATTTTGGATTAAAAGAATATGTAAATTGATTTGTTTTTCCCATAAAAGGATACAAAGGACAAGGTTGATTTTGGACCCGAGTCAGATTTCTATGAAACTCATATAAATAAAAGAGGCCCCTCTCTCTTCCCGAAATATGTATTTAATTCTTATCCAGGATCGCTTTTTAATAAAGGAAATGGACCATTAGAAAAGCTAAGGGTTGTGGAACATATTTCCGCGGATTATAGATAGTATGGTTAACTAGTCCCTATGAAGCTGACTGCCGAAAAAAAGATACATCTTAAATTCTGCATTTGCTTACTGTATGAGTAATAGTCACTGACATTATGTATAAATCTGTTTTTATGTTTTGCAACTTTGCTTAAATGATATATATATATTTACATTAAGTACGGTTGATTACCTCTGACAACTATTTTCGTTTTCATTAAAAAAGTTATGCTTATGTTTATGTTTAATACTGACCTGCGTGTCAAAATACTGCCTTGATTGCCACAGAATAACAATTTATGTATTTTTTTACAATAAATAATCACGCAAAAGCCATGCAGACCTTTTATACATTAGCAAGATCTAAACAATATTTTCAGAACATCAGTGACCAAAGCAGTTTTGTTTATTTATCGACTTGGTAAAGTTTACATTATACTTTATTTTATTACCAATTATTCCTTATATTGATCAATGATCACACATTTTGATACTTTTATACCATTGTATGCGAGAGAGAGAGAGAGAGAGAGAGAGAAGGGAGGGAGTACATTAGCTGTAAAGCATAAGGCACGCGACGCCCTTATGTTTTCTGTATGGTAAAGTTTTTTTAATGAACAGATCGAGGACACGAGGATATCAATTTTGTTATATTCATTGTGAAGACGATGAGTGGACAGGCACCACCTTATTATTTTATATGATATGTGCCTACAGAATAAAGAGAAGGAAAATAAAAATCAAACAATAGACAGATTATTACAACTGTATTTGTTCCAGTGTGCACTCCTCCTAACCTGGGTACAGTATATGTTTGCTTTTGCCATTATATTCTTTTCTTTTTATTCCCCCGCTGATAATCCGTCGAAAATCGATTACCATTAATTAATGGCACCCTATTGAGATGGTGGTGACATCGTCGGCCGTCAATCTAAAACTTTAACAAAATTAATCGGACTGTCACCAAAGCTACACTCACCATCATCCCACCAGTATATCATAAACGTCATTACTGTCACTTAACCGATTAGAAGTCATAAAAGAAATTCTGGCTCTCAAATACGTTGAAACAATTATTCTTTCTTGCTCCGATGCATTTAAAAAAAAAAAATTAAAAAAAAAAAAAATAATCGTAAAAAATAAAATACAATAAAAACAACATATATACAGGCTCGAATGAAAATTCCAACATCCCCGACCCCGGAAATTAAATGGTCTGTCCATCGGTCCATTAAGCATGTTAACACAGAACCAAGCCTTTAATACAAGTACACCAATTGTATAATCTTCGAATTAATTATGAAACAAGAAAATAAGCCAATTTTCAGGTCTGAAAAATGTCAAAATGCTTTTCTTGTGCATTGATTGGGAATCTATTCATAAGAAGAGTGTATAAACACTCACGCAGTCATGGGCACACACCCCCAGACATGACATCGAGCTCATGAACATCTGGTCTTTTTCTATTAAAGGAGCAGCATACTCGGGGATAAATATAATTTATTTCAGGCTGGCAATCAGTCTATTAATTTATCGTTTAATTTGAAATAATGGAACAGCTAGGGTTTGCATGTTTCCCCGTATTGACCAGCTTTTAGTTTGCGTGTGAACACACTCACAGATGTACATATGCAACACACATGTACAAATTAAGTTGAAAAATAAAAACAAAATATGTATAAGACATTCAAAAGCAGCAACTGAACACTGGCAAAGTACTAAAGATATGTTCCACAAGGACAGTCACCAGCACATTTTTCTAGCGAGGGTTATTCACATAGATTCTCTCTCTCTCTCTCTCTCTCTCTCTCTCTCTCTCTCTCTCTCTCGTCACGGATGCTCCTAGTCAAATATCGATGGAAATATATATATATGATTGATACCCCAAAATTCACGTAAAGCTATAGCTCTCCGATGATCTCTAGAGAGGCATACTGGACAAGACAATCCACTCATAACAGTTACAGCAGATAAGGCATTATCACCGAAAATGGATGCGCACTAGTTTCATGCGACAATTGGCCATGCTCATTAAGGTTTGTATAGCTATATATTTTTTGTAGTTGAGCGGAGATCTTATGAAAAATGACAACAACAAAAATTTTTATATTTTTCAATTCAATTTACAGGAGACACGTGCCACCCCTTTATGACTTAGGGATACACCATTTCGTTTTCGGGCGATGAGGTGTGGGGTGTGGTGGGGCTGAGATTTTTTGAGAAAAAGAGAAAACGTGTCCGGCTTACAAATAGCTTTTTATAGAAAAAAACTTCTTGCTCTCTGATTATATAACACAACAAGACCCTATTATATCTATTATATTACGACTATTTTTTTTTTGGGGGGGGGAGACGCGGTTGCTCATTTGGTTGAGCGTCGGATTCGTAGACCACAGGATGCGGTTTCGATACCTACCCAGGCCACAGCCCGGGCTGGCTGTCCCGCGGTGTCCTTGGGAAGGGCACTTAGCTTCCACTTCCTCGGCATGATATAGCCATTCATGTCTTTAAAGTGCCGTTAACACATCGCGCCACCCCATCCCCGGGCATTTTTTGACAACATTAATGTGTAAGCAACCAACCAGTTGAAATCGCAGTGTTTTAAAGAAAATACTTCCAGAGTTATTTTTAAACTTTTAATTAAAACCTGTAACAAATGGAAAGTAAGCCAGATATAAAGAAATGGTGTGAACAGAATAAGCATGAATCACAAAAGGCAAAATAAATAGAAACTTATTTATATATAAAATAAAAGCAAACGAAAATATAATAAATACAAAAGGCTATGGTATGGCTCGAACAGTTGCTGTTTGTTGCAGTATCACTAAATCCGAAACCGTTTTACATTTACACCATAGGTCCGCATACAAGAAATAGTTGACAATTTGCTATATATAAAAACAATGTGGTCTGGTGAGGTTTCTTAGGGTAATAAATGTAATAAAAAAAACCCCAGATATTAGACACATCGTTGCATTCAAAGTAAACTCAACTCGTACAATAATCCCTTTTTCAATAAATATTTTTTTGAGTCTGCTGTAAATATTTTATTAGTCTGTGTTATAATATGTGCCGGTAGCCTACTGAGTAGGTCTATTTTAAATCTAGTCTTCAGACAATAATTTACAGCTATGTACTAAAATAATTCATGAAATTTAAACAAATGAACAATGACACTAACGAATATTGCATTTTAATGGGTGCAGTACTTATTTCATAACTTTAATGTATGGGTGTGATTCACATTATTATTCATATTCTGATCCTGTTTGCCTGAGTTCCAATATATTTGAAACCATAAACGAGTATAATATAGATAATAAATGCAACTTAAAATGTTCAAGGTAATTAAAAAATACACGGGGATTTTATTTCTTACCGTCATTTCCTTTTTACAGACCATTTTAGTCAAAAATAACATTATCGGCTGCTTCTTTTTTTCTTTTTTATTATTGCTGTGAACCTCATTCCTCCATGCGCCTCTTCTATATTTAGCTGCTCTCATCAAAATATTTCCATTATGAGTTGCGCATAAAAGAATGTCGCAAAACGCAAACCAGAAACAGAAAGAGAAAATATAACATTTCCCATATAAAAAGCAATCGACATTTGAACGTCAATTTTGTTTAAAGAAACATAAAATGGCATTTTGTGTTACTGTGAAGTAGGTTTATAAGTCGATGTACATATAATCGGTGATCTAAGAAACGCATTTTTCAGTAGGGATTAGCACAATCGAAAACATGCATAACATTCGCATATGTGTTAGACGAGAAAAAAAAAAATCTTCAGTCAAAAAATCAAACGTGTTATCGAACGCGCTGCTAGTTTTTGAGGACTTCTAAGATACGGAAATATGGGAAAATTTTAGTTTTTGAATTAACACAAGCCTACTTAGGAACATATTAACTGTTAATTTCACAATATTTCATTATATCATGTGTATATATGTTGCAGTACACATATAGTGGATATGGCATAACCATAACAAATACTATGACAGACACTTTGATTTATCGCTGATTTGGAGGTCAAGTTTGGCCCTTATCGGAACTTGTCCCTTGAGATTGTATTCCCATTCTAAATTGATTGATCTGAAACTTGTAAGCATGCTCACCAAATATACCCAGGAAATATATATATATATATATATATATATATATATATATATATATATATATATATATATATATATATATATAGAGAGAGAGAGAGAGAGAGAGAGAGAGAGATGTAATATAGAAGTGGTATAGAAGTGATGCTTGTGTAAATTCCTAGTAATAATTGCTAAAAATAGTAATACATATGTAAATTTACTTGTCGCTATAAAATAATTCTTACACCCTATGTATTATTTTGTGAAAATATCCAGGGCTTATGATAAAAGAATTTGAAATCTATCCAATAGATCATGTTACGCTATCCTGGGGTTGTGGTGGAGTTGGGAACTTCCTATGTGAAAATAATTTTGGACCATTAGCCATTTGAGCGCATTTTGCGTGCCTGTGGGACATAAATTAATTCCATTTTCTTTATTAGCTCACAATGCTGAGTCTATCGTTTATCGTTGTAACCTAATTAGGCAATGGGGAAAGACTGCATAATTGCAGATCTGCCTTGACATGAATGTGCTCGCAATAGAATTTAACACTTGAAGATCAGTCAGTTTTGTCGTGCATTGTTATCTACATGTAGCATGTTACTACTGCGTGAATATGCAATTGGATTTCAATTGATGCAGTATATAATAGGACACTTTTTTGTGAACATGGACGGCACAGCACTATTCAAAATTATGTAATGTTTCACATCCCACCCACACTTTATAACATATAATAGTGTAGTCTTTTTGTAACGATGTTTGTAGTGATTATTTTGTTCCATTGTCAAATTTCTCGAATCTTTTATCGATGTTATTCCTCAGTTGGTTTGTCTCAGATATGATAGGCTGGAGCATATTTATATTTTCCACTCTCAAGATGCTTAATCACGGGATTCCGCAAGCATATAATGAAGATAGCGATTGGTATAATGAAGCTGGCAGCTACATAAAGTAAATGAGCAATCTACATATTTAGGTTAGATTTTTCAGCGAAAGAAAATTAGAGGTACAATTAAGTAAATCGGGGTTTGAAGAAAATGGTAGTGGGTTCTGCTGTATGTTTTGGACTCCATCTCCGTTTCAGACAGGTTTCGACACATTCGTTCTAGATACACCGTTGAAAATGGAATACCCCTTGTTGGTAAGATATGAACTGGGCTGACTAGAGCACATATCAGTATTAATCACTGGTAATTAGGGTCGTTATTATAAGTGTCTTACCACACGTTATTACAATCCCCACCCCATGTTAAATTCTCAAAAATAACTTCTATTTAGAAGTTTGTTTGGAAAAATACAAACCTGTTTCAGACAGCCGTTGAGTTTATAGCACCGACTGTTGGAACATCCATTCCATCATTTCTGCAGAGAATACCTCTCCCCAATTCTTTGTTCTGGTCAGAAAACTAACTTTGAACTTGATTAAATTATTTGTCCGTAGAAGTTGCATGTCGCTAAAAGCACTTGAGAATGATATAACTATACCAAGGAACTAAACTTCGATTTATATAAATTGTCCCAGGTGTATATGCTCATAAATAACTTTACAATTATCTGTCATGGAATAGGAAGGGTATATATGTCTTTGCTTTTCATGATTGGGATACAAATATGGAGACTGGATAAAGAACATTTGAGTCACATTCACCGGTTATGGTTCTCATCGCAGAAGGGATTTAGAAGCTACATTATAATAATAATTATCGAGAACAAGAATATGACCTGTGCTGCAGTACTCTTGATAAGCAGCTCAAAATAAGTCAAATTAGCATTAATATATTCTTACCTCCTTATGCCGCTACTCTCCACTTCTCGCAATATATTACGTGGTTCGACAGTAAATGGGCATTATTCTACTTAATGCTGTCGGGAGAGTATGGGGAGCTGTGACGTACAAAGAAGATGATATATATCTTAACTCGCTGTTAGATTCCCAGTAGGATACGATTTATAATTTTCTAAAGTCGATATGAGTGGAGTTATTATTCAAAGCGGCGACGTTGAAAACATGACAGTTATATTTACAAAGGCACTTTTATTTACTCCATAAAAATGAAGAGAATAGTATTTGATATGGCGTGTCATCTTTATCAGTTCACAAAAGGCTGGACTTTAATTATTTATTTACACAGCTGTTCATGTCAACATATCTATGTCATGTGAAGGAAAAGTTTGTATTTTTTCCAGATGGACTATATTTAACCAAAATAAAGCAGATTGTTTTCTGCACCCTTGAGTAGAAGAAAAGAGAAAGTTTGTATTTCAAAAAGTACAAAGAGTTTAAGCGCACATAATTCAGTATATATTGCATTTGAATACTTTACATGATATAATGATCAAACAGGCACTCTCTCTCTCTCTCTCTCTCTCTCTCTCTCTCTCTCTCTCTCTCTCTCTCTCTCTGTGACAAATTTCATACAGTCAGCTTTGCCAGAATTACAGCACAGGTGAAATTTCTGTTAAATCTGAAGTGGGCCATTCTTTACCTTTATATGTATCATAATATAAAGATACATTACAATAGAGTGATATGACCTAATACTCTGAACATACTCATGTCTTATAAGGAGCTGGAATAAAGCCATGTGTATCTGGTAGTTTTAAGGGTAAAATACTATTAAACACTGTTGTAAGTAAAGCTACTTTTAATGATCAAGTGTTTCATCCTCTTCCTAGTTGTCGAGTCTTGTGGACAGCACGGTATCAGTAATTTGGCCGTAACTGGCTTCCAATATGCAGAACGCGTTACATTTTGTCATAAGCTTTGAATCGATTACGTGGCTTCTTCATTGTTCTTGGACACCGAAAGGCAAAGACAGCAGAGCATCGTTAGATGCAATTCGTAGCTCTAATTAATCTACAACCGTGTCCTATAGCTTCATGCAGCAACCGTTCCAAAAAACAACAACAAAAAAGCAAACAAACCATGATTGAAGGACTATTATACAGTTATACTTTTCGAATGGGCGGGGGTTGGGGTAGCTTGTACCACGAATCTGCTTCACCAGCTGTTTCCCAGAATGGTATATAGAAAAGTACATTGATATCACTAGTGATCCTCAGCCCTAACAATGGAAGATAGATGCATTGTTGGGGCTGGTACAATTATCATGGACTCATACTTTATTGAGTTCCGATTTGCTGGATAGCCTCTTCGTGCACATGATGTTTTTACTACTTCACTGATAAATATCCCTCTCCTGGTACCCCGGCTCCATATCTCCCCTGTCTTACAGTTCGAAAAGGCATGGATCACATTAAAACACTCAAATTACCACAAGAATGAGTATTTCAAACTTATTTTAAGTCCTAATATATTAAGTTCGTCAATGATTCCTACAGCGTTGTACACGAGATCTTTGAGATCAAGGCCATATACAATGAAAATACATCAATATCCTCACAAATGATAGGAACTGACCAATGGAAACATGAATAAATATTCTTATGTTAGCTGCATGATTTGTATTTCATAACGTCTCACTTTATTACCTAAATAACTGTATAGGTAATACAAATACTATCTCTTCTCGCCTGTTTCTTTGCATTATGTTTATGTTCCATTAATATCTCAGCAACCCGCTTATTACCAAAGCTGGACAGAAGTTTTCTTCTTAAGCCAACACATTTATTTCTAACATTAATTCATTACTAACACAGTAATGAGTATTTGGTATCAGTGTAAATGCACTTGTTATATTTACATATTTTAGGCATATGTTAGGCATATTGGTCTTAGAGTAGGCATAAATGATCGTCAGCTTACTATATTTTTTTAAAGTGTAAGAAAAAGACCAAAAACAATCAACAAATAAAATAAGAAAAATATCCGCCTACATTATTGATTGCTGACGTAACAATTCGTACATGGTACATGTGCTAACATGAACAAGCATTTCTCCTAAATGAAATAAACATATGTAGTGTATTTAAACTTGTTCCACGATATAAATAGTGAATGTCAGTTAGACTATGCACATGTTCGATTTCGTCTTGTCATCCTCCCGATACTGTACACGTCATAAATAGTGTGAGCGTGTGTATATTTTGAATCATTAGCATCGTCATGTGATAGGAACTTCACAAAAGTTTTAATGCTTTTTTTAATTTGCACAGAACAGTTATAACAGAAGCCAAATTTGAATTTAGCTGAGACATATATCGTTCTATTAACTTTTCCACTTCTTCTTTTCTGATGATCATAATGATTATGATGATGTTTATTATTATTATTGTTATTACTACTACTATTACTACTGCTACTAACATAACATTCAATTTTTTCAATACTGCAGTAGATGATTGGCATATTACGACTGATGTTGTGAAAGGAAATCGGCATTTAAAATGAAATAACCTCTACTGAATACGATGCAATTATAAATCTTTTACAGTTTATAAGGAACAATAACATTGAAATATATTTTGCAATCGATTTATGTACATCTGCGTTTATTTATTTCTGTGGTGTCTTTGAAATTTCACATTTATGAATTGAGCTCAGTGCCTGAACACCTTTGTGTGATAATAAAGATAATAATTTTACAAATGTATGACCGATTATACAGAAACTTTTAAGCATATCAAGCTTCATGGCGTGGTTATGTAGCAGTGTGTCCATTGACCATCATTCGAGAAATAAAATACGATTGAAAAATGTGTAATGTACTTATGACAAAATTTGTCAAAGAGTGTGGTATAATCATTTCTAGAGCATAATTTTTATTCGTTTGTCTGCTATTGCAGAAATGCGTTCACAGCAAATGTTTCTCGATTACACTTATAGAAAGAAACTGCTACACTTTGTAAATGTAATCTGTTCTACTTAAACTCACGAGACCATCATTTTTAAAAACTACTCTAACAATAACGCCCCATTCTATTTTTTTATCAATATCAATTTTGTTATGCATATTTGGAGTCTGAGTTCCATTCCTGCTTTATGACATTAAATTTTCTTTACAATGTAACCGTAATTGAATTAACGTGTAAAACAGTCAATGACTAAGTCTTTTACGAATGTTTAGCGTCTATAAATTTCACTTGTAGGTAGACAAATGATTAGAGATTGTTCTCATTGATTTCAGTGAATCAATGAGCTTCCATTCCAATTAAAATTATCTTTTTAAAAGATGTTTTTAAAACATACCTTTGTCTTAGTTGTAACTCACCATGTTGATTTAGCTAAGAGGGAACAGATTAAGTAATTTCCAATCACCTACAGTTAGCATACAAACATTCAAGTTCATTACGTTAAATGTGGTCGTTTAATAGAACAGCTATTTATAATGAGAAAGGTCAGTAAAGTAACTGTTACATGGAGTCGGGATGTTAATGCTGTTTATCAATATCTTAGCCGAATAGTTAACCAATCAGGTACGATATGAATCATCAGAAATACTTTTATTCGTGTAGGACTCACTCGAGCGCCTTCATAACAGCCTTGCGAAACTGTTGGTATTCTACAGATTTAACACTTCACATGCATTAATTTGATCATTTTGGGAAAATATTTTAAATCGATATCAAACCTAAGTGAAGTGGTGGTCAATTTTAAGTTACGTATTAGACAGTTCAAGTTGAATTAATATGGCAAGCAAAGAGAGGTAATAATAATGCGAGGAAAATGATTTCGTACAAACCCAATTCCAAATTGACTGCGTGCAGTATGGATTTCTACAGTATTAGATATATACATATATGAATATTTAAAAACACATTGAATAAATGGAGACATCTTGTGAATCGTCGGTCCATCCAGAGATCTGCATATAGACTCTTTAATGTTAATTGGTGTCGTAACTTGGGAATGAAATTGTTTCCTCTCATAGTCTTTAAGAACTACACGAATGAAGAAGTTAATGGTGTCGTTTGATAGCAACTCAACAATTGAGACAATTCATAGCCATGCTATTATTAATGCTTGCAGCCGTCGAGTCTTTGACTAGGAACCTTCATTAAGAGGTGAGAAAAGGATGACCGGAAACGAGTCGCAATTATTATTTGGTCTATTTAAATTAGTTCACATTTCGTAAACGGGGGGAATTCCCGATGAAAGTTGTTTAGTGCGTCATGTAAGTTTCTAGTACTTAACCGCTGATATTTACTTTACTTTTTTCAGTGGAATACTTCTTTTACGGTTCCTACTCGTCAAAACCAGATTTAAAACTTTCTTGAAAGTCGGTACGGAACTAAAGTCATTGACCTATATTACAATTATCTACGTAAACAAAGCTTGGAATAAACGTTGTTATAAACAGAATGATAATTCAACAGTCTTTTGTACTGCCTAGATACGCAGATACTGAAAAATACATGTTTTACACGCGACCACTCTAGCTAACAACGATTATAGACATCTGTCTCAGGTGTGATAAATTATTTCATGTGCAGTTCATAATCTTTATATAATTCTTGTACTACTTACAATTTCCTCATTTTTCAGATGAAAAAGCAGAGAACGGTGTGATCTTGCCGTTTATCCGTATCCGTTTAAAACCTTTGCGCAGATGGGGTGGAAACATGTTTCTAGATTTTGATTCAGGTGCACAGTTAATTGAAGGAGCGAATACCTGAAATGAAATTCATAATGAGAAATCGGTATATTGTTTTATATCTTCAGAAAGCTGTTTAGATTCATCAAATTAGAAGCATGGAAACAGAATCCCTGAATTGGTTCAGATTTGCAAAATGTTTAGTTACCGTAGGAACTAAAGTACTCCAGAAGCTGCTTAAGTTCAATATTCAGACATGTTGTTTCAGTGAGTATCATAAATTGTGGCTAGAGAAAGTAAACTTCCATGGTCAGTCTAATGATTTGAAGGTGTTGTGGGATTCATTTGACCAGCAATATAAGGCACTAGATGCTTCAAGTCAGCAAATTCTTCAATCACTCCTTGCCAAATGGAAAAGCAGTTGCGGGCTAACAACTATGGAAATAAGACTACAGCTTTCAGTTTTAAAAGACTGGGAAGATAACGTGCACGATTTTATGAATATCCATGCAACCCAGCAGGATACATTAAAGAAATGGTCCAGTGAAATACAAAGCCTTCACGCATTAAATACTTCCCGATTGACGTTAATAAAAGAATGGACTCAGAAGTTTATCAACCTTTGTCAAGCGAATCAGCTGGATCTTGCGCGTCTCACAGAACAACATCATGAACGCACAAACAAGTTTTCGGAAGCTCTCCTGAATAAACTTGAATGTTGCATCAGTCAGGGGCCGGGAGAGCTTCATACGGTTTTAAAAACATTTCAACAAGAGGAAGTGAATGTTGTGCATGCATTGCAAACAGAACTACAGGCCTTTTTAATTTCTTGGCAGCCAAAGATCGATCAACTTCTGGATCAGTTGATTACATTCATTTCGAGCAGTCCACACCTGCAGATCTTACAAAATTTGGTGGCAGATGTTAAGAACACTCTACCAAAGGTACACCAAATGTGCCAAACAGGGCTCCACAACATATGTAGTACATGGCACACGAATCTACAAAAGATGTTCTCTGAATGGAACAATGAGCTGCAGCATGTTGTTGCATCCACCAGTGATACACAGGATCTAGCAAAGACATGGTGCAGTGTTCTTCATGCTTTTCCTGCTGCATCTGAGCAACAGATAAGAGATTTTTTTGACTTAAAGAGACATGATTTGCAAATTCTGAAGTCACGCCACCGAATTATTACTGAACCACAATGGTCATCGTTGTATCCAACTCAAGGTTACATTGATGTACGAAAATTAGATATAACGCTCTTGAGTACTCTACACAGAAACATTTTTCCAATTTGGCCACCTGAGTTGGGTTGGAGTGGTCAACTATTGGAAACAGACCATTCAACGGGGGCAGATTTAATCAGATTGAAACAGTTTAGAAATGAGAACTTCGGCCATATTTCTGCTCCAACTCTGACATCCTGTGAATTTGAGAAGCTGTGGACGAAACTGGATGCAAGTCTACACAGACTTTCAACAGCTCTTAATGACGAATTCAAAGAAAAAGTCAAACAGAAAATAACTCAATTGAAAACTTGTCCATTTGATTTTGGTGAGGACATTAAACTTAAACTTGAGCTCATGGAAGGTGACATATTAGATTTAGGGCGATCGACACATCAAACAGTGCAAGAATGTTTCAATCAGGTCCAGACCATGGACAAGGCTTTCAAGACACAGATTGATCCTATGAAGGGTATTATTCTTTTTGAATTGTTCAAATAATTTCAAATGCAACGTTTTAAATCTGTCCCAAATTTCGATGAGAACTTTATTTCGTAATGCAAAGTTTATTGAAGATTTATGGGTTTAGTTTTCTGAACTTAATCCTTTCGCATTAGATATTTACAATGTTACTTGAAGTACGATAGTTGTTTTAAATTACTGACACTTCAAAATAGACGCATGTGTATCAACGGAAGCGATACCGATTCACATATAGATTTATGAATTCCAACTATTTGAAATTCAATTTTGATTGAAACCACTATTATAGCAAAATATATTGGAATGTTTATTCTTCCCTACTTGTGATGGAAGGAAACAAATGAAACAAAACAATGTATATGCAAGAATTAGTGTAATGCAGTGCATGGACACATAAAATCGATTAAATGTAGGGTCCACTAAAGAGACAAACATTGTTTTACCCCGAAAGAAATATGTGGAAAATAGTTAATAGGTTGCAAAAAATAAAAATGTATCTAGTATCTATTTGAATACTGTCACTATAAATTCCTATATTTTGGACAGAGCTGCATGCTGTGTATATCACGTTTGACTCAAACTGTAAATTTCTATTTTCCTGGCAAAGGGTAAAGTACATGGTACAAAACTTGAAACGGTTGCATGTGCCAAACTTTTACGTATCCTTATTGATAATATTGTATCTGGTTTTATGTCACATCTTCTAAGAAATGATACACCTGCAAATATTTTATTCAGCAATCTTCATGTTGTTGCTGCGTAATATTTGCACGTGGTATCTATGATATATCTGTGTGATAACAGTATGTTACCATTGTATAATTTGTAATAGCTTCTGCTATGTTGGTATTCTTGACACAGTAGACGTTGACCTTGTAGATTTGTTTACTAATTACATGTAAATTTGTTTTAATTGCATGGCCATAATGTACGCTCTCTTTTAGATTACATCACCCCGGATAACAAATTATTATTATTATTATTATTATTATTATTATTATTATTATTATTATAATCATTATTATTACACATAATTATTAATTGATATTGATTCTTTGGCATATAAACTTCTTTATAATGAGATGGAGCTAGATTTGGAAGAATGGATACCATTGTGTAGAGTAATTTATTATATACGTGAGACTATTGCCGAAATTATTTCGTCAGGAACTCTTTTAAATGTGAGATATGTTTGCCTATGCATTCCATCTGCATAGTCTCCATTTTAGTCGCAACTCACGGAATATTCCAACGGTGATAAGATTGTCGCAACTCCAATATTTACAATTCGGTCATATAAGCATCGGAACAAACATTGACTCGAGTTAAAGAAATAGGAGCGATTGTTCAATTCTGACTCATGCATTAACTCTTGCATTTATATACTCCAGTGGTGTTGCAGCGCTATTTTCTCGCTTGTAGCGTGTAATAGTTTAGCAAGTCATTGTAAAGGTGTTGATACCAAGCGCGTTGCATTAAACGCAATGTTAAGTATACTGTTGATGCCATTTATAATTAATTATAACGAAAACATTTGTATTTTTCTGACAAACGTCAAGCATGCCCAATTAAGTAATATTAATTCTTTGGAAATTAAGGAAAATTGAGGTACAGAATATATACAGTCTACTCACGGAAATTATAGGACAAGTGAGTAGATGAAACATGAAACAAATTTCGGATATAAATGTTAGCTTAAAACTTTGAAGCATATCTATCGATGCAAGATGGATGTTCGAACATTGGCAGTGGCATGTCAATATCGATGTCTTTAATGATAGATACGGTTTCCTATTTGCAAAGACAATTGTCCATTATTAAAGGATTGCACGTACACTACACACACCTATTAGAACGACACTTTTGTTTCACGCTACTTTTATTGAAACCTATTTATTTTAATAAACTAGAGATAGTATGCCAAGGATTGAATAGAAGTATAAAAACATGGAAGAATGTTTATTTCTATTTACAGAAAATTCTTAAAATTTGATTGGCTTATCACAGAGGCATATAATGTGCACACCATCCTGTCCGCAAAGAATAATATCAACGGATTTTGCAGATAATATGGGAGACAATACGTGGCCCACATTTTCAGAAAGTCTCTGCAGGAACTGAGTTTACTTGCTTGAAATTAGAAGCTTGATCTGTCTTGGATTATCGTTTCTGAAAGTTTGTGTGTGAAGAACAGTAACGATAGTTGTAACTCATCTTTAACACATGTCAGTAGATTGATAAAGAGTTTAGTAGAAGTTGGGAGGGATATATGGTCGACAATAATTGATATTTAGCAGTGACTGTATGAGCATATATGATGGTATGGACTGAACCAAATGGGATCCAAAACGCCCTCTGGACTTAAAGGACGCTCAATACGGCTAAATTTAGAAATTGTGATCCTTCAGAGATCCATAATTTATGTGGATCAAATAGTCTTATCCGTACTTGCAGCTGCACGGTAGCTCTCCGCCACATCAAGCCATATCAGAAAACAAGATAACTGAGAACAAGTTTTACTTTAAAATTACTCAGAGCTTACCAGTATCTGAAAAATTGAAATATTTAAAACAGCGTCTTGAGCTTCATTGGACAAACTGTGCTGTTAGAAGTGTTCAAATACGTCCGCGCGTGACTAATTTTCGATTTGATTGATTCAATCGATAGGACGCTCATCGCGTATTAACGAATACTGTTAAACGTTTTTTCGGGATGGGGGGTGCGAGAAGGTTGGTGTTTATGTCAAGAGTTTCTTAGAATAGAGATAAATCAATAGATGGTACTTTAGCAGAGTAAATGGAATATTCCAACCTGTTTCATGTTAATGTCAAACTTTGCCTTTGATTCAGTGTAAAAAGTGATCGAGGAGATTGGCAATGCCCGTTCATTACGCTAAAATACAATGCAATTAATCATGCTAATACTATCAAACAATGGTGTCAATTGTTCCATACATTAATGTGAAAATGTGTAGTTTTTGAGTGTGTTTACATGGTAGCCTTAATAATACGGCCTATTTTTTTGCATGAAAATATGCTTGCATTGTAGTCTTAATAATGAAGTCCTTATCGTCTCACATACTGCCTCATTTTCTTTTAGAAAGGATAGAACGCATGGAGAAATCGATGAATAGAGTTGAAAAATGTATATCAAGTAAGTATACAACTTTATATGAAGAGATAATAATATAATTTCGCACGATCTATTTGCCATGGAACACAAATGTAGAGAGAGTGTCCTTTATGAATAGTCAATGATACACAAAACCTTGCCTGGACTAAATATCGACATTTTGACCTCAAAGGAAACATACAGGAGAGGGCATGATTAGATGAGTTCATATTCAGCTTTGGAGTTTTAATCAAATTGCAACATTTCTATCAGTAATAAACATAAAAAATGTCAAACTCAACACAGTCTTCCTTCCCCGCTGATTCACTGTGGTTTCGCTAGGTAGTATATAAGGACAGTTGGAATCATGGAAAAAATAATGTTTTAATAACCAGCTTCAAATCTATTTTTGTTTGCTAAATTATTATAGGGCAAAAGAAGTTTTTTTTAGGGGTAACAAACAAACCTTGCTTAACTTATGTCAAAGAGAAAATATTGAATTCATTGGTATTTAAAACGTTTCCGGTCATAAATTCAAGCGAATTATATTTATTATAATGCACAATTTGATGATGTATAGGTAACTCTGCTACCGTGCAAGACAATCCTTGCACAAGTGCAACTTACTAAGCAGACTTATATACATCTTGAATTTTGGTTAAATGAGTCAATTAAATTGTCCTTTTAATGCGTTTTCTTGCTGACATATTAACGTATTTATTTATTTATTTATTAGATATTTAAATCTCTTTTATGAGCAGCCTGGCGAATATTCATACATATTAAACTAAACTGACACGGTCTCCAATTGCCTATTGAAGATATGCACCAATGTAATTTTTTGTAATCTTACAATTACTCGGCTAAAAGGGATTTAATATTGCCGTGACATACGAGTTTGCGTAAAAAATCTATATTTTACTCTCTTATTTCCGTTTTATGTGACATATTTGAAGTACTAACACACTGAGGTGGCTTACTAGCATTGATGATATACCAAATTTAGAAGCCTACTTACAATTATTTCGTGCTTTATTTAAAAGTAAAAAAAACAAAAGGAGAGCGCATACATATCTGGACCACATCAACAATATTGCTGGATACATTAAACACGCAATGAGAGGGAATTTTCAGGTACACTGTCGACAGGATTCGACCAAATCGAGTCCTGAGAATCGTTTCCAAAGTCATATATTTTGTTGTAGTCGATGTACTGTTTTTACTGTAGTTGTTACTTTATTAAGTGAAAATGATCGTATTCTTGTCATTCTAGTTTCTGTTGAAAACGATTCCCTGGTATATGGTATCTTATTATCTATTATTTGTACTAGCGCTTCAAAGTTGGTTTAGCAAAGCAATCTGAAGACCTTGCTAGTACTGTTGTATTAGACATTATACCTCACGAATAGCAAGTGTTGAAACTCTACTTTGTAGAGAGATTTTGTATTTATGAACGCAGATTACGTTTCTACGCATGTATATATTAAATGTGGGTTATTTATCTCCATTGAATACATGTATATGCAATCCAATTTTCTGAGTTATTATTTATATTATCGAACAGTTTAGTATTTTGTTGTATCGGTATAAAGCGAAATTAAGCTACATGCATGTAAACTGAATTGACACTCGCGTCTTCGGCATCAGACGGATAATTTACTCGATCCGTTTAACTTTTAAGCACAAATACAAATGTATAACAATTGAAATCATCAGTTAGGAAACTGCATGTATAATCTAACTAGTTTTAACGCTTTTACACTGTGAAACTTGCATGTTGAGTGTAGAATGTATTGCAACGGACTCTTGTGACGTCAGTCAAGGGAGGTAAGCGATACAATACCAGTGGAATGAGCTGGAATTATTTAGTTCCGAACTTAAGGTATAAGGTAATATATGCAAGAGTGAGATTAAGAGTGTAGTTGTAACAAATAAAAACACCTCAGGAAAATATTTTAAAGAAATTTATTACCTAATTCTTTGCTGGAATTTGATATTTGCACTTAATTAAATAAATAAAGTATCACATTTCGTTCCTAATTTCATTGAATTAAAAAATTGTTTCACACAACTGAATTAATTAACACATTATGATGTAAATCCAGCCACATTTCGTTCCAAATTTCAATGAATTAAATTTTTTTACCACAGAAGTGAATTAATTAACACAATATAATACAAATCCAGCCGCATTAGAACGAAATAAGAATATAGGCCCCAACAAAAAAATTAGCCGGAACCGCCATCATTTAATCACAAAGTCAAATAAACAGTATAAACTCATACCAAATCAGAAAAGGTGAGTCATTGAATGTCAACATTTTCAAATTATTATTACTTGTGAACTTAAGGTATAAAATAGTATAAGCAAAAGTGAACTTAAGAGTAAGATTGTAACAAAATAAGAATATGTGATAATTGAGTAAGACAACTCAGGAAAACATTTAAAAAGAATTTATTATCGAATTATTTGGCAGATTTTAATATTGACACTTTATTACATAAATTATGTATCAAATTTTGTTCATCGTTGCAATGATTTAAATATTTGATAACACAACTTAAATAATTTTGTTAGAATATGATCCGAATCCAGCCGCCATACAGCTGGTCCGCCAAAAAGTAAAACAAACAAACCTAAAATTAACTACTACACCTTACTTTTAGTAGATCAGAACCGCAGGTTATTACATACCAAGGCACGAGACTATAAAAAGAGAGAATTTCAAGATTCTGTTCCTCTTAACAATCTCAGTCTTTGATACAATACACACTTCTATGCAAAGGCTATCCTGCAAATAGAAAGGTTAATTGCAATTTGGAAGGTATCAAGTAATACAAATTTTAAAGTTAATATTTACATACATATGTACACTACGTGTTCTTGGTTGAGTGAAGTTGTTCTATGCAGTTGCATTATATTAAATGAGAGACGATTTGAAAAAACAAACTGCCTGAGCATATGAGTGCATTCCAAGTTTAAGGTCTCTATCTATAATGGCATAATTTATCTGATTTGCTGATTATTCATTAGGAATACTCAATAAGTGTGAAATATTGAACCTTTTGTTTGGAACATTAGGTATCCAGGCCATTATTGATTCTGTTGATCTGCTTACATGTTACTTCTAAATATATATATATTATAAGTTAAGCAAGGTTTGTTTGTTATATTGATTGATCTGGGAGTGATAGCAGATACGATTATTTTAGCACACGATTAAGATATGATGAGTGTAATAAGATTGTTGCATGAACTTAAGATCTTTGAAGCGGAGAGAATATATACATCATTGTGACAACATACATAATAGTATATTTGGAACTGATACAGACCTGATTTTTAAAATCTTATTCTGTAATTCTCATATGGTAATTCCTGGAAATGCATGAACTCAATTGTACTAAATTCTTGTCACATATTTGGCGATGGAATCACTCAAGATAGGAGCGGAAAATGTCTTTGTTTATGGAAGAGAAGAAATTCAAGTTTGTCTCAAGATCAAATAATTAATTGGTTGTGAAAGTAGTACTTTATCTTCAAAGTCAAAATAAAAATATTCCTAACAGGCGTACAGGCGTCACTAATCCAATCTCAGTGTAGATGAGTTAGTTGTGAAGGAACCTGAGCTTGAAAAGCCCAAGTTGCGCCGCTACTTCTATACCAGTGAAAAAAAGAGAGACTCGTCTTTTCCAATTTTTTTTTAATATGGTAGCGTAAATACCCTTGTAATGGGCTCATGGTCTTACATTTTAGAGCGAATACATAATGCCAGATAAATAAATTGGAGATTAATGATGTCAATTGGTTGTTTATAAGCGCCAACTGGACAAAGAGGAGAATTAAGAACTGCCATGATCTTTATCCTCAAAACTCTCCGCCCGAATTGATTTGTTTTCGACCATTTAATCTGAACAACTAGCAAATCTTCGATGCAAAGGATACACAAAATCATTGGCATCATCGAATTTCATGACTATGAACAAATCCAATAATATCTTTGGGGTAGTGTGGAGGGCTTTCTTTGGACACTGAAGGTTAGATCAGCAATTCTTTTTAAAAATATTTTAATTTGAAAGCCTTGGTTTGAGAAAATTTGTATTTCCAGCATTAAACATAATAGTTTCACACCAAAAATGTATTTCTGATAGAATCAGAGAACGGAAATCTTCTATTAAGAAACTGAGCATAAATGCATAGAATATTTAATTCAGCAGTAAGAGGCTTTCAATGTAAACGAAAATCACACGCAAAACGAGAAAATACGATTTCTACTGAACCTGTAAATTCCTAGAAGTTCCTTCTGCGAAGTCACCCTTGGTTGATCTTTTTAACTCTTGTTTAAGATGCAACATATCAAGTTCTACCCCCCCCCCCCCCATTAAATTAAGAAAGATATAATGGACATAGTGTGAGGAATATATGTACAAATGAAAACACAAATTGGAACTTATATAAATTGTTTAGTGAAAAATTGAATCAAACTGAAAGTCATGTAACATCAGCTAATCAGTACAAATAAAGTAGTAAAGTAGATGGGTATTAATTAAACTTGAGAATTTACCAGTCACTAGAAAATCAAAACAGCAACACTGGAACTTTGATTTGATTTAGGTTATTATTTGTTATTTTGAAAAACTCCTTTCTGAAAAACCTATCAAGATAACTTCTTGAAAGAAGATAGAATAATCTATTGGCATGGCTCGCTACACGAAGAGGCCTAATTTGAAACTCACGTAAGGCAGAAAGAAAGCAGACGTTTCTCAAACAGGTTTAATGAATTTCATTTCTGGAACAACCACTATTAATAACATTCACATTTGTTAAATTGTCACAAAGCATTACTACTTTTGCCCTCTCAAATATTGGCCCCATAATTGGGGAGTTACTACTATGGTAAGCATATCTAAGGAATTTATATGGAGTTCTTTTTCATGAATGATAGAGGGAAATCTGGAATGCAAATAGTGTCTTGTGAACCATTCAACACAGCCTCAAAAACATGCATCACATTACACCACTGAATCTGGTGCTGTCAGATCGTCCAGTATCATTATTGATACCACGTTGAACAAGAGTCAACATGTATGCCAACATTTAAGCCTTTCTTCGCTTCCACTGGAATGACTTTCTTATATGTTTTGAAATATATACACCTGTACCAGTTAAACAGTCTACGTTTACAAATTATTTCTGATTTGACACAAGATGACCCAAAATTTGTTTCCCAATTAGCAACTGAATTTATTTTACAGTAACGACGTGCTCACTCTGGAGAAGTTTCTAAAGTTAAAGTTTCTGTATTAAACAAGATACCTGGAAAAAACATTCTTGTAGAAGTCACGAAGGCCTTTTCCATAGCTTCGTCGTTAACACAGCTTTGCAAAAGAATATCCAATATCATCGCAATATTTGACAAAATAAAATGCCTAGCAAGGAAAACATGTACCTTACAGAATTAGTAAGTCTCTGACAAATATAAGAGGCTGATCCAAGACCCATAGATAAATCTCTTTTAACACATATACTGTTTTTTCCATTGAAATCCTACCAGATATACATCATCAAGATCAAAAGGAATTTGTATATAAGCTCGTTTTAGATCCCTCTTAAAAAGCAAGCAATATCTTCCTTTTACTTTGATGATGTTCAGCAAATGGTTGACTTTCATTTCAGTTCATTGCCCAGATAATGATGTTTGTCAACATCGTCAATGATCGAAAAATGTAAGGGAAAGCTAACATCTAAAACAACTCTTCTCTCATTTGAATCTTTCTTGTGGACTGAGCTTAACGGCGAAATTTTAATTAGGCAGCAGACTGGATTGTCCTTAAAAGGACAAAAGATTCCTTTGTAGGCAGATTGATTTCTTACATATCTATCAATATCAATCAGATATTACCCTGCTCCTTTTTGGTTCTGAACAAACACCATTGTAGCCAATGAAAAATCTGTATCTGAGAAATTGACAAAACTCTTTACTGAAATAGACAGAGATTACAAACTCCAAAAAAGTAACATTGATGCTGATCTTAACTGGTATTTTGCAACATTCAAAATGGTATAAACCTGATTTGGAAATACAATGGTGCAACAGAAAGAAATCAATATCTTATGAATTAGAACAGTAATTATCAGCAGCGTTTAAAGTATCATTAGCTAAGTGCTTATTCAGAAGCTTGCCATAATCTTTAATTGAAAATAATTTGCAAAATTGATTGCATTTCCTGCACGGGATACTTTTGATTTTAATATTGCCTTGGACGTTTAATAACAAATCATTAGATCGAGGAGTTTCTGGGACGCGAATGGTATTTCGGGAAGAATATAGAGAATGTCCAATTTTGGTCTCAAAATTAATAAACTTAGGCAGAAATATTCATGTCTTTGCTCTGTGATGCAAGTGTCAGAAGCGATATTATTGTGGGCAAGCGGAAGAAAATACAGGGTGGTCTAATGGAAGTTGTCCCTTCTCCAGCAACTGGCACATATGTGCTTGACTGTTGTCATGTGACCTTTGTTTTTGATAATCGGATGGATCAAAACAATTTTTTTTCTTTTCTCCCTTTAAAATTTGCCTGTAATTAGCACGCAAATATCAAACGATCTCGACTGAGCAATGTCTAACAATGGAATGCGGAGATGTTGGGAAGGAAAGGACTGACGAATTAGTGAATCTATTAAGAAATTTGTTTAAAGGGTTAGAAACCAATCACTATCAGTTTTACAAAGTGGAAGAATGTTTTTTGCTGTCCACTTATTTACTAGTTCTCTTTGTAATAATTAGCCGGTTTTAAATGTCAAAACTTGTCAATATGCCACATTTTAGCTGATATAATACTTATTTTATATTATCTTTTTCTCAGAAATTGCATTTTGTCTGTGATCGTCAGTGAGTTTAATGTGTAATTTAAAATAGTAAAACTTAATTCAAATATATTAGCCAGCTCATTGTTTGATTCAGACATGTATGAACCGAGAACATTGTGCAAACTGGAGTAGGATTATCTAAGCGCGTTCCAATGTTTACAGAAAAATTTGAAACATATGCAGTGTACGTTTTCATTATACCAGTTTTTAATCCCTAGAAGGCAATTATTAAAGTTGTTTTTTTATATGTCCTGAATATATATATATATATATATATATATATATATATATATATATATATATATATATATATATATATATATATATATATATATATATATACACGCTGGCGATTTCATTAGTAGTAGATGTAGCTGATGAAACTTATATTCTCTTGCTGATGGATAGTGCATCCTTAGTTTACAATTGATCCTTTGAAAACTAAGTTAATTCTGAATAAGGAAACTGTTTGGATAGATTGAAATAAACATGAAAGAGGTAATACAATTATATACATGATATAGAGGAAAACATCGCACATAAAGTCGTTTAAGATAAATTGATTTCAGATATCAATTCCTCAGTTAAATCTTTAATCTTCGCTAGCACTTAGTAAGAAAATCTCGGTTTTTGTGCATATTATATAAATTTAATTTCGAACATTAGTATTAATCAGTGTGTAATATATATATATATATATATATATATATATATATATATATATATATATATATATATAGCTTTCTCAGTGGCATATTAATAGAGATTTTATTAAAGATTGAGATACTTTGCTATAGTAGCTTTCACGTCCCTCCCCCCACCGATTTAAAAACGAAAAACATTAAGGATATAAAAATGCACAAAACGTAGTCATTTTATTCATCATCTTATAATTTCTAACCTGATTGTCACCAGAGTTCCTCTAACACTTTGATCTCCTTCGCGTTTCAATCCAAAAAGGGATATTCTTCATTTAGACGCATGCCATTTTTGCATGGGTGAGTGTGTATTTTTTCAGAAAAAATGAGTGATCTAGTTCAATATGCTCCGAATAATTCCATACATTTTGGAGTTAAAACCCTTTTAACGCTTGCCCAATTAATTGTGTTAAATATTTTTGAGAAATATTAAAACTGAACATTGCAAATATTAGATGCAGACATCAGTTGTTTTTTTTACCTTCTGTTTGTGTGAAGTCCATGAAACCTCGCCTCTTCATTGAAAATGGACTTTTCCAGGAACTGGAAAAAGGACAGTGAGCAGGCTGTTTTATCATACTGAAAACTCCGTTTATATTGAAACGCAAAACAAGATGACAGTGTTAGAGATCCCCTGCAGATAATCAGGTTAGAGATTATACACTGATGAATGAAATTACAAACGTTTTGTGCATTTTTTATATTCTTGATGCCTTTTGTTTTTAAAATCGTAGGGGAGTACAAGCTGCCGGTAGGGTAGGCGAATACTATACCTCCACGAACAATTTTAAGTATAGAAAGTTTAAGTAGGTTACAACCCTATTAGAACAATCACTTTTACACTGTTTTGATATGAATCTATTCTCTTACAGAGCCTAGCGATAGTTTGTCAAGAACAGAAGGGCTGGAGGGCATAGAGTGTATATCAGGTATGTTGTATACCTCGTGAATGATTCATTACCTGTATGTGAAAACATAACTTCATACTCTACTAATTATAGTTGCCATATAGCGTGCCTACATGATAGCCTTAATATTATGGTCTATTTTAGTCGTGTCATATATTTGTTCATTTTCTTTCAGAAAGGATGACAAGACTGGAGATTCGGATGACTCGCATTGAAGCAAGTAAGTGTGCAACTGTATATAAATGAATAATACTATAATTATCCCTTGTCCATCTTCTGTGCTATGTAGGAACGTCTTGTTACGAAGGTTGACGCTCACAAGGCTGTACATGTTACACAAAACCTTGCCTGGATTATCAGTGACATCTTAGTTTATAGGATTGTAGGGAATGTTATGAAAGTCATGAATCCCAAACACTCTGAATCGAGGAGGACTCGTGTGTGGGTTTTAATACGGTCATAACATTCCATACACCCCCGGTAAAACTAACATATAATTCATGACCTCATAAACCTAACCCGTTTGGCTCAAATTTAGTCGTTAGTGTGTGTAGACAATCTCTAACCTGATATTGTCGGCTATGCAGACAATTGTTAACAGAGCGCCAGCTGTCGCTGATACCTCCCTTGTGCCGAAATAAATCTCATTTCTCTATATGATGAATCATTTAAAAGATTTCGATCAGAAATTAGACATTTGTAATTTAATTTTTGGAGCATGTGTACTACTTTTTTTTACCAAATTGTGTTATTGCCAGTCATCATGTTACTTACTTACAAACGTCTTGTTAGTCACTCGATCTTGTCATGACCTTGTTGGAGTTTTTACACCATGATATAATATATTTTAATGAAAATACCCGATTTTATATCTTTATATATATTTCTGCTTTGATATAGTTAAGTGCAACTCTTCTGTTATTTATATTATTCTAGCAATATTTGAAATAAAAAAATTACATCATATTTTAATAATGAAGCACTTCATGATGTCTCTATAGAGTTACATTGTTAGTACTAAATAAGAAATAATATCATTGGGTGACGTTTACTCATTAGCAATATGATATGTATGTTAATCTAATATATATATATATATATATATATATATATATATATATAGAGAGAGAGAGAGAGAGAGAGAGAGAGAGAGAGAGAGAGACAGACAGACAGAGAGACAGAGAGACAGTTTCAGCATGGAGAATCGTCATCGAACCCATAGGGGTCGTGGTTCCCAAACAAAATCTCTTCTTTACCATATCTATATAACAGCAGCAAATCGTCGTTGTCTACTATGATAACCAATCATTCAGTTCAATAAAACAAATAAATCACTCATTTGAATGAGTCTGCTAATTAGGTCAACTAGATGACATCACAATACATAATATGATATTTATAAAAGAAACATTTGTAAATCAGAAATATTGAAATAAATAAAGTGCAATAAAAACATAGCATGAACTTTTCTATGTACAGAATAAAATGAGAAAGAAATAGTATCCTAATTAATATATATATATATATATATATATATATATATATATATATATATATATATATATATATATATATATATATGTAGTGTGCATACTTTATGATGCTGCGACAAGAAGTATAAAAAAGAATCATTACAGATCCAGTATGATTGCAAATCGATAGTTTTAAGTTTGATGCACATATCGACACCGTTTTTTAGTTCCTGAATTCATTAACAAAATACATAGCATTTGCCTACAAAACCATAACGAAC
Source organism: Margaritifera margaritifera (assembly GCA_029931535.1). Lineage (NCBI taxonomy): Eukaryota > Metazoa > Mollusca > Bivalvia > Unionida > Margaritiferidae > Margaritifera > Margaritifera margaritifera. The sequence continues at coordinate 149,592 of JAQPZY010000850.1, forward strand.
GAAAGTAGGAACAAAATCCATCACATAGCTGATACAAAAACCCAGTGCCATCTAAGTCTCTCCTAATAAAAGAAGGCTTGATTCTGCTTTCTATTAAAATTCTTCAGACTTATATACCAATTAATCAGCGTGACTTTGCAAATGTACGGAGCAACAATACGTGCTTCTCACTGAAAACTACCCGTTATTCTTATCAACTTCATTCAGACTAATGTAAGATTAAGGACAAATACAATGTATAATGCTGTAAGTGACAAAATATCATCTACAGAAGAATAATAAATTTGCATATAAGAATACTGTAAAAGGTAATCTTAGATTTCGAGTTAAAGGCTGTGCGTGAATCATTCTGTGATAGACTTCCAGGGATCGGACAGGACAAATCAGGATTAATATATTCGTCTCTACCCCTAAAAAGTTACTAAATATTACTTTCATTCTGTTATTATAATATGAACTGTTATTACATATATCTCAGGATTTAAAAAAGAAATCGCTTAAAAAGATGATGTAAGTAATAACTAGTTAGACAAGTTTATGTAAGTAATAACTAGTTAGACAAGTTTATGTCTGTATGCTGGGCTATTAAGAAGCAGTAACACTTTGTTTAGGAACAGCAATGAACCAAACTTATCTTAAAGAATTTTGATAATAAAACAACAAACTCGTTAACATTTTATAATCTATAAATAATTATTTCAGATAAAAGACATTCAGAACAACACACGATCCGATGACTGTATAATTACTCTCCTTACTGACTAATACATGTAAGCAAAACTGCACCTTCCCAACCAAAGTGCTATATACTGGGATTATTGTTGTCAAAGCGGTGTATATTTTTCCATTATGGTTATGCACAGGTGACTTGCACTGCATTACATTACACTGTGGTTACCTCCATTCTCATTAATCCACTGATATTGCGGTTGGTTTACATTATTCGCAAAGACCAATTAATCTTTTACACAACCTGACAAGAAAGGGACTCGTTCCTAGTTGCATGCTTGCTTCTGTATTTAGACTAAAATGCAAACACACGTGATATAAACATTCCGGTAGATATTAACATACGGGATATAAACATCCCGGTAGATATTAACATACGGGATATAAACATTCCGGTAGATATAAAGGTATGTCATATGAACACCCTGATGGATAATGACATATTTGATATAAACACAACGGTGGATATTAGCAAGATAAATAGGGATGATTCTCCAGATTTACAAACGGCGAAATTTCATTATTCACTTAGTCTTGCATAGATTTTCTTTTACATCATCAGAGGTTGCTATCACTTTCAACATATGATGCGTAACACAATGCCAGATAAGTGTTCTTCTTTTTCGGATTGCTGTACTGATATTAAATTTCAATACATTTTTGCTCACTGGGAATAATTGTCATAGTAAAATACTTCTTAACGACATTTTTGAAAAGCATGTTTTTCTTTAGCGCATAATACTAACACTTAATGAACAAGGATCAGTCATTTGACATTGCTTCATTCAGCCAGATATGAGCATAGAAAACGCTGAACAAACTGAAACATAATCCACTCGGCGGATCATACAAGTTTGTACAACAATTGTTTACTTCGTAATTTATGAAACGAAAAAGTAAAAGTGTCCATGGCTGCTGAGATGTAACACTATCAGATCTCGAATCCAAACAGCAGCTCTATGTTCATTGTGAAACTGAGTACATGTTGAATTTGCATTTGTTTAAATTTTTCCAGCATTCTTCAATTGCTGGGTTAAGGGTTAAGCACACATGCTTGTCCCGGGAGCTTGGAGCGCATGACAACACTCTGCTTAAAGTACGCCACACGTGTTAATGATTTCTGTTAAATATATATGTATTTTTTTTTTCTTTCTATTAATTACTCTATACTCACGCAGTTTATGGACACAAACCCTCTTTCAAGCATCCTTGATGGAGGGATATTTTTCCATTTTTCTTCACATTTGATCATGTGTTGACTGATTAAACGTATTGTACGGGGAAAATTATTTGCATTCTGAATGTTTCTTACATTTTTAGATCAGAAGATAAACAGAACAAAATTAGAGCAAAGAATTGGTAAGTACACATGATTTGTATGCTGTAATCGGTATGAAAGTATACATCAGCAAATGGTGTTACTTAAAAACTGGTTATAATAAGTAGCTTAATTATTTTATTGATCCATTTCTAAGTTTTTGTGTCCTTGGGTTATATGGGCAACTTGGGGACTTATTGCATTACCCATATGTAAGACTAATTATCGAGATGATTGTAATTTGAGTCAGAACAACAGATGCTAAGCTTTGCCTAGCAAAAACTACAGACCTATGAATTGTTCAAATATGTTTTAATTACACTTCAATGATTCAGGTATATTATACTAAATACTGTGCATACACGGTGTTTCCGCTGTTAATCGCCAGACTCGCACTTTCCGAAAAATATGTAATTTTGGCAAAATGTGCACAAACTTGACTTAACGTTTTGGAGAGTTGCTTATTGATTAGTGTACACACCGGAAATAAAAAGACAGTATAATTACTCATTTATTTAAGGTCAATCCAAGTGTTTGCAACGACGTCAGTATCTGAAGTTTATTCAGATGTGATGAATTATATGAGTGAGCTTATCACTTAAGGAATTCCAGATCAATAATACCTAATAAGGTGAAATTATAGACAGATATCGGTTTCACTAACAAAAACTCAGCATTGATTCACCCTTGAAATAACGAAATACTATGCTCTATCATCGCTACAAACTGACTCTTTCGTAAACCTATATAAAACTGAAACTCTGATACTAGTTTTATCAAACGTTAGAAATTCGGGGGTGGAGCAACATCACCTAAGAATTTTCCCGTTCTAATAAAGAAGAAAAGAAACAACTAAAATATTAATTAATTTATTGCTGACCTGGTTTTCAACACTCAGTGAACTGCACAAAACCAAGAGAAACAAAATTAGTAGTTTGATGTGCAAGTAAGAACAAAACAGTCTCAGTTGTGACAGTTTTATAACTTTTTGTCACTTTATAAACAATGGAACGTTTTATATTCACAGGGCAAATGAATGGAAACATGGTTTCAGATACCAACCGATATCTGTCTATACACATCCTTCAAAAAATGAGCTATATGCCAGAATTCAATACTGTAAAGAAACATTTCTATCATAGTTTGAAATGCAATAGTCACTCATTTAAAACGTATTCTATACACACATACACCAGGGAATTATGTTCGTAAAAAGATATTTGTTGAATTTTGGATTGAATTATTTTCAAAATTTAAATTAATAATTATGTTAATATCAATAAAACAAACGATGCAGGTCATTAAACAGGCAATGGATATTGTAACCCTTATATTTCCATAGAGAATTTTTTCTAATACTATTATGTTTACAAGCGGTGAATAAGAGAGATATATTGAACTATTTCTTGTGCATATAATGTGTCAAAGTATTAAATGTTGCTACTACAAGGTTTGATGACAATTATTTATACTGCTTGACTTAAAGATATAAAGGTCTCTCCATTTACAAGTCTGCACGTACAACATTAAGAAAAACAAAGAAGCAAGTTGACTGAAAAACAGCATAATGCTCAACGCTACACAAGGCGCTGCATCGACTTGCCAACTCGAGTCGTACCTTATGTCCCGTTATATACGCATTTCGATTATGTGTGTACTCAGTCATCCATATGTCAGCAACAATTTATTCCATTATGTCCAAGCGTTACATTATGTATGCAGCATTTTGTTGTAATCTGCCACAAGTTCCAGTGCCTCGGTAGCCTTTAGGTTCCAAAATCTCTGCGTGTTCCAATTTGTCCCCAAATTTTTGTTCCAATATGTACGATCTTTCCGGTATGTCCGCAGCTTTTTCTTCCAAAAACGCCGCGCATTCTATCAAAGCTCCAACTTTTAGTTTCAATATATCCGTGCATTGTTTGTTAATTTGTTGAGTCAAAAGATTATTTTGATTCATTTTATTGTTTTTTGTTCTGATCTATTCTGACTTTGTTTTGAAAATAATAAGCTGATGTTTACGTATTCGACGAAACTGGATGGATAGTATTAAAATAGTGCATGCTATTCTTTTAATTGGACATTCATTCAAGAATTAAAATTCCAGAATGTTATATACTCCATTCAAGTTTATGTAAATGTAACTTATGTCATGAATTGCAACAAAAACCTCATTCGTTCTCCCCCAGATAGGAGAAGCCTATCTCTGGGTGTGTTTGATGTTATATCTCCTCCACGGATAGAGGTCCAGGCCAGGGTGACTCATTGGCTAGAGAAACTAGATTTGTTTCTTACGACCATTTATTGTCTCAAATACATTTGGTCTAATCCCTTTTTTTCTAAGCTTTTCTCAAGGGTTTGGTGCAAGCGCTTACTTACCTAGCTATTAAACTTAAATGGAAGCAAGGCCAATCGAGCTTATTGTATGATCTTGCGTGCGTATTGCGTCCCTCGGCAAACTGTTACTTTCAAGAGCTTCATAAAAACCAGTAAGCCCATTTCAAACAAACTAGGAATCCTTGTATAAAGGCCTTTTGAGTTTATACCAACGATGCCCATATGCTATCAAATATGTCCGACATTACTAAACATAGGAAAACATTGAAAACAATTTTTATGAAAAAGCAAACGCTCAACAGAACTGAACACAAACCATCCTGACAAAGAGGACTTTCAAGAAGGTATAAATTTGACTTCCGTTACTAAACATAGAAAAACATTGAGACGACTCTTCTCAAAAGCGCTTACCAGAATGTAACCAAATTTTTAATGTTGTCATACTTAAATTCGGCTGCCATATTTGGCGGAGAATCAGTATCTGGTATTCAACATCATATTTTAAGATTGAAAGCCTGATATGCCTCATCTACAATAATCTTTCTTACAGGTTGGAAGTGAAATCCAATTAGTATAGTTTCTTGCTTAGGAAGAAAGACAGCGATAACAAGCATTAATTTGTATAATCATTAACTAATGTTAACCTAGAATACTCTAGCAACAACGTGTCATACAATTTACACACCTCTCACTTGTTACACGAGCATTATACAATACATGTCTCTAGGATTCAGTTGGAAAACGTTAATAACTGACCGGAAGTAATGGATGAGATATTGATCCGGAATAGAGGTCTGTCAAGCAATACGTACCTGACACTTAAAAAAGTACAATCTTTGTACATTTCTAGCATAATTTAGAAAATTAAAACTTATTTTAAAGCTTCGAGTTAAATTTTGTTTATGTGTTTGTTTATATTTTTATTTATGTATTACATGTTTTATTCTATGATTGCTAAAAATAATCCCGATATAATTAGCAAGATTCATTAATTCTTTCTTGTTCTTTGTAACATATTATCCTTATTGTTTCATTTTGATGATTTAAAAAAAAATAAATGACATGCATTTCTTGACATAACAATCCATTCACTTTTGGGGCTTATTTCCGTACCCGATAATTTCTAAGTTTGAGTTTTCCGCACAGCTCCGTATTTTGTGGCGAATAATCTCGGCAGAATTGTGAGAAATTATTTTCGCAAGTAAGTGACTAGAAAATGTGAAATAGTGCAGATTTCAGCATCTACGGAAAATTTAATTACCACTTGACTCTGTTCACTTAACCAAAGGAAACCATGCTTGGTCAAAGAGAAAGGCTTGATGAACGGAAAATCGTGTATGAGAGGATGCAATTGCTTGTCGAACAGAATTCAGGTTTGTTCAATAATGTAATAACTAAAGGACTTTTGGATTCCATACAGCCAATGCGTGATGGTTGTACGCAAGTACAGGCCATCTAAGAAGTTTGTAAATTCAGTACTAGTTACTAACTGTGAGGAAATCGAAAGTTTAATTTGATCTTTAGTAACTCTCACATTTGATCAGTATAAGAGCAATTCAACTGAAAGACTTGGGGCACAGAAAGCTAGAATTACCCTGAATAAAATAAAATCTCAATTTGAACTCTGGTGATTCTGAGCTTCGGACATTCAATAAATATTGTGTAACCCCCTCCCCCTTCAAGTTGGATTAAAATAGACTTCAGCAGAAAATAGTTATCATGTGTTACGAAAAGCAAAATATTGATTCAGAGACATTAAACTCTGTCCATTTGCTCCCCAAATCATTAGAATGCCGTAGTAATCAAGATGCCGTCCATCAAGAAAAGTAAATAGCATAAAGACTTCTGGAAACTTGGCATATTGTGCAGAAACCATAGTCTCAATTCTTCCTGGAATGACCCCGACCATTGTTTATTTGATCTTTACAGTAACACTTACTTCAGCAGAAATCTACGAAATATTGATTGTATTTGGATCATGACTATTTTTCGAATGTGATATCATTGTGCATGTAATCCATTATACTATTAAAGCTCTTATCAAGATCATTGACTTTAAATCGAAAATCACATAATGTTGAATCTCATGACTAAAATGCGCTTACATACCACGTATGATCGATATCCATTGGCATTTGTTAAAGCTATTTTGTTCACAAATTTAGCTTAGTGAAAAATTCTAAATCGTGACACCGATCTTCACACTAAATTGATGGCAGCTTGATTGCAAAATGTGTTCAATAACAATTTCTGCGATATACCTACATGCCAAATTTGATTTAAATACTTAAGCGTTTGCGAAATGAATTGTATCCGCAATCCATCATATTTCAAGCACCTTTAAATTAAGGACCTTGAAAATGTGATTATTGCACTAATACAGGATGGTTTTCCAACATATCTACATGACAAGTGTGGTCAAAGTTCTTACTTTTTTGTTCAATGTCACTGTACTAAAACTATAGGAGCCGCGGTGGCTCAGTGGTTAGCGTGTCTGACTCACGACCGAAAGGGTGCGGGTTCGAATCCTACCACCGGACAAGCCTGGGTCAGCTACCGTGGTGTGTCCTTGGGCAAGGCACTTTACTCCAATTGCCTCGGCAATAAATAACCTACTTGTGTTCCTGTGCCGTAAAGTACCACCTCAAACCAAACTAAAACTATAAGGTAGTCACAAGAAGTATAAAGTTTGACATTTAACTTTCACTCTAAAGCTATCAGACGGTGGATTATTAATCTGGACCAATATATTGCCAAGATAAAATAACAACATAAAAAACCCAACAATATTCCAAATATACCATATCCACCAGACTCTGGTCAACTTAATTTGTATGTATGCAACAATAATCTAAAATTGTACTTTATGAGAAATAACTTTGAAACTAATGTCATACAGTGATGATGATACAATTTTATTCTATACGTAATTGATATGAACTCCCATGCCAGTTTGGCCAAAATCCATAAGTATTTATGTCGGCTATTATGCTCAAAACTTACCGTAAACAAAATTGTGAACTAGTCTCGTTGACCTTGCAATATAAATTAAAGGGAGTTGTGGATATACTCCATTTAAGATATTCCTGAGATCTAATCATGCAAAATTAAATATAACTCCAGGGTATCTTTTCAAGTTATTCTATTCAGAATTTTTGTTTTTTTTAACAAAGTGATACAAATGTTTGAAATTGAAGCAAACGTCACACAATGCTTGTCGTCAAATCTATTTAAGATATGGCTATGATGGACCTGCATACCATATTTTGTCAAGACCACTATTGAATTTAAAGGTTGTTGGATGCAACAACATACGATAGTGCTCTCGGAGGCTTGTGATATAACTCTTTCTACATTTTACCAAAATATAACCACCTATTGAGTTTGATTATAATCCAGTGGAAATTTGTTTGAGTTCTCGGTTTATAAGCTATTATAGTTTAAAAATCTAATTCTGGACCATAGATATTAAAGTCAAAGTCAGGCAAAAATAATGATTACCGATATCAATCTTTTCTGAGGTTTGTTTGGTGTGTACTTACCCACCAAGATTCGCCCAAATACATTCTGTATTTATGTATTCAAGTAATACAATAGTGCAAGAATTTAAATTGTGACCTCAGATTTTGACCCCCAAGGTCATGATGGTTTTGTTATCGAATTAGTTTTAAATATTTCTGATACATATCAAAATGTTAAAATTCAATCAAAATGCACTGGTACTTGAGTTATCATTTTTACAAGCTTGCATGAATGGACAGATGACGGACAAAAGGCTTTAGCACAAGAAATACTGACATACCAGGTAGTAGATTTAAACACTTACTCTTAACAAAGCCATATGCATTTCGTTATTCTGAACAGACAGCGTTTGTTTCTTGTCTTCATGTCAGTGAATGTATTAATAAGGACATATCCACGAATACTTAAAGACCAATGTAGTTAAAAAATGTCTCCATTTCATCTTGAATCAAAATGTGAAGATTTAATTTATTAAATCAATATAAAAATATTTCTGGTCATTCTCGTAGTAACTCTCATCTAAATATGAGAAAATACATCAACATGTGGAGGATTGAGCAACAAACAAATAGATTTATAGTACGCTCTTTCGCCTCGGTAACGAAACTTTCACGTTTTATGATTTAGAAACTGACTGGCATGATTCTGGTAAACTAGTGAGTTAAACCAATGTGGAAGAAATACAAAAGAAAAAACTGAAATATAGTCAGGACTCAACATTTTCTCAATCAATATTGACATTATTTGAAGGTGTTGGTGCTGACCAAACGTGATCGGTGTGTAGGGTAATAAATATAACATTCAAAGGATATTACTCCAAAAGTATGGTTTCTTATATCACTATATTTCCCACAATCTAAACGAAAGGGCTTGGCAGTTTCGTGTACACCACATGAACATTTTTCTTTAAGCGATAATTGAAATTGGAGAGATCCACATTTAGAGAACTGCAACCTAGCCTCAATCTAGTGTATGTAATTTGTGAACTTTTTCACATTGGTAATAATAGTCCGTGACCTTTTCTTACTCCCTATTTAAGTATACTTTATAGAAGGGTTGTTTCTATCTTCTAGGGGAAGATGATTCCGTGTGTTCTTGTATAATCTGGTGCTGGCGAAATATGTTTGTAGGTTACATCTATCGCGCGGTTATATGTCGGTTACCTGCAAAGCATTTGGTAGAACCAAGAATCTCAGGTATCCTGGAGCTATACCGTCGTACGCGTTTGGGTAAAAACAAAAAAACATGATTCAGTGTTTATAACATCTTATTAAACGTTTGTCCAGTTTTGTTCCCACCTTCCACCTTCTACCTGCTTCATCTTGTACTTTTTCATTTTTTTAAAAAGAAAATTTCGTTTTTCATATCGATCGCCGTTATCCAAAATACTGTTCTCATATTCAAAAAGATATATTATACCAGAAAATTACAATAGTTTAGTTGATTTTTTTCTCAATGATATCTTTTAAACTTTTGTAAATAGCATAGATATTGACATATTGACAGTTCTGAACCATATATATATATATATATATATATATATATATATATATATATATATATATATATATATATATATATATATATATACTTTACACTTTAGCTATGTTTATTCTTTACCATGCTTTATTAATATTTTGTTAAATATGTGCATGCCAAGAGAGCATTTTATCAATAAGCCCAATTGTTTGTGTTAAGCGACATCTTTAATAGAAGTATTGTTCATTAAAAGTGGGTTATTTACTAGTTCAGTTTTTATGTATATAACGATTGCTTTGGTTTTGTTTGAATCAAAAGTCAACGATATATTGATGACCCTGGATATTTTGAAAGCTTTAGTCCCGAAACCGCGCTGCTAAGACTCGGGTTGCCACGAAGATTGATAATGAAATATCGTCAGCGAATATTCTTGTTCTCGACGATTCGATTTATAAGTAACAAAAGCTCTAATAAAAGTTCGAAATAAAATCGGTGAAGTATAGAATCCGAAGGAACCCTAGCCTTTGCTTTCGCATTTAATGAACAGTGGTTAATAATTTTTCTAACAAATTCGGCACGACGTCGCTGATGAACTTAGAAAGGAGAGACCATCAGCAAAGAGTTGCAACTTGGTTTTGCAAAGATCAGACTAAAATGATTTTTATATGTTATGACAGTGGCTGTATGATTCAACGTTCACAAATATCAGTTTGTAAATTTCATCTTTCAATATTGCATTTTTTCCAACGAACAAATTTATTTCAAGACAATATTTATTAGCGCAATCAATTCAGATTTTTCATTTTATCTTATCCATTGATTAAAATTCATCGCAATATATGAAAAACTTTATTGGAGACTAGACATATAGGAACCCAAACTTACTAATATATCGGAACAAAATGTTTCAAATATACTAGATATCGCGGAAATATTGGAAAATAAAAGTTGCCGACATAATTATATGTGTGGACACACAGGAAGAAAACATGTTTACATTATGGAACGTAACGAAATATAGAAACACAGCTTGTTGAAACAACAAGCTTGCAATCAGTTTCGTAAAATAGTTGAGAATATATTTTAACAAACAGCTGCAGACATAAAGGAACGTATTGATATATTTAGAGAAAACGTTGAGGTCATTATGGAATGCGCAGATGTATTGGATCAGACGTTGCCGATATATTGAAACATATATTTAAAATATTGAGGCATGTGGACGTATTGAAAAAAATAATTAACTACATAAAGCAACATGCTAAAGTATTGGAGCAAAATATTGGGGACATTATGAAACGTGTTGATATATTGGAATAAAAATTGCGGACTTAGAACGCGCGGACATTTTGGAAGAAACATTTGTCGGCATATATAAAGAACGGACATATTGAAACAAAACATTGCGGAGATAATGGAACGTGCGGACTTACTGGAACACAAATTTGGGAACGTAACGGAACTAAATTCTTGAAAATGATTTCCCCAAAATTTAGTTTATCAAATAAAATGTAACCATTAACAGATGCATTTGACATTGTTGTTTCTTTTATTACTTATATTGCAACGTCTTTCCCCCTTCTCATTTTTCTTGCTCTCAAATCCAAGTAAAACAGAACAATCAAGATTCACAACAATGACGACAACGACGACGGTGACGCCGATGATGAAGTTGATTATGATGACCATTATAATTATTATTATTATTTTGAATTGCTGCATGATAAACTATGAGAATCGTATTGCATATCAGCAGTTCTTTGATGATTCTGAATACGTTTGATTTATCAAACAGAGCAAACGAGAGGAAGAGTTGAAATGCATAAAAGCGACAATTCGGATATGCACGTTAGAACCAGATCACTTGACCATGCCACAGACATTCTGCTTAAAGAAAAACACATTGTGCTGCAGGGAAAACCTGGAGAAGGAAAGACTTATCTAGCTCTGTCTCTTGTAGCAGATCTTATCGCAAAGTACAAAGAAATAGCACCTGTAGAGATCCATAATACGAATGAGTGGGATGAAATGGTTGATACAAAGCTGCCCTTAGTTGTCCTTCTGGATGACGTCCTAGGCAAATACGGAGTATCTGAAACGGATTTTGATCGATGGAAAAAGATCTCAGAATTAGTGTACCCAAGGTTCAGCAGAAGCGCTATTTTCCTAATCGTTTGCATTAGGACTCAAACTGCGTCCTGTATCAAATTATCCCTTCGGATAAACGAAGCCTTTTTTCTGTTTAATTCCCATGTTGTCGATATCAGTGCTGAGCCACACTGTCTGACAAAAGAAGAAAGGGAGCAAATGTTGAAGAAATATACCCCGAAAGTTTTAGAGAAATCTACAATTAAAGATATCATAGAAATGGAAAACGTAATCGGTTTTGCTCAGAACTGCAAAATATGTAGCACAAGCCAAAATGTATCAGTAGACTTGAAATATATCTTCGCAAACAATATGTTTCTCGTTGAAGAGGTTCAAGACATGTCAAAGAAAAGTCCCGAAATCTATACTTTTCTTGTACTGCTCATGCTATCTGGCGGATGCTTGTCTTTAGAAAAAAACAGGAATGAACTAAATAAAAAATTGAAAACAATATATGACTATTGTGGACTCAGAAAGTTGAATATTAGCGAAATGAAAGATATCGGTCACTCACTTTGCGGTACACTTCTAGAATACAACAAAAAAACAATGACATTCAAGTTTCAGCATGACTGCATCGAAACAGCAGTATTCGTTTCTTTTGGGAAAGACTACCCAGATGTAATACTAGAACATTGTTCTTTGAAACATTTGTCTAAAATGTGTTATGTGGCAAATGAGCTTGACCGAGTCGATGGTGACAACTTCCTAAACTTCAAGATAATGATAGCTGATGATCATTTTAGAGCTATGTGCGAAAGATTTAACGAGGGCATAAAATCTGGCGAAAGAGATTCGTTTCAAAGCATTGCAGAAGGACTCGTCTGGAAAAACCAGTCTTTTGTAGATCATTTTGTTTCAGGTACAATGACTTTCGCTGATAATGTTCTCAATTTCTTGTCCAAAACAGATCAAGATGGATGGAGTTTGCTGATCCACTTAATTCATGCAAAAAACACACTAGCTGTAAAATGTATTATTAAAACTATTTCTCAGTGTTGCTTACGAGAAAACAATCTTGCCGCCAGACAACTCATGTTAGCCACCACCAATGCCTGTCTCACAAAAGAAAAGGAAATTTTGGATGATTTAATCAAAGTTCGAGACAAGGTTGATGACTTTGTTATGCTAGCTGCCGCTTCAACGGGCAATGTTTCAATCATGGAAATGCTTGTTCTTCAAGGAGGAGATATAAACGCTACAATCAGTATTAAAAATAGAAAGGATCTTTCAAATGCAATTAAAAACTGCATCTCTTACCCTAAATTATCGTCGTATCATCATGATGTTAACCTATTCCATATTGCCTGTTGTTACGGCCTAACAGATATGATGAAGTATCTCATCAATAGCTATCCAGAACTGGTACACAGAAAAAGCAGTTTAGGACGCACCGCTGTTCATTTTCTAGCATGTTCAGAACACGTAGAACTCATGAGGGCTTTCAGTGCAAAATTATCAGACATAAGTGAAGCTGTAATACAACCGCCGAAACATTCATGGATAGACATTTCAGAGACAGACAATAATGGTGCGAATGTAGCGCACATAGCAGCAAGCAATGACAATCTGAAAATAGTTAAATATTTGATCGAAAAAAACCCGCAGATGATACTACAGAATGATAAGGATGGATGGACAGCAATGCACTACGCTGCAAATGGAGGCAGTGTTCCTGTGATGGAGACCCTGATACAGGCAGGATTTGACATCAACGCAAGGACCAATGATGGTGTACACGTACTGCACATAGCAGCAAACAATGATAACCTGCCGATAGTTAAATATTTGATCGAAAGCAACCCACCAGTGATACTACAGAATGATAAGAATGGATGGACAGCAATGCACTACGCTGCAAGTGGAGGCAGTGTTCCTGTGATGGAGACCCTGATACAGGCAGGATTTGACATCAACGCAAGGACCAATGATGGTGTACACGTACTGCACATAGCAGCAAACAATGATAACCTGCCGATAGTTAAATATTTGATCGAAAGCAACCCACCAGTGATACTACAGAATGATAAGAATGGATGGACAGCAATGCACTACGCTGCAAGTGGAGGCAGTGTTCCTGTGATGGAGACCCTGATACAGGCAGGATTTGACATCAACGCAAGGACCAATCATGGTGTACACGTACTGCACATAGCAGCAAACAATGATAACCTGCCGATAGTTAAATATTTGATCGAAAGCAACCCACCAGTGATACTACAGAATGATAAGAATGGATTCACAGCAATGCACTACGCTGCAAGTGGAGGCAGTGTTCCTGTGATGGAAACCCTGATACAGGCAGGATTTGACATCAACGCAAGGACCAATGATGGTTCCCACGTACTGCACATAGCAGCAAGCAATGATAACCTGCCGATAGTTAAATATTTGGTCGAAAGCAACCCACCAGTGATACTACAGAATGCTAAGAATGGATGGACAGCAATGCACTCTGCTGCAAAAGGAGGCAGTGTTCCTGTGATGGAGACCCTGATACAGGCAGGATTTGACATCAACGCAAGGACCAATCATGGTGTACACGTACTGCACATAGCAGCAAGCAATGATAACCTGCCGATAGTTAAATATTTGATCGAAAGCAACCCACCAGTGATACTACAGAATGATAAGAATGGATGGACAGCAATGCACTACGCTGCAAATGGAGGCAGTGTTCCTGTGATGGAGACCCTGATACAGGCAGGATTTGACATCAACGCAAGGACCAATCATGGTGTACACGTACTGCACATAGCAGCAAGCAATGATAACCTGCCGATAGTTAAATATTTGATCGAAAGCAACCCACCAGTGATACTACAGAATGATAAGAATGGATTGACAGCAATGCACTACGCTGCAAATGGACGCAGTGTTCCTGTGATTGAGACCCTGATACAGGCAGGATTTGACATCAACGCAAGGACCAATCATGGTGTACACGTACTGCATATAGCAGCAAGCAATGATAACCTGCCGATAGTTAAATATTTGGTCGAAAGCAACCCACCAGTGATACTACAGAATGATAAGAATGGATGGACAGCAATGCACTACGCTGCAAATAAAGGCAGTGTTCCTGTGATGGAGACCCTGATACAGGCAGGATTTGACATCAACGCAAGGACCAATGATGGTTCTCACGTACTGCACATAGCAGCAAGGAATGATAACCTGCCGATAGTTAAATATTTGATCGAAAGCAACCCACCAGTGATACTACAGAATGATAAAAATGGATGGACAGCAATGCACTCTGCTGCAAATGGAGGCAGTGTTCCTGTGATGGAGACCCTGATACAGGCAGGATTTGACATCAACGTAAGGACCAATCATGGTGTACACGTACTGCACATAGCAGCAAGCAATGATAACCTGCCGATAGTTAAATATTTGATCGAAAGCAACCCACCAGTGATACTACAGAATGCTAAGAATGGATTCACAGCAATGCACTCTGCTGCAAATGGAGGCAGTGTTCCTGTGATGGAGACCCTGATACAGGCAGGATTTGACATCAACGCAAGGACCAATGATGGTTCCCACGTACTGCACATAGCAGCAAGCAATGATAACCTGCCGATAGTTAAATATTTGATCGAAAGCAACCCACCAGTGATACTACAGAATGATAAGAATAGATGGACAGCAATGCACTACGCTGCAAATGGAGGCAGTGTTCCTGTGATGGAGACCCTGATACAGGCAGGATTTGACATCAACACAAGGACCAATCATGGTGTACACGTACTGCACATAGCAGCAAGCAATGATAACCTGCCGATAGTTAAATATTTGATCGAAAGCAACCCACCAGTGATACTACAGAATGATAAGAATGGATGGACAGCAATGCACTCTGCTGCAAAAGGAGGCAGTGTTCCTGTGATGGAGACCCTGATACAGGCAGGATTTGACATCAACGCAAGGACCAATCTTGGTGTACACGTACTGCACATAGCAGCAAGCAATGATAACATGCCGATAGTTAAATATTTGATCGAAAGCAACCCACCAGTGATACTACAGAATGATAAGAATGGATTGACAGCAATGCACTCTGCTGCAAATGGAGGCAGTGTTCCTGTGATGGAGACCCTGATACAGGCAGGATTTGACATCAACGCAAGGACCAATGATGGTTCCCACGTACTGCACATAGCAGCAAGCAATGATAACCTGCCGATAGTTAAATATTTGATCGAAAGCAACCCACCAGTGATACTACAGAATGATAAGAATGGATGGACAGCAATGCACTCTGCTGCAAATGGAGGCAGTGTTCCTGTGATGGAGACCCTGATACAGGCAGGATTTGACATCAACGCAAGGACCAATGATGGCTCCCACGTACTGCATATAGCAGCAAGCAATGATAACCTGCCGATAGTTAAATATTTGATCGAAAGCAACCCACCAGTGATACTACAGAATGATAAGAATGGATGGACAGCAATGCACTACGCTGTAAATGGAGGCAGTGTTCCTGTGATGGAGACCCTGATACAGGCAGGATTTGACATCAACGCAAGGACCAATGATGGTTCCCACGTACTGCACATAGCAGCAAGCAATGATAACCTGCCGATAGTTAAATATTTGATCGAAAGCAACCCACCAGTGATACTACAGAATGCTAAGAATGGATGGACAGCAATGCACTACGCTGTAAATGGAGGCAGTGTTCCTGTGATGGAGACCCTGATACAGGCAGGATTTGACATCAACGCAAGGACCAATGATGGTTCCCACGTACTGCACATAGCAGCAAGCAATGATAACCTGCCGATAGTTAAATATTTGATCGAAAGCAACATACCAGTGATACTACAGAATGATAAGAATGGATGGACAGCAATGCACTACGCTGCAAATGGAGGCAGTGTTCCTGTGATGGAGACCCTGATACAGGCAGGATTTGACATCAACGCAAGGACCAATGATGGTTCCCACGTACTGCACATAGCAGCAAGCAATGATAACCTGCCGATAGTTAAATATTTGATCGAAAGCAACCCACCAGTGATACTACAGAATGATAAGAATGGATGGACAGCAATGCACTCTGCTGCAAATGGAGGCAGTGTTCCTGTGATGGAGACCCTGATACAGGCAGGATTTGACATCAACGCAAGGACCAATCATGGTGTACACGTACTGCACATAGCAGCATGGAATGATAACCTGCCGATAGTTAAATATTTGATCGAAAGCAACCCACCATTGATACTACAGAATGCTAAGAATGGATGGACAGCAATGCACTCTGCTGCAAAAGGAGGCAGTGTTCCTGTGATGGAGACCCTGATACAGGCAGGATTTGACATCAACGCAAGGACCAATCATGGTTCCTACGTACTGCACATAGCAGCAAGCAATGATAACCTGCCGATAGTTAAATATTTGATCGAAAGCAACCCACCAGTGATACTACAGAATGATAAGAATGGATGGACAGCAATGCACTCTGCTGCAAATGGAGGCAGTGTTCCTGTGATGGAGACCCTGATACAGGCAGGATTTGACATCAACGCAAGGACCAATGATGGTTCCCACGTACTGCACATAGCAGCAAGCAATGATAACCTGCCGATAGTTAAATATTTGATCGAAAGCAACCCACCAGTGATACTACAGAATGATAAGAATGGATGGACAGCAATGCACTCTGCTGCAAATGGAGGCAGTGTTCCTGTGATGGAGACCCTGATACAGGCAGGATTTGACATCAACGCAAGGACCGATGATTGTGTACACGTACTGCACATAGCAGCAAGCAATGATAACCTGCCGATAGTTAAATATTTGATCGAAAGCAACCCACCAGTGATACTACAGAATGATAAGAATGGATGGACAGCAATGCACTCTGCTGCAAATGGAGGCAGTGTTCCTGTGATGGAGACCCTGATACAGGCAGGCTTTGACATCAACGCAAGGACCAATGATGGTGTACACGTACTGCACATAGCTGCAAGCAATGATAACCTGCCGATAGTTAAATATTTGATCGAAAGCAACCCACCAGTGATACTACAGAATGATAAGAATGGATGGACAGCAATGCACTACGCTGCAAATGGAGGCAGTGTTCCTGTGATGGAGATACTGATACAGGCAGGATATGACATCAACGCAAGGACCAATGATGGTTCCCACGTACTGTACATTGCAACAAGGAATGATAACCTGCCGATAGTTAAATATTTGATCGAAAGCAACCCACCAATGATACTACAGAATGATAAGAATGGATGGACAGAAATGGACTAAGCTGCGCAAAGAGGTAGTTTTCGTTTGACTGAGGCCCTGACACAAGCAGAATTGAAAATGGTAAATTGATTGAAAGAAATAGTTCATTTTCTCAATTAGTGCAATGGTCCAATACCTATTTGCATATATAAGAACGAGTTTTGTTGTGGCGTATGTTCTAATGAAAGTAGGGGCAGATATCAACGAATAGACCTAAACTGACTAATATCTCACAGATAGTTGAAGTAAGGATTAGGCATTTGAGATATAAGCACTAGTATATGAAATAACTCATCTCACCTTATGCAGGAAAATCAATTAAACAAACAGTACAGCTGAATCTGTAACATGTTTTTTTTTTAAGTTAGAGAAATTAGTACCTTACAATTGTAATTTTTCTCTGACAGGGTAGAATAATAATTCTAATAAAAATTTCCTTTGGAAATATTTTTTAACCAGATAATTTACTAATAAATCTATAAATTCCAGATTCATAATTCTCATCTGTTTATTGAGATGGATAATATAAATCTCAGATTATTCTTTTCCTACAGGTAGCCAGTAACCTTTGCATAAGCATAAACAAATAAGTCTTGCTATATAGTCAGCACTTGTAACGTCTTATGCAACATTTGGAACCGGAACGAAGTTGATACGGTTCGTACATGGTATGGTACGGGACGTTAAGTTTGAAAATGGAAGAAAGACGAAACGGCACTATTGGGAGGACCGTTTGCAACGCTACTAAACGACACAAAACGGTAGGATAGTGTACGAAACTACTCTCACCTGGGTGCGTTTTGGCGCTCGGACCAAACGAAACTGTTCCAACCTAGATGTCATGACCCAAAACATGTTTTTGTTTACGCACGGAAACAGTTTTTGTCAAACCAGACAGGAAGAATATTTTATAAATTTATTTCTAATAGATACTCTTTCTATTTCACTTCTAAATAGAACACAATGTATTTGATTAGCTTTATCAATTTATCTTATGTTTACATTTCCCTTTGGTGACATGCAACGTATCTAGGGACGCTCGCCTAGCCATTATCTTGTCACGCTTTCACAACCGACGCTAAACACCACTTACACTTTGGTCGGAACAGCAACGTCACACGACCACAGACAAGCAGACAAAAAGGCCGACCAATGATCAAACTGAAACATGGTTATGGCCAGAGCATCGACAAAGGACATCTCATGTAACACATAAACACTTTGAACTATTAATATTTGGAGGAGATGCACGGTGTAGACCGCTATAGTGTGTGGGTAGTGTCAAGGTTAATAAAAGAAATGCCACACACTTTTGAATCAGTAACATTTGTGAATCATTACAACATTCCATATGCAGAACATCTTTGTCTCTTATTATTTCCACATTACCTTTCCGATCATTTTGAAAATTCTTGCACCACATACTATGTTTATCCTCTTGTACACGTTGGTTATAAGTGAATGAAAAGAAAAAGATATTTTGGTAATATTCCTTTAATTTGTCTTTTTTATTGTCCATGACAGCTGTAAAATGTATATGCCTAGATATTTAAAAAATAAAATAAATAAATAAATAAATAAATAAGATATTGATTTTAAAAATGAATACATTTATTTTGTATTGCCTTTAAAAGACACAAGCATCGAAAATGATAATAATTGATAGATGCTTAGCAAATTGTGATTAAGAATACTAAATTAAGTAATAAAACAGAGTTATAATCATAATGGCCTGATTTATCGACATAAAATAACTCAACCGATAATAGCTAGTGCTTTCTGGTTTTGTTTCCTACTAATATAAATAGAACAAAATAAAATATTTTGCTATTCATGCCCACACAGCATGCAAAAGTCAACACATGACTAGTATATTTATATGTAGATCGTAAAAACTGTTACATGTTGAATGCCCATTTAAAGCATATCATAAGTATGCATTTTTATACCAAACTGTAGTATAAGCATGTAGTGTACGTACCCAATGCAAAATTATCACAACATTGTGTTGTATGTACCCAGTGAAAATTTATCATAGGCGTGTATCGTATGTACCAAACGGACCTCGTCAGGTTCCATCAAATCTGTTTCATGCCTGATTAAATTAGGAATGTTATGCATTTAAAATATATTTCTATAGAAAAAAAGAAAGGAAGGAAGAAAGGAAGGAGTAAAGAAGATTTGCGTTAAGTGGTTCACTTTTGATTTATTAAAGGTAGTGACATTTGAGTGATTTCATTTAATTTATACTCAGAGAATTATAAGACAACTGTTTGTCAGAAAAAGTAGATTGCAAGTTCATATACATTCTTGGTTTGAAGGTAAAATTTGCACACCTGGTATTTTTAACAAAATAAAATGAAATGCAGTGCATACAAATGGATGATGTTGATGATGTTGCATAGTTTACTTTCGGCTGTCGAAACGCACTCAAAATAAAATTAGCACCCACCCTCCACACCCAAACTCCCCATCCTCTCTCTCTCTATAGGTGCGATGAGCGCTTCCGAATATTGTGTCGATGAAGCCATTTCCGACTAACTTCTTGATCACACATATACTCTTTCGATAAATAAGGGTTTTGAATTACCTTCCCAAGATGACGTTACGCGAGGGTAACAGGTAAAATATATACATGCACATACATCATTTCTAGCTTCTGTCCATAGAATGCTGGGATGGAAATGTTTTGATTCTCTCTTTTCTTTGTTTTTGAATAAACAAAAGTCGACTTATTATTATCTGAATTATATAACTTCACTCCACAGAGAGGGCCAGCCTGGCACTGATAGATAGGACAGGAATCAACAAAAATGGGTCCAAAATCACACATTTATTGGCAGGTCTTGAATGCACGTCTTTTGTATTTTCTTTACAATCAATTAAACTGTCATGTCGT
Source organism: Margaritifera margaritifera (assembly GCA_029931535.1). NCBI lineage: Eukaryota > Metazoa > Mollusca > Bivalvia > Unionida > Margaritiferidae > Margaritifera > Margaritifera margaritifera. Next base: position 170,276 of record JAQPZY010000850.1, read on the forward strand.
GCAGTTTGATCAAGACAGTCCATAAGTTGGAAGGCTTACAAATCTAATAATTAAGAGAGATTGCAATAGTTCTATCTTGTCATTAATAGGATATATATTAATCAACAAAATTTAAAAGCTTAATAATTATTGCATCTTTTGAGCGAGTAACTTACTATCCTTGAAAGGAAAGTCTCCGTTTCAAAATATCCATTATATCGCAAAACCTTTTACTCAAGTATCCTTTTTAACAGATCAAGATCGAAATTTGATGCCAGAATTGCAGGCCAACATATATAATTATCCCTACAAGAAAGTAACGGATAAATTAAAGAAACTACATGCACTTTATTAATGTAAGGATTGTATCTGTAAATATTTCCCTCTTATTATATCAAGATTGAAATCGATGTCATTAATCTAGGTTGAAAAAAAATTAGTTTAACAATAAAACTTAATAAATCATCAAAGCATCTATCTTAGCATTAAAAAACACATTTATTAAAGAATCTAATAAACAAGAAATATACATGTGTTGACTTTGATTCCCTTAGATCAAGATCAAAATTCGATGTCCCTAACCTTCTTGTCTCACTCGATCCCTCTCTTGTTCTTTTCTTTTGTCCCGTGTGTGTGTGTATGTGTGTGTGCATTAACAAGCAGATGGATGGATGAACTAATCAATGAATGAATAACAAATTAATAAGTGGATATATATATATTTGTCTTTTCTCAATTAAATCTATTCCTTCTTATCATGTAAAACGTTTATGATTTCAATCGTAAGAGAAATAATAATAATAATAATAATAATAATAATAATAATAATAATAATAATAATAATAATAATAATAAAGATATCTAGTTGTTGCTGATTTTGGCATGAATGCAAGAATTGTTAGGAATAAATTGTATGCGGACTAATTTCATTTGAATCTTAAAGGACAGTAAAGTCACCTTTTTGTGCTTTCATTTTTCAAACTCTATATTTTATTTAAATTGATTTCGCGAAGTATATTTTGACTTATCCTAAAGTAATTTGAGAATAAGACCAAATTTCAACAGCTGGGAACCATCTTGGAATGGTACGAACGGTATGATCACGAAAGGATAATTGATGTACGATACGAAACTATACGACAAAGGAACACATCAAAAGCGGAATGGAACTGTGCGCAAACATGATCGGAAAAGATGTTACAAACGCTGTTTGAACTGTCACGTGTTCTTATGAACAATGTGTACATATGTGTGTCATGCAAAACACGAAATTCAGTGATAGAATATGTACGGACCATTACATTTATTGAAATCTAGAAGTGTCTTTCACCCGAGTGGCACGTTATCATTGAAAATGTCAATAAATGATACAGCGAAATCTGCTGTGGTTTAAAATAAAGTCGTGTTGCTAATAATAGAGCAATACAGACTGATTATTAATAATTACTCTTATGGTTGTCCTTTTCCACGTATATATTATGGTTCAATTCAATCGGCAAGGGAGAATTATTTGTCAAAATGTAAATTGTCATTTGAAGCATAATTGAAATCCTTTTTTTATCATGGAATGATGTGACAAATATATTTTATACAAAATGGATACGCATGCTTTATCATGGAATGATGTGACAAATATATTTTATACAAAATGGATACGTATGCTTTATCATGGAGTGATGTGACAAATATATTTTATACAAAATGGATACGTATGCTTTATCATGGAATGATGTGACAAATATATTTTATACAAAATGGATACGTATGCTTTATCATGGAATGATGTGACAAATATATTTTATGCAAAATGGATACGTATGCTTTATCATGGAATGATGTGACAAATATATTTTATACAAAATGGATACGTATGCTTTATCATGGAATGATGTGACAAATATATTTTATACAAAATGGATACGTATGCTTTATCATGGAATGATGTGACAAAAAAAATTTATACAAAATGGATACGTATGCTTTATCATGGAATGATGTGACAAATATATTTTATACAAAATGGATACGTATGCTTTCGAACATTAAGAACTGCTATGCGCTCTTTTGCTCTTTTTTTTCTTTGTGTTTTCTTTGGTTTTGTTTCATAAATTTAAACAAACTATGAAGTATATAAATTAAATAAGGAAAATATAATATCTAATTTTTTATTCAATGTATAATCTGAATATTTCTTTTTTTTTAAATTATCTTGTCCATATTTTTTTTACGGTTGTATTTAGTAATCAGTCATTATACATGGTAATGAACCACAAACTAGAACATCTAGGAATTTATCTCAGATTCCAACTTTATACAATTGAGGTTAGAAACAAAATTAAAAAAGAGCAGTTTACATGCAGCAATAACATACATGTATCAACAATTAGCAAACACTATATCAGTGTTAGAAGAGGTTTTAAATCTCATTGCAATTTTGTGCACATATATTCAGGTACCTTAAAGCATGAATATATATGAAAAACCATTTATTACCGACAAAATATATGTATTGTTTAACTTTCTGTAATAACTTTTCCTGTAATGTAATCCACTCAAACTGTATTGTGTTTTAATGGGTGTTGTTATTGTTGCATTACATGCTTTACATGCTATGAAATCCTACTTTCAGAATATTGTATAAAGTCGTCAAATGTATTTAGAAAGAAAGAGGCAAAATATACATAATGAAATCGAATAGTATACATTAGCAGGGGGCCCAGATTTTTGTGGTGGCAACAATAACGTTGTTTTGAATATCGTAATGAACAAATCAACAGCAACAATATTGTGATCTAGAACCACTTACAAATAAAAATTTCACTGAATGTCAAATAAAAAACACTCGAATGGCAAAGTTGTTAACGGTGTATCTTAAACTTTATTACCTTTACGAACATTTAGCGCAGAAAGGATTGATATCACCGGTTTGGTTTAGATTGTTTGCTTTGGTGTTTCACGACACTATAACACATGAAGATTATGTCGTGCCGAAGAAAGTATAATCCCTTGCCCAAGAACAAACCACGATAGCCAATCTGGGCTGATCCAATGGTGGAATTCGATCCCGAATGATTCTGATGTCGAGTCCATTGCCTTAACCATTGAACGATCGTGGTTTTGTCTTATACGAAGCAGAGGTACGTAAGGAAGACTTTTGATCCGTCTTTCATTATTTCATCAAACCAATTATGTCCGAGCGATGCCTTTTTTACATTCCCAAACTTTCCATATTCTCGAATCGATCCAGAACACTTCAGTTTGCAGTAGAATAATTCTCAAATTGCCCCAATTATCAAGCTGATCGCACAACAAAGTTCTTTCTGAATAGATAATGCTGGTTATCAGGTGTCTTGTACTGCAGTTTAATAAGTAATGTTGGTTATCAGGTGTATTGTACTGCAGTATCATAAATAATGCTGGTTATCCGGAGTTTTGTACTGCAGTATAATAAGCAATGCTGGTTATCAGGTGTATTGTACTGCAGTATAATAAGCAATGCTGGTAATCAGGTGTATTGTACTGCAGTATAATAAGCAATGCTGGTTATCCGGAGTTTTGTACTGCAGTATAATAAGCAATGCTGGTTATCAGGTGTATTGTACTGCAGTATAATAAGCAATGCTGGTTATCAGGTGTATTGTACTGCAGTATAATAAGCAATGCTGGTAATCAGGTGTATTGTACTGCAGTATAATAAGCAATGCTGGTTATCAGGTGTATTGTACTGCAGTATAATAAGCAATGCTGGTTATCAGGTGTATTGTACTGCAGTATAATAAGTAATGCTGGTAATCAGGTGTATTTTACTGCATCAAAATAAGTAATGCTGTTTATCAGGTGTGTTGTACTGCAGTATAATAAGCAATGCTGGTAATCAGGTGTATTGTACTGCAGTATAATAAGCAATGCTGGTTATCAGGTGTATTGTACTGCAGTATCATAAGTAATGCTGGTTATCAGGTGTATTGTACTGCAGTATCATAAGTAATGCTGGTTATCAGGTGTGTTTTCTGCAGTATAATAAGGAATGCTGGTTATCAGGTGCATTGTACTGGAGTATCATAAGTAATGCTGGTTATCAGGGGTATTGTACTGCAGTATAATAGGTAATGCTGGTTAGCAGGTGTATTGTACAGCTTCATTCTTATCCAGATTTCCATGTTTTCCTGACTTTAAACAATATTTATTGAATAGCATCAACCATTAATTCAGAGATGGTATGTCACACATACAAGATTAGATAGAAGGCAGTACTGTTTATGTAGAGTGATTTGGAGTGATCTTCTTGCCAATAATTTACATGTACTTGAAATCCCCGGATTTTCCACTGACTGGCGTGATTGGAAACAAAAGGGAGAAAGAAAAGACAAATCATGCAAAAATATAAAATGTAAGCATTTTATATTTTGAACAAGGAAATGAAAAACAAAATGCATGTATTGTTATACAGTGTTGTTGGTGCTGGGGGGGGGGGGGGCGGGGTAAGGAATGGCTAAATGTAGAATACAGAGTGGCATAATATGAGCATGATTAGACCACAACGTAGAAGTAATTTTAATAATGTAATGGTGGATGTTATGAATTTCTATTTAAAAAAAAAAAAAAAAGAAACCAAATGACTCCTCGTTTTTCTCATACTATATCTAGGATTCCCCGATTGTAAAAAAATACATCATGTACCTATGCAAGTTTTTCTTAGAATTAATCTAACGTAGAATCAAAATGTTTCATCAATACCGTTACAGTTTGTGCTCTCGTTTCTATGTACGACAACAAGACTTCGATGTATATTGTAAATGGAATATTTTGTCACATTTGTTCATGAGATAACTTGCTGCCCCTTTCTGACTCTTTCCAACTTGATATATACTGTATGAGTTCATTTATTTCGTCAACAGTAGGGAGATTGTGACATGAAGTCCATTTTGTAAATGAATTTTAGCATTTGACCATCCTTTGCTTCAAAATATGTAATTGTGTTTTCAACCATTACATTCATTTGTATGTAAATATTTGCAATATGTTAAGTTCTTTGAACACAGTTAATAAACTGTTTTATTCAAATTGTATATAATCTAGTTTTGTGTTAAGTTAAGCACTGACGTTAGTGCTATAACTTTTCACTCGATATTTTCCAATCGAATATTTTATCAATCACATAATAAAACAATCAAAGTGATTAATATTTGTATATAAATGTATAGTTTGTAATCTTCTTTCAGAAAGGCTTTGTTTAAAATGTCGACGTTCCTTTTCTCATTTCTGTTCTTTTCGAAGAAAGGGCGGGAATTATGACACAATGCCTGACCTGACGACTCGTCATACACAATTCACGATAGAAACTTAAAACCATGGTTACGAGGGATGTGCACAACGATTTATAAGTTTTTAACCAGTCCCATACGATTGGCCTTGGGCTGGGAGGTCTTTTATTAAAATGTAAAATAAATTCCAAATTATGAGCATAATATGTCGTGGAACTCGTATGTGTGATGACCGACTGGAGTCTCACCACATATACATGTAAGAATAGGGTTGGAATAGCAACTTTGGGCACGCGCTGAGAGCATACAGTTTTTGATCCATCGATCACCGCTTGGAAAAGATTAAGATTCTGACCCTATAACAATATACTAGTATGCACTTAGTGTGCATACAAAGACGAATAGAGATATGCAACTGAATTTGTCGTCTGGGTCTATTTTTATCCGAAAAACCTGATCTCATGCATACGATAGCTTGGCACAAAAGACAGATTTCTATCCACAACTGACGTCTGCCCCGTGGTCTAAGTCTAAAACCCAGGGACTTAGCTCTGGGATCATAAATTAGAAACTATTCAGTCCCCACCCTACGACCACACACACACACACACACACACATATATATATAAAAAAAAAATATATATATATATATATATATATATATATATATATACTTACTGGTAATGAAACGATGAATCCAGAAATGAAACTATTCCTACCCCTCGGGGACTTGACACATGGGGCATCAATTTTTACTTTTTATTTTTAGCGGGTGTGAGTGGAGTTGAGATGGAGTGGGGGACAAAGCATGGGAGTGCACAAATATTTGTTTTTAAAATCAATCTAGGTATTTGTATTTTAGTCATGTTTGCATACTAGTTATGTACATATAAATTAATGTATACAAGTACATGTTGAAAATGTTACTTCATTTAATACAAGATTTTCATAACAAATGTTACAGAATCAGGATATGATCATGGTCACTGCTTACTTTACATAGCAAATACACCTAGTACGCCTTTAACAAACGAAATGCAATTCGTTGTATATAGCTGCAGAAAATATTTCTTATTTTTATCAGGACGATAATTCTTTAGGGCTTTTTCTTTTACCTACACAATTTTTCTGGCAAATAATTTGAATTTTCTTTCATGGCCTAAATCATACAGTTTCAAAAACAAACATTTGACAATAAAGACTTTTTAAAATGTATTTATGATTGATGTCTCTGTACAGATGGAAGTCATGTAGTTTGTTTTTCTAATTTGCTGTTTCTTTTTTTATATTATTATTGTATCGTTTTATTATTTTCTTTCATTTTCTTTCAACTGTAAACTCACTATGAATTTATTCCTGAACAAATATTGTTTTATATAAATATTTGTATTAACATTTGACTCGCTAATGGAAATGTACATGGTATCTTGAGTTCAAATTTGTTTTTCTTTAAATCATTAGAAAACCTAAAGTGATCTTACAATTAACATCATAAATATTATCAATGTAAATATTTATATGATATGATGTGTACTTATAATTTTTTCAAATTCATTTTTATTCAAGTCATTTTCAAGTTAACATCTTTTTTGGTTAGTTTTAAATCCATGTATATCTTTGTTAATATTTGTTATGTTTCTCGTTACATTTATGCAGTTACATAAAATTACCATCCTATCTGCATAAAATAAATTGAAAATGCTTTAAGGGTGAGTTGGACGGAGAGAGCTTCCATTACTAACGGTGCGTAGTATGCGTGAACATATGATATTCTTAAAGTTTATTTTCATGTAGTAGTTCACTTACTTTTTTCCCTTTTTTCTAAATCAATGTACTCATTTTCTAACATAATATTGGCATTATATATATATATATATATATATATATATATATATATATATATATATATATATATATATTCCAAAAGTACATGAAGGAACATCATAATACAGAAATACATAGTTGTATAGCACACGGGAGATAAATCTGCAAGGAGAATCATTGCCGATTGAGTCCGTCTTATCTGTATATATATATATATATATATATATATATATATATATATATATATATATATATATATATATATATATATATATATATATATATATATATACAGTAGAATGATGTTTAGATAGTTATCGAAAAATGTATGCTAGTTATCGAGTAGTGACCGGAAAATGATAGGAGAGGTATCTCAAGTCTTATATGTACAATAATTAATCAATTCTAACTTATTTGTTACTTAGAAAATATATAACTTGCTATACATAATGTTAGATTATACCATCCAATAATTACAATAATAAATAAGTTGAAGATTTATCCAAGTCGACCTATACATGATATATATGGTATTGCTCAAAGTTTATGACTGTATGTACGATGGTCACATGATGATGTACAATATACACTACAATCCAACACAGATATGATGATACTCGGTTCAGTAATATGGACGAGTTAAATTATTTATCAACAGGGAACTTGGGTTGGAAACATAATGAAAACAGAAAACCTCACTACATGACTAAGTCTTCTGCATTCAGATACATTTTGTCATAAGCTATTTGTGCTTCTTCGTGTGTTTTGAATCCAGTGTGGATTTTTCAAATAGGTCGTCTTCACTCGAGGTTGACAGAGCACATTACTCTTGCAATATATATATATATATATATATATATATATATATATATATATATATATATATATATATATATATATATATATAACTGTCGGTGATATATAAATGGCCATGTATACCTTCTTTGTTACAAAAAGAGGCACGAATAACAAATTTCTCGCAACTCAACTTACAAGGTACCGGACTGGAGCAATATATTGCATATAACATATCTAAAAGGGGATCACATGGTTTTAAAGTATTCAGTAATACATTTACTTTACGTCTCTAATAACACGACATATATAGTGATCCATGTATCCTACTATTTACTTTCTTCGATGATTGCACACTTTTAAACTTTTCAAAGTAGATGAAGTAGGACTTAAGTATAGACTATCTGTCTGTCTCCTATTAATGCAACTGGTGAATATTATGCTATATGTCAAGTTGAAGATTTAAATTCGTTATTTTATTCAGCTATAAATAGTCCAATAATATATATATATATATATATATATATATATATATATATATATATATATATATATATATATATATATGGTTAAAGACACACGAGTACATTCCTTACAACACACGAGATGGTGCATTGGGCCTATTCTACAGGAGACTCATGGCCGTTCATATGAAAGTTATAAATATACATCCAATATATATGAGTGTGGGTTGCACTCGGTACAGATTCTGTCCATCGGACAGTCCATAAACCTTGAGACTAAGTAATTGGACGGTATTTAACTGTGAATCACTGATTTAATATTACTAAGAATACAATTTAGTGATGGACTGGGCAGAGGTGGGGTTGAAGTTGGGTGGGGTGAGAGGTGATATGCAGCTTGTGAAACAACATTCTTCAATTTTTCATGAACGAAAACATGGAAACTGAATGAATGAAACTGTAATAAAACCACCATGCTATTCTGAGAAAGAAAATGATGAATATGTAGATAATGTGTTGTTGTTGCTCCTCTACTTCAAATTCTATTTTCATTTTAAGTAATATAATGTTTGGATATATATATATATATATATATATATATATATATATATATATATATATATACATATATATGTATATATATATATATATATCTGTTTGTTCGTCTGTACTTTCACTGGCATTGTTTGATATGCTTCATATGAAATTTCTGTGTATATTGAGCCATATACAATTCTTAAAATCATTGCATTATCTTTGTTGCTAAATATGGAACTTTTAGGTCTAGATGACCATTCCACTGATAACAATATTAATATTCTTCAGTTCTTGCAGATTTGCTGTGCAATGAACGTGTAATTTATTTTCACATGGTATGTTCTAATATTATAGCAATCATGTTGAAAATTATATTTAAGCACTTTCCAAGGCGATATAGATATTGTTATATAATATTGTTTTGTTGACTCGTGTAGTTATCAATATTTCCTTTTTTGAATTAAACACAACAAATATAGTACATCCATGTTGATGTAATAAGACACAAGTGAAATAACATTCTTGTAGTTATCAAAATTCCTCATCAAATTATGTTGAATAGATATAATCCTTGTGAATAGTTTTGTTACAAATAGTTGTGTATGTTTAAATCATGTCTGAAACTTTGATAATAAGTAAAATTAAAGGTAACTATGAAATATCTCTCGCCCTTGTCTCTGTCCATCCCTGTCTTTCTTTAAATATTTTTTCAGGTCTATAATCCTCACACTTTTTTTGTAAATGACGAGACGTTCATGTAAGGCCGCATCTGAGTGTGTGAAATATAGCAAAGCACATGCTACACAAGAGGGAAACATTAAATTTGCACATGAAAATATATAACTCAAGATTGCCGAGCTTCGTCAATTCTATCTAGAATTTGATATTTTGCTGCTTTTAGATCGAAATTTGAATAAACATCCGCATTATACCTTGTCCTTGAAACAATATATCACTTGTTCGTTCTCCATTCATCCCTGTGTCTATCTATCCATCCACCATCCATCCCATCACACCAGGTATCCATCGACCAATCCATCCATCCTTATATATATATTGATGCATCTTGTATGTTACATTATTAGAGATTAATTTCATATTATCTCTAGTTTTGATTTCCTAGCACCTTTCAGTGGTTATTTAACATGCAAATATTTCAGTAAGAAAATCCAAGGGATTTATTTACCTCTCTCTATAAAAAAATATTATTGCATCATATTATAAATATACAAGATTCAAAAACACAAGAAATAATGTCATTCATTATTCATTTCAATAGACGTTCAGTCCCTACAGCAAAGCACGCTAGACAAAATTTTGATGATTTGCAACAAAACGTTTCTGAGGTTTTTTGGAATATGCACATTGGTTATAGCTTATACATGTAATAAGAACTTTATGTGAGATCCAAACTACCAAGTATCGACATACCTGTTTGTTTAAGTGTGAACTTTATGGTTGTAAGCTGTGATTTTCTAATTACTACAGAATTAGAAAACATTGAATACAGATATACATTTTAAAAGTAAACAGCAAATATTATGTGATCCATAAATTGGGTGTATTTAGTGCATTTTGTGAACCGTAAAAAGAAACGTGTAGGTAAAAGTGAAACAAAATTTACGCGTTACAGACTTTAGCACAAACTGTAGTAAAGATATATTGAGGGTGAATTTGACTTTGACCACAACAACTGCTAGTCAAAAGATAGAAGAAAAAGTTGAAAAAGCTAGCTTAATCTTTCTAAAGCTGAAATTAATTTTGAAATTCCGTCGACGTTGCAACCTCGACCGTAGTATTGATGCTAAAGATTGTGCTGGACCATTGAGATAGATAGATTCAATCTCATCTGTCTATATATCCATCTATTTATCCCACTATCCGTCCATTCTCCCATCCAATGAGCCAATGCTCCATCTCTCTCTCTCTCTCTCTCTGTCTCTCTCTCTCTCTCTCTCTCTCTCTCTCTCTCTATATATATATATATATATATATATATATATATATATATATATATATATATATATTCCCATCTATCTATCGAGCTATCTTATATGTAACCATATCCATATTAGAGATTCCTCTCATATTACCTTTTTTCTTCCACTTTATTATGTAAATATTGGAGTAAGAATGTGCAAACGTTTTATTTACCTCTCTATTTAGAATACCGTTATTGTATCATATTATGAATATGGAATATTCCTTGGGTCAAAACTTATACCTTTGCTATTGCAACGTGAACAATCCGAAAGTTGAGAATACTTCGTACACAGTGGTTAGGTTCTTGTGCACGACGGTTGATCAAAGAGTTTTTGGACACTGTGTATAAGTATAAAACTAAGAAAAATGTATAAATTAAACTCCGACATTTGTAATATCAACCATTTATGAACACATGGATACAATGTTGTGAAAATGTTGTGTCTGCCTGTACAAATGTTACAGTTATGTACAGGTTACATGAGATAATCATGCGCAACTGAAAATGAAGGTTGGGAAATCTCCCACTGATCAGAAGGATGTTTGAAATGGTGTAACCTGTTATGTTAAGAACAAGTGGAACAGCGATTTCTGGAAGGATGATTGCCACTTGGTTATAATGAATCAATGGAGGAGTAAACATATGTAGAGTCTGAGGGTAACGGTTTCATTGCACGACATCGTGTTCCGCGATTTACAACTTTCACGTCTTTTTCAGGTCTCCTAGTAAACAGTAAAGACATGCATCTAGCTTTCCAGCTGGATGCAATAATTTTACAACTTTACACATATGTTTAAAAATAGTAGTTATACATTACACCTATGTATCAGTTGGGTAGCGTGGTTATATTTACTTATGTGTAATTATTCGTTTATCAACACATGTTTGGATTAGTTCTCGTAATTTTAGAATAGAATCTTATGAAGAAGTCTTCTCTAGCGATATTACCAAGTAAGATTTTACATACAATAATGGTATGCATACTTTTCCACGTTTGTCTATTTGACTCGAAAATTTTCATTTACAGGCTGAAAACCAAAGCTTTTTTAATAATAACAATTTCAGATTATTAATCAGCCTTTTTAGCAGAAAGATAGATATAGAAGATATATGTAAGATATAATTACAAATATACACCAAACAGTGCGGAAAGTGCTATCCTTGGATTCTACAAGAGAATGCCTGATAACATTAACATAATACGAATAAATAACATTATCATACGGATAAGCGAATTTTTAATTCGTACTATACAGAGATTCGAACCCGGATCCGCGGGTTACGACACCCATCGCCTTGCCTGTAAGCGCCAAACCCTATACCGTCTCGACCATGCACACATCACCAAAAGTGATGCTACAAAGTCGGTGGTATAGGCATTCGTACGTAGCAGACATACCCGCGTAACGACCCAGTAATTAATTCTCATCTAAGTTCACAGTCCTTCTGGATTCCTACTACAATAATCAAGGTATATAGAGGTTATTATAGAGAATTACAAATATACACTAAAACAGGGATAGCACTTTCCGCTCTGCTTGGTGTATATTTGTAATTCTCTTTAATCTCAGGAGTACTGCTAAATCCCAAATACCGAGGTTCCACCAGATTTGCAATTATGAACAAGACTTTCATCACGCTTGTTCTTTGCTTTTCACAGAACTGCGACAATTAGGTTACAAAATCATAGAACTTAGGAAAATGAAAGGCATTTAAGAAGAATAAATATTCACAGAAAAACACAATAAATAATTCTGTTCATTGTTCATCTCAATAGATGTTCGGTTTCTACATTAAAGGACGCAAAACAAAATTTAGGTAATTTGCAAGAAAAACTTATAAATGCAATGAGAACACATTGACATTTTAGTGAGATCTAAACAATCGAGTATCGGCAAACTTGGTTGTTTAAGTGTGAACTTAAAGGTTGTAAACTGTGTAATTTTTTAATTACTTCAAACATAGTAAAAATCTTGAGAACAGATAGCATCTGTAAAAGTGAACAACATATTTCATGTGATACACAGAGTTTGATCTATGTAGTGTATTGATTGAACCGTAAAATGCAATATGCATACATCGAATTCCTATATTTTTTAATATCAACTATTTCTAAACAAATGGGCTCAATGTTGTGAAAATGAAGTGTCTGGTTTTACCAATTTAACAGTTCTTACGGGTTACATGACATGCTCCGGAGCAAGTGAAAATGAACGTTTTCATTTTCGTATTGGTTGCTTTCATAAGTGTTGTTTAGGTGAGAAACATCCCAGCGAAATTGCGGCAATTTGTTGTTTTAATGCATCATTTAATGGAGATTTTATTCTGGGATGCAATCATGTAATTTGATCAGACGGTTACCGTTTTCAGACAATATAAGATCCATATATGAAATCAGACCCATAATAAACGTGACTTCCTGTGGAAGTAGTTGTATGAGGGTATCTAGAGCCGAACGGGAATTAACATTGTGGGGCAGTCTAGAGCCAAACGAATTTCTGGAGCCAAACGGGAATTTAACATTGCGGTGCATTCTGGAGTCAAACGGGAATGGTAATGTTGAAATTTTTAGATACAATCCAACACACCACATATACTATCCAGCAACTGCTTTGTGATTAGTTTTTATACACACGCGTTATACTTACATACATACATACTATCACGCAAGAAGAGGGATAGGTTGTAAAAGAAGGGAGATGAAATAGACGCACACTCTGACACTAAGATACTATATTATCACACAATGGTAGGAAGTATTTATAGACATACTACTATACCCTCTCACACATACAAACAAAAGATAAGGGTTTTAAGTTTTAGTTGTTAACATAGACATCCACAAAGACATACATACATACAAAATTTTTTGGCAAATGATTAATATCTCTATTTTCTAGAGATCTGGGTGTTCATGAAAAGGGCCGTTGGTTTTTTGTTGATCCAAGAGGGGTAACGTGAGAGGCATCGCTTCACTTGTCTTTTCCTTCTCAATCTTCTCCTCACAACAGGCCCATACACCAACACTCTATTCAGACCCCTCCCCCCCACACACACACACACACCGTCTTTCCACATACTCTCTGCTCTTCCAGAAAGTCGTGTCTGTGATCTTAGTGATGGCCCACGGTGCCTTCACGTAGACTAGGTAGTCTGGGTTGAACAGCATGTTGGAAATGATGGTCGATGACTCTAGTTTTACCCACATTTTGTCAGGTTGTCTTGAGAACAGGTGACAGCATGGGAGATTGCAGCTGTATATATAGTCTAGGACTGGATTGAAACTGATTGAAAAGTTTCACCAATCAAAACGTGTGTTGCAATATTTAGTCAGAGCGTGGGGTCTCTCTTCCAATCACAAGAGAGGGTCACTTTGAATATATATTCTTTCGCTGATTTCCTACAGTCTCCGCAAGAATGTTTGCCTGTGACAGTATTACTACAATCATCTCCTTCTCGATCGTTACCATTGGTGGATGATTTCACAAAGAAACAGAAGAAATAATTGGAGAGTTTTTGCAACGTCGTAAAGAAGAACAAGCGCTTGCTCAACAACAGCAAGAAGAGTAGAAGAGAAAGCGATCAGAAGAAAAAGAAGAAGGAGAAAAAGAGAGGAAAACTTTGAATCGTTAACGACAGAAGGCAATGAGTGAAAATAAAACGGTGAGTTTGTTGCAAAACATTTTGACGGAGTCAAAGCACCTAAGAGAAATGTATCAGACTTATTTAGCTCAACCCAGGAGAAAGAGACCTTCACATGCCAAGATTTATAAAACTTCAATCACTACATCCACTCCTACCGCCACTGAGATGTCAGCAGCAGCAGAAGCTACTATCACTACCAAAGCAGCAAGAACAACAGGAGGAGTAGGACCTGGTTGTAGAAAAGTATTAAGACAGTTAAAGCTAATGATTTCAAGTCCATGAGTGTTTTGGGAGGATTAAAAAATGAAACGCCAGCAGTCCTTTTCAGGACCACCTATAACTCCTAGAAAAGAAATACTACTCAATGATTGCCAAATTAAGTAAAACTTAAATCCCTTCCCAAGATTCAATTGTGTGCGTGTGTGAGTGTGTTTAAGTATCTTATTCCTACTAAAAGCAATAAACAAATCAAGACAAGAGACACTTACGTTTTTCGTTGGTATATTCTCTTTGAATAAGACTCAGAATGAAAGTGTCATAACACATCACAAAAGTCCATTTTCTTCTTTCTTTCTTTCCTTATTTCACTGTCTGTCTCTTTTTAAAAATTCTTTCACTGGTATGGGTCCTTCCTCTTCACTCTCTTTGAGTTGCCTTGCCTTCTTGAATTTCTTGGCAGGTATGGTTTCTTCGTCTGTTTCTGTTTCTGAAGAATGCTTCTCCAGGAAGAATTAAAAGATCAGAACAAGAACAACAGAAAAAAAAGGGAAAAAAATTCATTTTATCTTTTTTGGCTTTGAATGTACACAAGAGACTGTAAATCACATCCCTAAGTGTTGCATAAATTATCATGGTCGTGACAAGTGCATGCAAGAAGCTATATTTTTTCACTGTCCCAATTGTAGTAAGATTCCAGGAGGACGAGAAAAAAATCTTTCCGGGCTCTCGTCCTCTTGCTAGAAAAACTGATGTTCCTTTATGTCGTACGTGTGCTGAAGAACGTGCTTTGACATGAACGTGGGTGAGTGTCGAATTGTTCGTGCTCTCGATTGCGAACACCTTCTGTTAAAAGTATACGAAATTTGACACTTACCTACCACAGAGCAATACTGAGAGGACGACGATTCGAGTCCAGTAATTTTTTGCCGGCTACGTCAACGAATTCCGAAAACTGAAACAAGAAGCTTGCGGCTATCCTTCTTGTCGTCACACTCTAGAAGACAAAGAGACATTCAAAGAACGGTATCGAACTCAAGAAAGCATCACTTTGGAACAAGTGGAAAAGAAGGAAGGAAGACGATCGTTTACTAAAGTCATGTTGAATTGTTTTGTGAAAATTATTGGTTCAACGTCTGATATTACCCAAGACGGAAGACTTGGATGATCCAAGTCTTTACTTTCAACTGGTGGACGCCAAAGAAAAACTTATGAAACAGGTAAAGATCGTCCGTAAAGATTTGATCGTAGTAAATACGACTAAAGCGACAGAGTTTGCACCTCCCGATCAGTTTGGAAATATTATAATTGCAGCGTACATGACAGCCAATGCCCGTATTAAATCGTATGATGCCTTGGAACTATTAGGACGTCGAGTCCTTTACTTTGACACCGACAGTTGTATGTACATCCTGGTAGCAATCACCCAGACATCGAACCCGTTTAGGCGTATGGGCTGACGAACACATATAAGACACTATTGTAAGTTTTGCTAGAGGTGACCCCAAAAAGTATGGACAAGTTCATACTAAATGCAAACTCGAAGGACTAAGACAGAACTTTCGTTCGAGTCAAGTAGTGAATTTTGACGTATTAAAAGAAGCTTTACAGTTCGGAAAAGATCAGGACTTTCGCATGAAAACATTAGATCCACACAAAATTGTACGTTTGCAGAATCACCAAATTGTCAGCCGACCTTTAGAAAAAGTCTGTAAAATCGTCTTCCAGAAACGAGTGCGACTTCCAGACCACAACACTTTGCCGTACGGATACGCTAAGCTGTGGTATAAAAAAGGGGAAAGTTGCAAGACAAACACTTCATTGCGAATGCAATTGCCGACCATAAACGATGATAAATAACTCAACACAGCAACAGAGTCAGCCATCAACTCTGAACTCCAAGTAAATTCTTTTAGGTCAACACTTTCACCGATAATGACGAATTCGACACAGCAACCGAGTGAGGGACCTACTGCGGACTTCAAGTTCAATAAACTGTGCTGTGCCTTGCGACCAGAGTAATGCCGTACACTGCGACATCAGCGATGCAGCACGACCTTGCCTATCCTCTACTATCGAAAGCGATGCTGTTCGTGTGCCTTACCGCCCAACTAGTGAAAGCAATGCAGGACGACCTTTCTGTTTTACTGGCAAAAGTGACACCGTGCGTGTACCTATCTGTGGAGCTCATCAATGCACTCGCAAACCATTCTGGATATCACTAACTCACAGAGATGTACAAACCAAAGAAGAAAACAGGTTTCCTGTTGCTTTGCCTGGCTATTGTAAATTTTAAAGTCGACTCAAGACGTTTTGGTCCAAAGATCTCGATCGATTATCCAGTACCAAAAGTTTAGCCAGAGCCGGATTTGTCTACTTGGGACTAGGAGATCACGTACAATGTTTCAGTTGTAGTGTGAAAATCCACAAATGGGAGTATAAAGAGTCAACTTTCCTAGAACATGCCAGATGGTCTCTGTGCTGACACTACCGTCCTTTGGTGGCGCATGAGTATTATTCCCATGGATGTTTTGAAGAAACATTTTGTAGTTTATCTCCTGTGCTACGAGAACACATTTACAGAGAGCTCGTACAGAATGAAGGGAAACGCAAAGAACAATTGCATCCTTTACGACATAGACGTTCTACCCAGTGGTATCTGATTGCAATTAGAGGATTGATTGTTTTGAAAGTGTTTAAATGGTCAGACATTGATCAACTACCCATGAGTAAGAAGAATTTTTTTTGCAATAACCTTTATTTACAATGTGGAAGTGGAACACATAATTCCAGAGAACAAATATTTAGAGGATTACATAAACGTTTAAAAGAAGTATCGCCTCAAAAAGAGACTTCTTCACGGCGTGTTTTGTGTGAGTTAGTGACTGATCTGGTGTGATATAATTTACTACCAGATACCTTCTGGCAAAAGTATTACTATTTCCTCAAAAGGAAATAAATTTTTGTGAAGTAATTATATATAAACTTACCATGCCATGACTTTTGTCCAGTGTTTCAGCAAACTCCGCGGAATGAAGTCAATGACAGTGTTCAGAACGTAGAGGATTACCAAAACCTTTCCAAGAACTGTTTCCATACGATTCCATTGAATGTTGGACGACATGTGGTTTGTGTGTTACTGACTGCTTTTCTCGGATTTCGTTTAGCAGCATATTCGTAGTGGACGATTTATGAACAGTATATGCAGCAAAGACATGACTACCAAAACTTTATTTGTGCACGAAAGACAAATTGTGTTAAAAGTGTTGAGAATAGTAATGTAAACAAGTTGTGTACCTCCGTGTGAAGACGATATTAGTCGTACTTTATCTACGCTTCATACTTACCAAAAACGGATGCATAACTAGTTGGTTACACCAAAAAATATACGACTGGAAAGATGTACGTGACTGGAAAAGTCTTGGCTTTGATGCTTGGATACAAAAGTTGCTCATTATGCCAAAGACATTGTGTGTCACTGATCCAAGAAAAGATGTTATGTTAGAATCAGTGCAAGAAGAAAAGTCAGAAGTGAAAGTGGAATTAGAAATAATTTTAGAAATAGCGGTAAAATGAGAAGAACCCAGCATAGAGGAAGAAATACTTCAAGTCCACGAAAGTAGTAGTAATAGTCTACAGATAGAAAATAAGAAAGAAATGACATTCCCTGAGAAATTAGAGACACCAGAGCGTGTATGCAGATTCCATGTGACTCAGATCAAGAATGTTGTGCACTTACTTGTTTATATGCGACGTTGGTGATCTTAATTTATGCCTGATTGATATAAGGTGTTATTTATGCCCTATGTGTTTTCGTCTTTTAATTTCTGTAGACTGAAATGTAAATATGTTTTAATTGTTACACTTTCGAGGACAAGAGAAAAACATTAAACGTGTTTAAAATGTATAAAGTGTCTTGTGTCGTTGATGGTAGTCTCAGAATTCTCAATAATATTGTTACGGTTGCATCCTCCTCCTCCGTTCTCAAAGTGATTGACCAAAAGTTAGTTCTTCAAATTTGGGAGGCATTGTATCTTCCCCATCCCTTTAGGATGCTGATTGCCGGACCGAGTGGTTCATGTAAACGTTTGATCGAACACAAATCACACTTTTTTTATCCTACACCACAACGTATCAGGTGGTGTTACAAAGAGTGATAATCGGCTTACACATTATTCCAAGAAAGTCAATGAGAATCTATTTCGTTTCTAGAAGTCATTCCTCGCGAAGACGATAGGATCGTGTCTGACTTTATTCAAACACATCTTGTCATCTTCGATGACATGTTCGAAGAAGACAAAGAAATGAAACTTTGGGTTACACATAAAGGGCATCATCGTAATGCCAGTATTATTTACATTACTCAAAATTTATTTCAACAAAGTAAAGCACAACGTACCATCAGCCTCAATGCCCATTATGTGGTATTGTTTAAAATGTCAAAGAGATACATCTCAAGTTCAAGTGTTAGCCGAACATTTAGGAACACCTTGGCTGAATTAAATATATGACAATGCCACTCAAACACCTCATGCGTATTTTCTCGTCGATTTAAAACCTACCACTCCCGATTATTTGAGAGTTGGTACACATTTGTTTCACAGTTTATGTCAAGATGGAGGTTTTATCGTTTACACATCAGTTCTGGCGTCTGTCGGAAACAAATACTATTAAAACATCCTTCACTCATTCTCTTTCTAACAGTATTCAACATGAGCTCATTTCAATCTCGTCCTCCGTCCAAATTTATTCGAGCACTGTATGCCATCAGTCGCGAAAAAAATGCACAAGTACTGTCACATTTGTTAGAAGCGAGTCTCAAAGAAGTATTACGATGGTTTACTTTAACAGCACGTCAATTACTTCACGGTATCATTCACATATCCCATCAAACAAAAGTTTTTTTCTTGAAAAACATAAAGTAGCGTTGTCACAACTGGCAGATCCAAGACTCGATACTCAAACCCAAAAAGAATCATTGTGAAACCTGGAGGAAATTGCTCTTTAGTTGGTAACATTATTCGTTCCCTTTTAAAATCGAATCCTAATGCCGAAGCTAAACAAAAAAAGCAAAATTCCCCAAAAGACGGCAGGTTCACACTTTCACAAGAAAAAAAAAAGCTCCAAGAAGAAAAGTCAAAAAAAAAAAAAAAAAAAAAACCTGCCAGAAAGAGAGGTACTGCTGCTAGGATGCGCACTTACTTCAGAAAACCACCTTGCTCAGTGACGATGTCCTCTGCCACTTCTACTTCTTCGTCTTAGCCGTTGACGATGATGCATGCCAAACCTGAGTTAAGACCAGAGTTTCCTAATTTGATGACAAAATGGAAACCCTTTTCTAAAGGAATTTATATTTCTCTGGCCGCGACTACGTCTATTTCTACTACTTTAGCGACTGCTCCTGCAGCTAAAAAGGTGGCCTCTCGTAAGACAAAATTACAACACAGAACATGGAGTGTTAGAAAGTGACAAGATTTAGTCAGTTGAAAATACCTCATCGTCGAGTGGTGCCTATAGTGAAGTTGATACGACGTGCCGACAAACAGTGGAGACGAATTCCAGTATAAAAAGATGTGTGAGATGAGATTCACTTCAATCTTTTTGCTCCTGAAACAAGATGTCACCAAGAAGTGCACACCACCCACCTCGTCATCCCAATTAACAACCCTGTTCCAAAACATTGGAATGTTTTGTCAGTACTTACTAACTCCAACCCTCCGATGTGAAAATAAATCATTCGAAGCACCCAAAGAAATCATCGATACTGTGTGTGAATGTTGTTTGAATGTTTTGAAAGGAACGGTACCTTTGTTCAAGATCCAGAAACAATTATGAAAACATCGGAATGTTCTTCG
Organism: Margaritifera margaritifera; assembly: GCA_029931535.1. Classification (NCBI taxonomy): domain Eukaryota; kingdom Metazoa; phylum Mollusca; class Bivalvia; order Unionida; family Margaritiferidae; genus Margaritifera; species Margaritifera margaritifera. The sequence goes on from JAQPZY010000850.1 coordinate 190,839, forward strand.
CCAAATGGTGAAAAATAAAATACCGATCAGAAAAGAAAAGAATGCTGGTTCAATGAGAAGGATTTCTATCATGCTGATAGGACCCTTGTTAAAAGTGGCTGCTTCTTTGTTAAGATCGATTGCTGAACCTCTTTTAGAAGGAGCGATGAGATGAGATGAGATGGAAGAAGATAAAAAGGACAACCTTTTCTGGAAATACATCACACTTGTACCTTTGGATTTTATGGAAGGACGAAAGCTCACGTTTGTTCCATGCAAACGATGGATGGAATTCCATCGTTGGTACGAACAACGGATGCCCCATTTACCTCCGAATCCTAATCTCACCGAAATTTCACACTTACAACACGAATTAGAATCCTTGATGGATCGAACTAATTTATCAGAAAGAGAAAGATCGCAACGGTACGGACAATTATTGTAACGTCTTCAACTATTTCACCAGAACGTTTAAGACGAGACAGCTAAACCTACTCAACACTGTCATGAAAAGCGAAGAAAAACAAAAAACCATCAAGGCAGATAAGACACAGGGGTGGAAGAAGAAGACTTAAGAGAAGTGTTTCAAACTCCGTCTGCTCAAATACATAGTAATATTGCGTTCTCCTTGTAGACAACGTCCTCTACTCCTAGACGAGAAGAAATAGAAGCTTGTGTCAAAAATAGGAAGACAACAGTGGAAAAAGAAACCAAGAAAAAATGTATCCATCAACCGATGACAACTCCTACTCCTATTGCTCGTCAGACATGTCAAGCCTCGTCGCAATCCACCAAAATACCACACGAACATCAACCTAAAAGTGGATAACTTATTGAGGAGCAGCAGCAGCAACAAGATCTGAGCCAATTGTTACAATAACAATCAACGTGCACATTACACAAATCCATTCGACGAAAATATTCCAGAAATCAAACCAAAGTAGCACGCATCGATCATCAATGGCTAGTAGATTTAGCTGATGTCTCTCATTTGGCAGCGTATAATCGTGGTAAAAAAAATTGTTTTGTCATTGACGTGTTTTCAAAATCTGCTTGTGTGGTTTCATTGACTTCTAAAACAAGTTCAGAGTTAGTGTGAGCTTTAAAACTGGTTTTGAAAAAAAGTTAACGGAGAAGTGTCAAAAGGAACTTTTTAATTACCTGAGTTACAACGAGTGTCCAAAAAAAGAAGACGACGTGTACGATATCGAAATCATTCTCAGTCGAAGAACATATAAAGTGGGCAAACGTTGAATTCAATAAGTGAAAGTGTGTTGGAAAGGACATCCACCTAGTTTTGATTCTTGGATTGCCGCTTCACAAGTCATCGACTAAATAAACAAGTAGAAGTGACCATTATGCCGTTAAACACACCATCTATCTCTCCTTCTCAGAGATCCCCTCTTCCAGAACTACAAAAACAACCTCTATGGGCGTGATGTGGAGATAGTGTCCCTAAAAATAAAATCGTCTTTGTGTGCCAAATCTTTGTGGCGTATTGTGTCATCGGAGCAACAGTTGCAAATTTGAGTTTGCAACAAGGAGACAAACAGTTGTGGACCATTTTACGCAGCATTTGTATTGGTTATCTTCTTCCCAGTCTTTCCTTGAAATATACTACTGAGAGTAACAACAAGAGAAACGGTAGCCTTGCTGCGACGCCAGTCACCACAATAACTCTTCCAGTCGCAACAGCAGCAGCAGCAACCCTCTTTTGGAACATTTGGAAACTCATGTTCCTTTGACATCGAATGACTCCTCAAAAACCAGAACCATCGAAGTAAGAATAACCAATTTTATTTAATCTTACCGAGTGACAGTTCTATGGATGTGTTTCCCAACAATAACTTATGTGGTTTCACAGGAAAATAACCTCCGGCCATGCATATGGATCATGAAGCCCATTGGGAAGTAGCTTTGATAGAAATCATTCATCCTACGCAAGCACTTAATATCAACGAAGGTCGAAACACATTCATCGTTGATATTCTTAACGAACAAGTTCAAGAATATATTTTATGAGAGCGGGAAAAAATGTGTTCCTTAAAACTGGAAAAGACCTTTTGAGTCGCCAAGACATCCCTATAAATTGGCTTCATACTTCTAGCCAAGGGATTACTTCTTCCTCTACGCCACAGGAAAGACGCAGCGGAAAGAAACTTCGAAACCCATTCAGAACTCATAAACACGTTGAGAAGAAAGAAGAAGAAAAGAAGAAGAACAGGAGCGGTAAGAGTATTAGATGTTTCTAACCATTCACTGAAAAAAGTAAAAATGATGCACTGAGATTCATGCAAATGTTCCAAGTCAGAACTTGATCTGTTTGCCATGCTACCAACGATGATAGCGATGCAAGAATCCAAATGGGTAGAATTGTATCTTGTGTCGTCTTTGACTACATCATCCTCGACTGAATTTGAAATCAAACGACAAACCGAAGATTACATCGATCTGAATAACAGTCACTTGTACCTGAAAGTCAAAATTCTCAAAGTGCACAACAGCAATTCAGGGGATGATGCCAGAGTAGCTCCTGTAAGTAAATTCAGGCATTGGTTGTTCAGGGGAGTGGATTTGTACTTGAATTACCAAATATTCAGCAGTAACATGTATACTTACCCTTACCGAACGTACCTGGAAAATCTCTTTACGTACGGAAAAGAAGCCAAGAACACAAATCTGGATGCCTCAGTGGTAAGGAAACCTGACTTATTGGATGTCTTCAACGACACAGAGTTGCCAGAAGCTGACGATCCTCACACTGTTGAATTTAACGACCGTCGATTTTTTTTAACAATGACGCAGTTTAGAAATAATGGATCGTTTGCATTTGGACTTGTGGTTGCAAGACAAGTATGGGTTGAATGGAGTGGATGTACGCCTGAGACTGAATCGAAGTAGTACCGTGTTCCATTTGATGGTAAATGCTAACGAGGTCAAAACAATCATCAACTAAGCCAGAATTTACGTGCGACGTGTGGCAGTCTTATTTAAAGTGGGAAACGACATCAGTCAAACTTGGAGCAGAACGACAGCTATGTATCCACAAAAGCAATTGGAAGTGAAAAACGTCACTATTGTCTTTGGACACCTATCCAAGATCGAAGATCATGTTTTCCAAAGACAGTTCCCAAACATTTGCTCATTAGTATCGACAGCAATGCGGCCATGAATGGAGCCATCGAGCAAAATCCTTTCTAGTTCCAACATTTCAACGTGTTCAAGATAGAAGTCGCTCAAGGTGGCCAGACATTGTGTACCAAACCTTTTAAACCTAACGTTGCCCAGAAAATTTACTTGAGATCTTACTTTACTCTGTTTGAAGCCACGGGACTGTTAGGTACTATCAACAGCCATGGCATTTCGTATGACGATTATGCAGGAGGATAAGCTTTGTATGGATTTGATTTCACTCTAGACCAAGGCAGCGACGAAGAATATTTCCACCCTATACAATCAGGCCACATTCGTGTGGAACTTCAGTTTGCAGTAGCTCTGGCATACACAGTGAACATCATCTTGTAGCCAGAATTTGAGAATACTGTGGAAATCGACAGTTTTGGAGAAATGATCCTAGACTACTAGAAAAGATGGAACACGAAGAACCTATGGAAATAGGTGATGAGGATGTTTTTGATCCAGAACAAGAAGACAAGATGGCCAGAAGAAGAACAGCGTTTAGTCTCCTGTTTTGCTACTGACTTGGCTAAAAAAATCACCAACCTGACCAGAGAACATTGTTATGCATGTCGAATCGATCATCCTAGTCAGAAGCAACACAACAAACTGTTCATGATGAGTCAAGAAGGCAAGTTGGAAGAGTATCTGGAAGAGGTATGGACTTTCATCTCAAAAAATAAGATTTTGAAAAAGTGGTATAAAAATGTGCTTGACCATTCCATACCTCCATCGACTTCTCTGGACATGAAACGCATCAAAGCTCTCTTGCAACATAGTGCAGAGACTACTCGTTCATCGACTTAATTGATAGAACTTTTCAAGGAAAAGTCAGGTGTGATTTAATGACTTATCATTACCTGTGAACAAAAGAGGAAAATAATGGATACGTGGGAACTTAATTACCTTCTGACTCGCAGTTGTTACACAGCTTCTTGGAATCCTGTGGTGTGTGCTAAAGATGAGCTTCCCCGTCGAAAACCTAAAGATGTTCAACTCTATGTCATCGACCAGGATTCCATTGGGTAGCCGTCTACTTTCCCAACGACCACAGTATGAAATATTGTGATTCATATGGATTACCTCCTCTGGGAGACGACATCATTGACTTTATGAGAAGAAATTATGTATCTACTCAGTTCATTAATGTGTGATTACAAGAATCAGATTCCATGGTGTGTGGGCAATATTGTGTGCATTTTCTTCATCAACGCAGTCTTGGGTTTCCTTATAACATTTAGTGACTTCTTTTGATCGTGAGTACTCTAGAAATGATGATAAAATAGAAGATTGTTTCGTGAACATTATGGCAATCTATTTTCTTTAGCTCAGAAACGAAGTGTGCATCGATGGCAAAATGAGAGTGCCTTAGATCATTGGAAGTCAAGTCTAACTCCACAACATTGTCAACCTTGTAAATACATTCATGTTTAAAAATGTTCCAGTTTGTGTTGCTGTTTTGAGTTAGTAAATCTTCTTCTTGTTATTACAGATGTTGATTTTGAAGAAAACAATGGTGTTGTCTTGTTTATTTGCTGAAAACAAATTGTTTTCACCTTCTTTCTGTCGATCTAATGTTTTCTTTCACGTCCGCTTACCGAATCGGAGCGATGTTTTCCTTCACGTCCGTGCTATTCCCATATAAAGCGGTGCATTCACCAGTCTTGTCACCCATTATCAACTCAATAAAGAAGAGAAAAATGGGCAAAAACAGGATCGGAAAGTTTGGCCAGATCTTAGTATATCTGGAATATGTTCGTCACCTCCTGGGTAAAGTTAAAAAGCTTCGTCCAGACAGGCAGTTGTTCAAGCGGAGAATGATGCATTTAAAATTGTCCAATTAATTTGTCCTCTCAACGTTGGAGAAGTGGGAGAAAAAAAAGACGAGGAAACACCAGAAAAGTCAATGTGTTGTCACAACCGAGGCAACAACCAATGACACTCATGTGTCACAGACGCATCCCTGCTATACCGTGAGACCAGTAGTGAGGACTACAAGACCATCACAACAGCGGAGGAGAAGTAGGGTCCCCCCGACTGAAGACTGGGATATGGAAATGGAACAGCCACGGAGGAGGAACCCCGGTCTAAAGACTGGGATATGGAGTTGCAACAGCAGCACCAGCAACAACAACAACAACAACAACAAACAGTCAACCATAGTCCCTCAAACAGAGGATTGGGAAAGTGAGGCAAATCATCTCCAATCATTCTTACCTGTCTCTACCAATCCTTGGGGTGGAAATAGATTAAGTGGACGATGTGATGCCCCACGGAGCTAGAACCAGGTATAAAAAATATCAAAAAGGCCTCTTTTAAGACCATCCAAATCTCTAGAAAAGAGAGATACTACTCAAAATAATTCCCCAAAATATGTTTTATGTTTGTTTGTGTATGTCTATGTGCACAACTAAAACTTAAACCCCTACTCCAGTGTGATAGTGTGAGTTTGTGCGCATAAAGTATATGCCTAAACACTCCTAGCTTGTGTTATATATTTCTCATTCTCAATGATAATAGGATCTTGTGTGGCAAAATTGAAAAGAATAGTTTCTTTTAGGTCCGCATGATTTCTTTTCATTTTGTATTCTGTATTAAGCCTATGAACATTTTGATTCACGTCTGCGTCTCTACTTTGGAGGAATGTTTTCCTTCACGTCCGTCTTTATTCCATATAAAGCGGTACGTTCAACAGTCCTGCCATTTATCGTCGATCCTGTCGGAGTAAAGAAGATTGAAGAATTACAATCTCCCAACATCGCCAAATAAGGAAGTTGAGGGAAGCCATCAGTTTGATGGAGACGATGGAGTGGCACCTAGACCAGACAGAGGAAATGAGGTGTTACCCCAACCAAAGTCATGTCAACAGGGAGATGACCTCACTTACAACAGCCAAGAAGTTTGTGAGAGAAGTAATGGAGAAAGAAGTGGCGAAGATTAAGTCAACCTGGGAGGAGGAAAAGAGGGAAAAGGAGAAACTAAAGAAGAAAAGGGAATTCCATCGCCTTAATGCAAACTGGATAAAGGTGCAGGAGAAAATGCGGCAGTGGTGGCATAAAGACTTGATCACTGATGAGAAAATTGAGGCCGAAGAACCTACTTTTAAGCTGGTGGTCTCCACAAAAACATCTTGGTGTAAATAATGTGCGGCCAGCGGTGCCAGACTCGGGAGGTGTAACCATTAAGGGAGAGAAGTGGTGACAGAAACAAACGCCCCTTTTCAGGGCCACCCGGATCTCTTGAAAAGAGATATACTAATCATTTGCCACACATTTGTATATATATATATATATATATATATATATATATATATATATATATATATATATATATATCTGTTTGTGTATGTTTTGTGTATGTCATAATTGATAACAAAGACTTAAAACTCCTTACCCCTTCTCTTGTGTTTGTATGTGTAAGAGAGTATAGTTGTGTAATTGTATAGTATGTTTGTGTCAGAATGTGTGTCTATTTCATCTACCTTCTTTTACAGCCTACCCCTCTTCTTGTGTGATAGTATCTTTGTATGTATGTAAATACAGCGTGTTTTTATAAACACTCGTATCCTATTCGTTAGAGTTTAAGTGTGTGTGTTGGATTGTAATCAAAAGCGGTTGCTGGATATTATATGTAGCATGTGTTTGGATAGTAATCAAAAAGCGGTTGCTGGATAGTATATGAGGTGTGTTGGATTGTATCTAAACATTTTAACATTACCGTTCCTGTTTGACTACAGAGTGCCCCACAATGTTAAATTCCCGTTTGGTTCCAGAAAGCCGTTTGACTCTAGACTGCCCCACAATGTTAAATTCGCGGTTGACTCTAGATGCCTCCCGCATATTAACTTATGGGCTAATGTTAACTCCGATTTATATCCAGACACCCTCATATGACTACTTATCCATATCCACGAGACGAGTCATCATAAACTAATGCAGAAACCTTGGGGAATTACCAACTGAATACTTTCGTTTCTTGTGGGTTTTTACTGCACTTTCAACACATTGTTGGCTATATTATGCCGAGGAAATGGGGACTGGCCTGTACGTTTATCGAACCCTCGATCCTTGGATTTTGAGTCTTCTACCAACTGAGCTACCGAGGCTCCCTAAACTGAATAGAAGGACATGCTTAAAATGGCATACCTTTTTATGTTAGCTCGTAGAATAAATAAAATAACTGGAAGGATGATAGTCACTTGGTTATAATGAAAGAAGTACAAAATCAAACTAAGCAACAGCGAAAACCAACGCAGTGTTAGTGAAGTGAACGACACAAAGATACTCGCTTAATAAACGTGTTAAATTGTAAAAATGTGCATTTTAAATCTGCATCTGTCTAGAGAATATTGACGGAGTTGTATATAAACGTGTTAAATTATAAAAATGTGTATTTTAAATCTGCATCTGTCTAGAGAATATTGACGGAGTTGTATATAAACGTGTTAAATTATAAAAATGTGTATTTTAAATCTGCATCTGTACAGAGAATATTGACGGAGTTGTATATAAACGTGTTAAATTATAAAAATGTGTATTTTAAATCTGCATCTGTCTAGAGAATATTGACGGAGTTGTATATAAACGTGTTAAATTATAAAAATGTGTATTTTAAACCTGCATCTGTCTAGAGAATATTGACGGAGTTGTATATAAACGTGTTAAATTATAAAAATGTGTATTTTAAATCTGCATCTGTCTAGAGAATATTGACGGAGTTGTATATAAACGTGTTAAATTATAAAAATGTGTATTTTAAATCTGCATCTGTCTAGAGAATATTGACGAAGTTGTATAAAAGTTGTATAAACACGTGTATAAATCTGCATCTGTCTAGAGAATATTGACGGAGGAATTAAAAACATGTAGAGTCTAAGGAATGACCTAAGAACTGTTTCACAGTAAAGACATGTATCTAGCTTTCCAACTGGATGCAATAATTTTAAAAGTTTTATAAACACGTTTAGAAATAGTAGTAATAAAAATATGCCGATGTGTCACTTATGTAGCGTGGTTTCATTTACTTATATGTAATTATTCGTGTGTCCACACATTTTTGGATCAGTCCTTATATAATTTTAGACTGGTTAACGCCTAGCAAAAAGAAGCATTTGTTAGATATTTCCAAGTTAGATTTTTCATACCATAATGGCATACATACTTTTCCACATTTTTCTATTTGACTCATAAATTTTGATTAGCAGGCTCAAATCCAAAAGTTTTTCAATACTTGCCATTTGACATTTCAATCAGCCTTTCCGTCCTCAAGAACAAAAAACTGACAAGTAATCGGTTATTTCTAGATTCCTTTTAGAATTAAAAATACGCTTTCATCATTATTGTACTTCAATTTCCACCATGCACAAGAGATACCACAAAACTTCTGGTTGTTTCGGTGCCAGAGGGCGCGAAAGTGTAGTTACGTCCTTTTTGCACTTTCAGGTCGCGTGATCCATATTAAAGGTGAAAATGTTGTATTGCAAGAAAGTAGTAGAGAGCAAAAAGGTGAATGAATTGAGAGCTATTTTGTAAGCAGAAAGAAAACGGGATAGAAATGACTGTTAGTTGAAAGCATAATTGAAGCACAAAATAGCGAAAGTCAACTTAGTTCAATGAACAGTTGTGAAATTGTATTGACATGTATACTAGACAAAACCGACGCATTATTCAATGCACGAAAAGTTACAATAGTTTTCAGTTCATGTAACATAAGTAAGATATTCCTTTGTCTAAAACTGCAAATATACTTGTAGGATATACTTATCAAAATATTTTAGTATCCCCTTTCTCCTTTGCAGCGGTTTTTCCACTCCTTGATTTCTTCGTGTGTGTGTGTGTGTGTGAGAGAGAGAGAGAGAGACAGAGAGAGACAGAGAGAGAGAGAGACACAGAGAGAGAGAGGGGAGAGAGCCAAATATTGATACAGATAATATTCATACAAAAGTGCTGCTTATATGGCAGTTTCATTCCTAGAGAAATTTTTGGATACAGATACTATTCTGCATGAGAAATAGACAGGGGTAGAAATATAAATAGATCGATAGAGTGGTTGAAAGATATATCCATATATATACATAGATAGATAGATAGATAGATAGGGGTAGAAACATAGAAAGATAGATAGAGAGGTTGAAAGATAGATCCATAAATCGATAGATAGATAGACGTACAAACCTTGGCGGCAGTAAGTGTCCGGTTAGATGGGATTTATGGGACTGATATACAGTGAAAGTTGTGTAGCCACTACTTTCAGTGTTAAATGCAAGTGTAGACAGTTTACTGTTTAATCAAGGTCATATTGCGTAATAAGCATACGAATTTGGGAATAATTTACCTAGCTATGAGAACAGTTAATATGTTACTTATGTAGTGGTTTATACAACTGTCGCTGTATAGAGATAAGCCATGTAAATATAACTTCTAGGAAGTAGTTTTTAATTTCTGGACCAGAATCAAACTGGGCAACAAGAGAGAGAGAGAGAGAGAGAGAGAGAGAGAGAGAGAGAGAAAGAAAAGAGATAGTAGCATCACTCAAGATCTAATATTTTTAATTCACTTATTCATTGTTCGAAAAGCGCTGTTTGGTCACTTACACTATGTATGAACAAACTATGAAGCAAAACACGGTGTCTAAATATGCATTAGCAAATCTAACGATAATGTGACATATACGTCAAACTATGTGTCTTTCTTTAAAATTCAAACAACATTGTAAACACTTTGTTTTAATAACTGCACATGCTGCTAAGTTTTACACATCAAAGATTTATTACATGAAACAACAAATTATTCATGCACGAAAGTATTTCTTGCTGTATGTATATTGATTACTGGATTTGCATGAAAATCTGTATGAAATTTCACAAACACCTCCCCCCTTTGCAAAAGTGGAAACGTGGAAACACTTCTAGAAAATAACGGAATGTGAAGTATAAAAAAAAAATTAAACCTATTATTTACAATACCAGAGTACCATGGTAAAAAGATGTGCCAGTCACACTCTGCTCCAGCAATCGGCCCCTACATTTTCCGACCCTCGAATCGCCTCGATCCGGAAACGATATGGCTGTAAAGTCAATGCCCAATGCATCAATCTTGCGTTGGTGACTTTCGCTTGGTTTACATACATGAGAGGCTGTTGGTCCGTTTCAAGAACAAATTCCCTTCCGAAAAGGTACGTGTTAAATTTCCCTACACGCCCCCCCCTCCCACACACACACACACACCGTGCCAAACACTCTTTTCAATCACGAAGTAATTTTGCTCCCGAGGCGGCAATTTCCTACTAGCATAAGCTATGGGTAACTTTACTCCCTTTTGCTCCTGTAGCAAAACTGCTCCTAATCCCGTGTCGGACGGATCAGTTCTCAATAGGAACGATTTATTCAGCTCTGGCAACTTTAGGATTGGGGCGCTGATCAGCTTCCCGTTAAATGCGTTAAATATTCCTTCCAAACATGCATTTAAATTTACTTCACGTTTTATACACCCAGTGACCTTATCTATTCCCTCTTTTGCGAACCTCTAGGGGCACTCAAGGGGAGTTTCTGTATTAGGGTCTAATTTCGGTTCGTCACTCGACTCGTCTTCTATGACAGCGGTACATACTACGTTCAATACCCTTTTTGTACTTCGTTTTATGGCAAACATCTTACGATCGACAGAATCGCGCGATGTCGCTTGCACGCCGGTCCAATAAAATTCGGCTAACGCCTTCTCAGTCGTTTTTTTCCTGCTCAAATGACCTACCCTATTCGATTCGTGCGCCACTCTTAGTACAGAGGGCCTCAATTTCTGGGGGACCACAAGTTGAAAGTATTTTCTATCCTCGGATCAGGTAAATTGTCTGAACATTAACTCTTCCCTGCGTACAAATTTCAAACTTGCCCCGCCTTTACAATGTTTTACGGTACCGAACGCGATTTACTTCACGATCGCGCTCAAGGACACGTCATGCCCTTGCTCATGTATAAATTAATCTCGCAATATATCAGTCACGGCTTCCGGAACTTTTAAATTGAGCAGCGGTAGTCTGGAGCCCTCAACATTTCCAGTCGTCAGGTCATATATGGGATTGTCCACACAGCGCTTCGACAGTTCCGGTCAGAAAAGGCTTGTCGATTTATATTCTCGCGACGGGAATGCGATCAATCGTTTGATCTTACAACATACACGGAGATTTCCAACCAAGCATTTGGTCATCCCCAACGAAAGTCCGCTTTACCAAGACCGTAAATTCTTGACCGTTGGCGGTACCACAAGCTGTCCGTACCCTCGCCTCGGAGAAAAGACAAGTGCCGATCCACTGAATAACATCACGACTGATCTGCGCACGCGCCGCGGACTGTACTCGCATTATTAGTTCCCGAATTATCACACAGAAAATCATCGCGCTTGTCGCCTCCTGACCACTCACTGCTTTCAATAGCAACCGCTACTATTTGGACAAAACCCTTTCGTTTCGGACAATAGGGCGAAATGTGTCCCTACTCTTTACATGTGTAACATTGTCTACCCTTATGATTTGCACCCTTTCCAGATTGAAAATTTCCACCTTTATTAGTACCAGTTTTCTCGGGTTCTCTGGGTCTCTGGTCTTTAAAGTGATTACCCGTCTTATTGTCTCTCGAGACCACATCCTGGGTACCTCACCGAGCCTCGGCGAAATAGTCTGCCTGTGTAGCCATACCCAAAGATATTGGTGAAGGATTTTTCCGTTAGAAATAAGTACAAGTCCTTACCACAAGTGGTTAACGAATGGTCTCTTAGTAACAAGGAGTAAGATTCTCGAACGTTTTTTCTATCTTACCACATTCAACCAACTGCTGTAAATACTTTTTCGTCCCACTGTCGAAATGGGTGAATGTTTCTCCTCTCTCTGGTTTACTATAGTTAAACTTCTTGCGGAACCTTTGCTCAGTTAACTCAGTTAAGGACTGATAAACATACATATTCATCTAGAATTACTTTAATCAGGACCTTGAAAATATTCCAGTGCCTATTACTGGATGATGGTGGGTTGAGTGATGTTATGTTGGATGGCTTTTGAATGTAGAGCTCTGTGCAGTCAATTACATGTGCATATTTGGATAGCCAGTAAAAGCGTATTGCAAATTTTGCTGGATGACTTTCTTTAAGGGAACCATCACCATTTTAATTAATTCTGAATTCAATAATGTTATCCAGCTCTCAGATATCTTTCAGTACTCTCAATCACTTACACCTAATCTGTGAAATATATACGTAACCAGGAAACATAAGCTGGGGCGTGTTAAAACAGCTAAAATGTAATCTTCAAGGTTCATTTTTCTCCAACTCAAATCAGACTCAGATATTGAGGATGTGCCTTGCTTATAATATTCCTCATCAACACACGGCTCAAGAAACCGGAATAAAAGACATTTCGAGAGTGCGAACAGGAATGGTGCAAAATGCATAGTGCCTTCGTCTGAATTAAAAACAAGTCACATGTCGAAAAGGCACTATATATGTGTATATATATATATATATATATATATATATATATATATATATATACACACACACATAATGTGACAAGATTTTATGAGACTTTTATAAATCTTCCAAAATAACGAGAAGCTTTATCTTGCACGAGACTGAAAGAAAACATAACCACTAAACAGGTTTTGATAATAGTCAGTTTTTCCTGCCCTGGAAGGAGATGTCCGCCGTTGTGTGTGTCAGCGTGCTTTATCATTAATACTATTGACATATATAGTAATCTGTTGCATATTATATTAAAGATTTTGTCTATATTAGTGACTATACGCTATTAATATCAAGCTTGCTTGAAATCACTTCACATTTATAGCCATATGCATTAGCGATTGATGATTCCCCAAGGGTCCCGCTTGCTAAAATATGTTCAGCACGGCCTTAAACAGAAGAACTTTTTGAAAACAAAGCAGGATGTATCCAACAGTAATGGGTCGTAACTCTACGGAATCATAATGTAAAATGCTGGCAATCAAACTCATGCAAGAATTAAGTATTTTTAGCTGGACATATAAATTCGCTTAAAATCTTGAATTATCTGGTGCCAAACCAAAGTCGAGAAATGGGCAGTCGCTCCAGTATTTATTGATATTGTAACCTTACAAAGAATCCCATGCAAAGTAAACATCTGCAAGTTGAACACATCTTAGATTTCATCAAGATATAATTGCATGCTAAATTTGGTTGAACTCTGACAACTCCGGGTAAAGATATGCTGCGGAAAAAAGTTGAGGAGGACGGGCAATCAGGGGTCCCCACATCATAAATGATAGTTCAGTAATTTGGAAATCACAATATTGTCAAGGCCTCATTATTATAAAGCCGCAAGACAAATTTACGTAAAATATAATAATCCTTAATATATATGTGTTGGGTAGCTAGGATAATGTGAAATAAAGGGCCGTTACTCCTGTGAATGATGAGATTGAGCACTAGAAATATAAACAATATTTAAGGTCTCATCAACATAAAGCTGCATGCCAAATTTGGTTGAAATCCAACCATTCATAGTAAAGTAATGCTGCTCAAACCAAAGTTAAGAGGAGAATCAATCGGGTGCTATAACCTTTGCAATGAAGGCATGGAATGCTGAAAATCAAACTCTCTTAAAGTCTCATCAAGATAAAACTGCATGTAAAATTTGTTTGAAGTCCAACATTAGTAGTTATCAAAATGATATTTCTGAATCACTCGTCAGTAAATGATTCCAAAAGTTATAAAGGATGCAATTTCAAGATGCAATTTAAAATAGTAATACAGGTTGCAATTTCAAGATGTAATTTTAAAAAAGTAATAACGGCTGCAATTTCAATATGTCATTTAAAAAGTAATAAAGGATGCAATTTCATGATGTAATTTGAAATAGTTATAAAGTATACAATTTTAGGATGTAATTTTAAAAAAGTAATAAAGCTGCAATTTCAAGATCTAATTTAAAAAAGCAACAAAGGACGTAATTTCAACAAGGAATTTGAAAAATTATTATAGGTCGCTATTTGAACGTGTAATTTCAAAAAAAGCAATATAGCTTGCTATTTCAACAAACGAATTGAACAAACGATCAGAACATCTAATTTGACAAAGTAATATAGGTTGCCATTTCAAGCTACGATTTCAAAAAAAGTAATATGAGAGACGATTACAATAATAACTGTAAAAAATAATAAAGGCTGCTCTTTCAAGTTTTTTGAAATCGTAACTTGAAAGAGCAGCCTATATTATTTTTTATTGAATTGTTATTTAAGTCGTATTTCATATCACTTGTTTGAAATTAACTTTACCTTGGCATGGCATCTTTATGAAATTTGCTCGGAATACTAATGTACTTCATTGGATACTGCATGGGAACAAATGTCAAATTGGCCTGATTTTCATGCGTGAATTAGAGTAGTTGTGTATTGAAAGATCTGTACTACTTTAAAAGCTTATACATTACATTTTTTAAATCTAGTACTCCCACACGATAACGTTTCTACACCACTTATTTTTAAAAATCCCCACCCACCCATGTTCTTAGTCCATAGTGTTATTTCCGAACTGGACCACTCATATGTTTATAAGAACTCAAAACACACTTAAGTTCTTAGACCGCATTATAATCTATTTATTGTGCTTTGAGTAGAGCAGAAAATAAATTGAAACTTGTTGACCAATACAATTAATGGGTACAAAGGTATATTTGTGATAGATTCAACAGTTTCTGAGAGGTGATAAAAGTATTTCATTGGTTTCATATAAAAGCAACAATCTCAGTTTCAAAAGATGACGTGTATTTGTTTACAAATGTAGATGGAATAAAAGTGTGAGGAAAGTTAATTATGTTACAAACATATACAAGAAAATACAACTGTTGAATTGTAAAAGAAAAGATGTCCTGCAATATTTTAGAATAGATGAAGATTTACGATTATCTTCAGTGATGATAACATCAAGATAAACTTCATCAATCCTAATAGCAAGATTGTATCGAAAGTCCGGTATTGAGACGGAATAAATTACGTATTTGATGAGAGTTAATATAGCGTCTACATGAAGTATCCATCTATTACCTTGCTTTATCCAAAATAGTTAAATTAATAAGTTCTTGACTGTTTTCCTTGCTATAGTGCTGGATGCTAGCATAGATTTGATTTTGCCTTTCTTCGAAATTTAAACGAATTATCCCTCACGTTTTTCATAATAGAGTGTTTGTTATGTAACCTAAAGTTGTTTCCTTCCAATTCGTACTGTAATTCATTCATGAATTACTTTTTCGATTATTTAAACATTTAAGAAATGGATAAGTTACAACTATAAAAAAAACTGGGATTAATAGAAGACTTAAATAGCAATGTCGTAATATCACGAAATGAATCAGAAGAGTTCAAAGAGTACATACAGGATTAGAGCATTGCAATTGCAAATAGAACATACAAAGAGAAAACCAGGAAAAACTTTACCGAAAACACAGTTGGAAAAATGAACAAAAAACAAATCAAGAAGACGTAGGAGACCTTTCAAACTGCTAGAGCTGCTAAAATTACAAATCATCGTTTTCTAGCTTGCATGTGTTTTTTGTGGGGTTTTTCGAACTGTGCACGAAGGCACACTTTTTGAATTGCTGGACGTTTTAATCAAAGTTTGTATCCATCATCAATCACAAAATTTTGGGGAATTAGGTCAGCAAACTAGAGAGGTCGAAGTTAACCTTAAAGGATTGTTCTTAAAGTTTTCACTCGAGGATTGATATTATCAGCCATCATTTTGTAAGCGCCATAAAATATGAATACTAATACTAAAAACTTTTTGGGGAATTCCGATTAATTCAAAGCATTATCCACATACATAATTGTCATTAAAACATTAGATTCGTCTACAAATAGATAGATATTTGTTAGGTAAATCGGTCAATTGTATATTAGGAATGAAGTAATAATTGAACATACCAATAATATATATCAATTATTTCTTGACAAAAAATTTTTAATTTAGTCAGTAAACTAGAGAGGTTGAAGTTTACCTTAACGAACTGTTCTAAAAGTTTGCAATCAAGGATTTATATTATCAGCCACCATTACCTAAGGGCCTTATTATAACACTAATACGAACAACTATATTGGAAATTCTGATTAATTCATAACATTGGTTGGTTGGTTGTGTGGGTTTAACGCCATTTTTCAGCACATGATAGGCTATACATGGCGGCCAGTATATTTGGTGGAGGAAGAACACGGGAGACCACGGGAAGAACCAACGACCCACGGGAAGCTACTGGCAAGCTTTCTTACATACCCACGTTGGCCGAGTCGAGACTCGAACCCACGCGGACAGAGGTGAGATGTCAGTGATTTGTAAAGGCGAGCGCCTTTGACAACTTGGCCACCCGGGGCCTCATTTCATAGCATTATCCACATGCATAAATGTCATTGCGACATTAGATTCCTCACGCAACTAGATAGATATTTTATAGGTACATAAGTAAATATTGATATGTATATTAGGATTGAAATAATAGCTAAACAGGTCAATAATATATATAAATTATTTCTTGTCAAGCCTGGAAAGTTTAGTTATATATTTAGTTACACTAAAACTGGCTTGCATTTCAAAACTGACAAGCAGATCTAGAGATCCTTTGTGTTGCTGGGATCGTGAAGTTAGATTTTAGGTGTTCAGATCAATAAATATCACGTAGTGGTGTATACTTGTAACAATAAAGTAAGAAGTGAATTTCTGTTGATCTGAGTTTGGACATTGACTTTCATTTCTTGGTATCTTTGGCGTTTTGTATCTTCATGCTTTTATCTTTAGATTATGCGAGCTAGTTTTAAAGTTTGTAATCATGGAGTGTTGCACATTATAAAGTGCGAAGTCGAAACAGGTGACCTTATAAATATTTGCACATGTTATTACATATTGTTAATTTTTTGTTACTTTGATGTTTAGGATTGATATTTTGTGGAACGTCTTGCGTACAAGAACTCCTTGATTTTTTTTTTAAAATGTCAATTATCCCGTTACACAAAGGATCTATGCCAATTTTTTTTTTTTTTTTTTTTTTTTTTTTTGACATACCAAGATTTACATCCATTTATGATTCAGTATAACCAGAATAAATCTCAGCGGAGAAGATAAACACAAAATAGGAAGAATAAAACAATTATAGCCATTATGATCTTTATTCAAGAGACACATTAAGGATGAAACCTATTCTGGAATGGCAATAACAGTACGTAAAAGATTAAGTCACTTACAGTGTCACTAAACTGGATGTAGAATTTATAAACAATCTCAATAATTATATAGAGCAATAGTCTATGAAGAAACTAATAAAGGAGGTGATTTTAACAGTATAGACAACGAAGTATATAGGAGTAAGCCTTTAATGAGAAGGATAGAAGGACAATTAAACATATCAAAGCTCTAATAAAAGATAATGAATTAACAGATACATACTGAAGAATCAATAGGGATAAGAGACACTATACTTTTAATTATAAACAGAGAGAGGGTAGCAGAATCGATAAATTGTACACGATCAAGGAATGTGAGCAGAATGTAGAAAAATGTGATATATACAAAATTGTAATAGCTGATCGCTACCCAGTGAATCTAACAATAGCAATGTCTGGCAAAGTTAATGCGGAATATCAATAGATGAAAACGAAATACTGAAAGCAATTTAGAAATAGTATGAAAATATATATACAAGCCAAGATATACAGCAAAAGAGATAGAGGAGTATAGTAATAGTATAAAATTTGTACAAATTACAAAAGCCTCGAAGAATAAATGTGAATATTGTATAACAGAGGCACAAATAGAACAAGCATCAAAGGAGATAAATAAAGGGACATCACCAGGATCAGGCGGATTAACAACAGTATTTTATAAAAAGTTTCAAAATGAATTAATGCTCATATTAGAACTATTATATAATAACATATTTTATTAGGAGAAATGTCGGATTCAAAGACGGTAGGGATAATAGCACTGCTATATAAAGGGAAAGGGGACAATACGGATTTAGACGGATTTAGAAAATTGAAAAGCAGTATCACTAATAAATACTGATTATAAAATACTAAGTAAAACTTTCGATAATAGGATAAAAACACGCGTGGGGAAAATCATAAACATAAATGAAAGCTGTGGGGGAAAGGGGGGAAACAATTAAAAATAATACCATGAATATACATTCTATAATAGATTTCATAAACTGAAAGGGAGATAAACGGGGCAATGAGTTTATTCTTCTCGGAGAAAGCGTTTGACAGAATAGAGAATAACTTTATAGACAATGTCCTTAAACGCTTCTGATTTGTAAAAAATTATTTTTAAAAAATGTTTGCAAATGGATAACAATATTGTATAAAACATATACTCAAAAGTACAGATAAATATTAAAATAACAAAAAGTATTCCCATTTGCTCACTGTCAATGTTACTACATGTGATAGGTATTGAAACACTATGTATAAAAATAAATAATACTATAACATAAAGGACATACATATACCAAATTTGGAAAAAGAAATAAAGATGCTGCAAAATGCAGACGATTGTACAAGCTTTATTAAGGATGATTCCTCGTTTAGACATTTAGAAAAACAATTCACGGATTTTAGCAAGGCCACAGGATCAAAAGTCAATAATCAAAAAACATAAATACTATTAACTGGAAACTGGTGTGGGAACCACCCAGGACTGTCTCCGCTTTTTATAAAAGATATCGTAAAAGCATTATAAATATACTATGGAAAGAATGCACTGCAAAAAAATGTCAACGTTTTAATGGATAAAATAAATTTCAATATTGATATATGGATGAAAATAAAGTTCAATATTTATATATGGATGCCTTTGAGAATAAGCATAATTAATAAAGCAGAAACAGGAAAGACTCTTTTTTATAGCAATATAGCAATTTATGGTAAGTAATGGACACTAATGACTTTACTAGCGCACAATTAAATGCTTTTGACAGCGTAATTATAGATTGTATATGGGGAGGGGTAGGGGAATTCACTGTATCAGGAAGTGTACAGTGCACAGGAATAAAATAGGAGGGATAAATCTTCATAATTTACAAACCGGGAAAGAAACAATTAATTGAATAGACTAAGGAATTTTGAGAAGGAAAAAAGGTCAATGCTTGGGTAGCTATATATATATATATATATATATATATATATATATATATATATATATATATATACACTGGTTTGGATACACATCAAAGACACACCAGAAATTAAAAAATAAAAAAAGATATATCAAAATGTCAGAATCACCCAGGAAATATAAAGATATCAAACAAATCGTACCTAAATATAGTGACAAAAGATATTTGGGGAATAGATGACAACCAGAAAGTATACTACGCATTAAGAAACATAGAAGATAAGAACAACACGGAATAAAACAGAACTAGAAAACATACATCGAAAATAGAATAAGATATGGGAAATGTGGTCAGGAATAAATACAACATATAAACAATCTGTGATGTTTACATACCTGCACAATGCATGGTTAACAGGTGAATATTCATATACAAGGCATGTGATAAGCCACATACCGCTCTGCCAACTTTGTGGAAGTGGAATTTATTCAGAAAATCATATCATTTTGCAATGTAGAAAAACATAACCGCTAAGGAAACATAAAAGAGATCTAATAACCAATGAATCCGGACACTATAATGGGGACTCGTCACTTTATACAAACTGGCTAGACAAGATAGATACATATAACGAAATAGTTAACTACATAATAAGTGTAAACAAACAATGCAGAGGAAAGGTCAAATTATTTTAAAAATTATGCCTTAAATCAAAGAAAAATCAAAACATTGTCATTCCACTGCGTACCCCATTCCTTTTGTAGGGGTGGAGGCTGCAGAGATAAGCACTATACAATAAATAATACTGTCTGAGAGTATCTATACTGTACGAGTCTCTTACAGAGGGGAAATGCTCTCGGAGCGTAAGGCAACCGAGGTGCTGTTGCCGGAAAAGGATAACTCTCTCAGTAAAAGAATACAATAGCAAAGGACATCTTCCCAGCCTTTAACCTTGCGTTTTTGTTTGTATGTAAGGGTTGAGGATACGGCGGGTAAAGTAACAAGAATAATATGGAATAAACTAAAATTAATAAAATACATAACTAAATAAATAAGACAATAAATAACAAACTTAATAATTAAAATATCAACTTATATGCATAAGAACCCGTTCTCAAACGAGACCGTCATCAAAGAATTGGGGACCGACAAATTATAGCCACTGGAACGGTAGGGGTTGGGTATTTCATTCCCACTAGGAGACGGTTGTGCGTATACCGCGTCTTCCCCTCTCCCCACCCCCACCCCCACCCCAACACAAGCTAGGAAAGTTCCACCTCCTAAATGGGGCTGACAAACTGACCTGAAAATTAAATACAAATATACAAAGCAATATCAGAAGCAAATACATCTTACAATAACAATATTATTATCAAAACTGTTACTAATAAGGACGTATTCATTTTTTTTTAAATGGATTCTGTCTATAAAAGATGGGGGAGGAACAAAGTATAGCCACTGGGTTGGAAGGGGTTGGGTATATCACTCCCACTATGGGAAGGTGGTTCGCATGGTGCGGCCCACCCCCACCTTTACGAGCTAGAAAAGTCCCACCACCTATGAAAAGCGGACGAGCCCATCCATAGAATAAATATTGAAAAAAAGAAGAAAATAAAACTAACATTAACACAAAACCCCAGAAAGATTCGCATATACTTATATACGTATAACATTATATTGGTAACACACCTAGATGTAACTGACAAATAACAGGGTGTTGTGCCTTTAAGTAAGAGGTGAAGACGATGAGAGGATATACGATCATGGCGCTTCGCGAGGTAGAAAGGCTCACATTAGAGGCTCAGAAAATTAGGGCATAATAAAAAATATACACAAGACACAACAAGAACATGGAGCAACACAAACAAATACTAACAAATGCAAATCGAAAACACACAGAGCATACAAACAGACAATACAATAAACACTTTTTTTCTTTTTTCTTAATGTATTAATATTGTTTATATAGTAAGATAAACAAACATCTCAAAGCAAATAAGATACATGGAAATGACAGTCCGGACACATATACATAGCAAAGGGTTAAATACACGTTTTACAAAAAAAAACAGCATACATAATATAAAACATGAACTGACAATAAATTGATATATGGCAAAGGATCACTAGTAGGTTTCATAACAGGTGAGGAAACCAGTCGTATGGTGTAATGCCTGAGGAGGGGAGCACAAGCCCGTTTTGAAACAAGTACATCCCTATCAAAAAGAAAGAAAAACCCCACTAAAAATATCTGGCAAGAACCACCGACCCATGGGAAGCTACTGGCGGGTTTTCTCACATACCCACGTTGGCTGAGCCGACACTCCAACCCACGCGGACAGAGGTGAGATGTCAGTGATCTGTAAAGGCGAGCGCCTTAGACCACTCAGCCACCCAACTTTAAACCTGGGGACGGAGCGATTGAAAACATGGAAACAGGAATCTGAACAAGTACGTCCCTATCAAAAAGAAAGAAGAACCCAGCCAAAAATTGTTCTATTTTTGTACTCAAAATTCTGTTTTTATTTTGTGGGGGAAGTATACCCACAAATACAGATCGGGGGAGGCGTGGGGTCATACAGATATAAAACCTTTCAATTTTGGAACCAAGAGGGGGGGAGGTGGCACATCTCAGGCCTGCTAGTTTCACAATAGAAAGAGGTCTTCAGGTATTCACGCAAATAATAACCAAACAAATGTAAAATTACCCAGCGCCCGACTAGCCCCATGTTGGCCTGTCTACAAAAAGCAGAAAATGGTGTCAACAATGGTCATTCCGATTCAGATTTGCGTTATTTGCCCAAATAAAGAGCATAAGAAACGAAGGACGAGGTACAACACTGAATGGAAGACTTCACATCCTTGAGTGGAAATTGCTGGATCGGATGGTATGGTTTCCATATTGCTTTATTTTAGTTCATATCGACTTAGTTACCAAATTGTGGGGTGGGGTTGGTGGGGGGTAATTTCTCGGACACATATACAATATAACATTTTGTTTTTATAGTAGTAGCAGTAGTTGTATTTGTGGTCGTTGTCGTTCTTATTAGTTTCCAAAAAATGCGACGAGGAATGAAAGTTGCATTTTATACACTAATTTCTCTT
The DNA here is from genome assembly GCA_029931535.1 of Margaritifera margaritifera. NCBI lineage: Eukaryota > Metazoa > Mollusca > Bivalvia > Unionida > Margaritiferidae > Margaritifera > Margaritifera margaritifera. The sequence goes on from JAQPZY010000850.1 coordinate 213,219, forward strand.
ATATTTATATAAATTTACTCTGGGCGAGAGAAAATTAGTTTGAACTGTAAACCTTAACTTAATTGGGCGCTTCCATATTAATTTCTCGTTTTTCTTTCCTGTCTATCCAAGTAAGAAAAGGAGCTTTTTTTATCTTCCAATTTTACCTGTTTTGAAAACATGTAAATAAAAAGCGTTGAATTATTCCTTCCTTTATATTTTTGAAATATTCTCCAACAATAAACAACTAATTTGCAATTGGAATGTATTTCATGATAAATTAAATGTTTACATTTTAGCTCTCTGACATTGATTCAACGAAGAAATTAAACAATGACAAAAACATTGATATATTGTTCTTAATGGAAAAGAATATGAAATATCTTAGTTATTATGTCATGATTATTTAAAAACACTTCACTGTCTTGACTCTTGATGAATTCGTACTTGGTAATTCACTTAACTCGGATTCAGGCAGGTTTTTGAATATTTTTGTACATCCATTAAAAAAAATTATGTTCCATTTTTTTAGACTGTGAGAGGTCATTTTCTACAGAATCAAGAGTGTGTCAAGGAATAGGTTGATGCAAAGAGTGATGAATTACCTTATGATAATAAGAACAAAAGGACTTTGCCTGAAAGACTTTAATTTTATTGAGGCAATCAAAACATATGGGGAAGTAAAGAAACGAAGAATATCATTTATTTAAATTTAAAGACTAATGAGTTTGACATTAAATCATGTTATAACTTTGGGAAATAAAGAATATTATGTAAATATATGCACTTCTGTCTTTTTTTCACTTTTATGATGATAACGCGCATTTTTTAAAACATTTTACCCTGATGCTATCAAAATTTCTGGGGAGATCACTGATGTATGCATTCGTAAATATACTCTACAAATACAGACATGTACCCGAGTTTTAAAAGTTTCTTGCGAATACCACCTGACCAATTATTTACTTGCATGCCTTTTAAACGACCTTCTTATTCTTGTATCTCACCATTTTTGAGAAAGTTATTATAACTTGTACATTACTGATATATTTTTGTAATCTGATTGTCAATATTGTAATACTGTTTTATCGATTCCGCCAAAATTTAAAAAAGATGTAGCGTACAAAATCTCACAAGATTTCAACACGGTTACATGTCTGCCTGTGTCTGATACAGTTGTGTATACATTAAAGCCCTTCATTAAGACCATTCCGCTATTGGACCACTTTTTATCAGAACCGAATCTTTTGATGTTTATTTTGATGGTCTTTTAATTCACTATTAAGACCACCCCACTATTCTAAATAGCAACACTTTCATTTCAGTCCCAACTGAAAAAATACGACTAAACTGCCCCCACCACCCACTTCCCCTCCCCCGTTCAGACCACCTGACACGGACACATTGGTTACGTATATGACAAGTGTCTCAATAAACAAAGATGTGGTTTGTTGGCATCAAAAGGCTTGATATCAACATCCGAGAAGATTACTGTTGATCTTTTGATCAGGTGCAAATGAAAAACAAAATAAATAATAAAATTAGTAAAAGATTGATTCCTTATTTGTAAGTTGAAATCAGAGTTAATTATTGAAACATCACGGTTTAAATGACGTTTTAATTTTTATAAATTTTTTATGTTGAAAAAAATAAAAACAGTACTATTTCCGAAATTTATATTGTGCAACTTTGAAATATTATATGAAAATGGTGAAGCATAGAAGTATTGAAACTATATTGTAAAGAAATAGCAACACGTTTTGTATCTTAATTCATATTGTTGAACGTCAGACTTCATAATGAACTCACTATTAAGACCACTCCGCTATTAAAACCACTTTCTGTCAGGCCGAAAGTGCCTATTTACATTAAAAAACGACGGAATTTCTCTTTTGGTTTGTGCTGTTTTCAACACGTCCTTACTTGTGATCAAGAGAATTAGCGAGAATATATGAAGAATAATTTTAATTAGATATAAATAGCTTATTACACACAACCTGAGTTTGTTGTTTTCTGGATAAATTAATGTTCCTACAAATTGTAGTTATTTCAAAAGAATGAATCTAACGAAGTACGATGTAAGTAGAAAGAAAAGTTTTAGATAATATAGTGTTTAAAGTAAGCAACAGCATTTGTGTCTTTATGTTTCCTCTCAGTTAATTTACGAACTGCCATCATTTTGAAGAGGAAATATTCCATCTGATCGTTAACAAAAGTTGCGCACAGAATATTGTTTTCATCGCGATGCTAAAAAAATTAATATCCATAAATGACTGCATATCTTTCAGAACAAATGCTATTTACAGAACGCACAGGAATGGATAAAAGACAAAAACCAACAGACAAGCCTTATTTAGTTCTCAAAAGTATTCCTTGTTATCCCTGCGCTTTTCAGAAAAAGTCGGGGTTATTGTAATACCAAAAGTCCGTATGTATATCCGTCTGTCCGTTCAAAAGTATGTTCGTGCGTGATTCAGTGATTCATCAAAATCCTCCTACACATGATACAAGTTTGAAACTTTGGAATGGCATGTGTTTATGTCCACGGATGTGCACAACAGGTTTTGAAATGTTCATTCGAACTCTGGGGTCGGGTGCTTTAAAAAAACAAAAAAAAAAAAACCCCAGGAAACATAACTATTGCAGATAGGGATCAAAAACTTGGTATGTGTAACGACAGAAGTCAGACACATTAAATATGTTACGGGTTTGAGGATCACTCCCCTGGTTTTTGCCAAAATGGGGGTCGGGCAAATTTGCCCCTGGGTCTGCACTTGGAGACTATTGAGATCCCCACTCTATAATCATATATACAATGCCTATGCATCCCAAATCAGCCCCATTGGCGTGGCTTAGTATCCCGGGGGTTAGGCTCATTGTGCATGGGCCACCCAGCGCTTACCTTTCTCTGCAATATCTAGATCATAACATTATAAGGACTCTTGAAAAAAAAAATTTATTATAAATTCAGTACAATGTGCAAGTAATATATTACTTTATTCTCAAACTAATTTTTTTTTCTTTATTTTTATGATTATTCCGGTAAATAAATGAATGTTCCCCGATGAATTGAAGTTAGTATCTGTCTCATGCTATAATTTATCCATGATAAGCCCTAACAAATTTTGTTTAAAGATTTTGGTGGTCTTATAAATATACCAATAATTTTATCATGAGAGTTCACATTGTAAAATAGAACTTGGAGTTTGTCGCAATCTAGCCTTGCTCGTTTTTGCTTTGTTGTATCTCGTAGGGCTTACTTTAAGTCTGTTAAGAGCATCTTGTAAATTATTTTCAAATTCTGCTTTGGTTTTGCCTGACTCAGACAGTGTAGTGTCTTTTGCATAAAGGTCAGTGGAAGAAATTGAATTTCCTATATTAAGAGGTAAATCATCAATAAATAGAATGAATAACTGAGGTTCGAGATACAGCCCTGTGGTACTCCACAAATAAAATTTTTACTTTCAGAAAGGTGACCATTTAAGGTACTTTTATCAGTTAAGAAGTAAACCAGTTTAAGGAGTTTTCATTACATTTATAGATTTTATACAATGGTATACGAGATTAAAAGCTTTACAAAAACCAACCATAATAGTGCCAACAATTTCTTCTTCATCTAATGCTTGTAGCCATTTATCAGTCATAGATATAATTGCAGTTTCATACGAGTGATTCTGTCAAAAGCCAGACTGAATATCATGAATGAGATCATAAGTGCATACCTGTGACAGAACCAGGATTTGAAACCAGTAGATTTACAAATTTTGATCAGTAGATTGGCTTCTAAAAAGGTAGATTTTTTATTGGCATAAATTTGATGTGTTTTAAGGGGATTGAAAACAAAACAAGTTCATTTTGTCACATAATATGTATTCTCTTCATATTATAATAAAACACAAATTTTGAACATGACTCAAATTCAGAATCTGATGGAAAATGTTACAATAATGTTAGTTAATATGAGCCAGTATATTGTTAATTAAATGAAAAAGGAAGAGTTGTACATCTCACAGTTCACTGCAAAGATTTTGTATAAAATCCACAGGCATTTTTAGTTTCCTTCACAAGATCACTGTCTAGTGACCACTGGTGACATTCACTGTGATTGTTAACCTTCACACTTAGATTTTTGTGCAAATTCAGAGTCAGGAAACATGACTTTAACCAGTTTAGTAAAATTATCTGCTATGAGGAATGGTAAATTGTGATCTGCCACAAAATTTGCAAACAAAGTCTCTGCAAGTGTCACTTTATCCACTTTTTTGATCCAGTCTCAAATAATGCCTTCAATGTGGGTATGTTTGTTACAGAAGAATCGTTGCTCCTATGTGATGGTGTCTGCATATGCCTGGTTGTATCATTTCTTCCTCCATATGCTATCTTAAAATCCAATTTGCATGAAAGACACAATGCAAAGTCAGGACCTTTGCTACTCGCCTGCAAACACTTAAATTCTGGTATCCAAGCGTTGTTAAACTTGTTGTAGTATTTCTTAGCTGGTGGCTTCTTAGCATTGGGAGAAAGCGGACGTTCCGGCATTTTGACATGAATTGAAAAACAAATATACAAGCTGCCCTTAAATATTCATCTTAAACCATGGTGAACAATACAAGAACAATTAAAAGACATCAAATCAAAATACTTAAGTGTTTCCCAAGAACATTTTTGGTCGGTCTCTCCGTTTTATCTTCATTCCACAACAGATCGGCCGAGTTTTAATCAAAGACTCATGGTCATCATGGATTACCATTGATCCTTTTATTACTTATAACACCTCAAGCAACATCCCGCATTTGGCCTTAAACTCTCAAATTTACAACAATAAAGTAATCAATTAGCCGCTTCTTGTGTACACCTGCTAACAATTGTAATCCGACTACTCAACCACGCATCGTCGCACCGTTCATATCATAGGTCGAACATTTCCGGTTCCCAGTAGACTGGTTATGGCTGGTTTATCTAATGTGTTGATAGAACGCGTAAAAAAAAAAACCGTTTTTTTTTTTTTTTTTTTTAAATTTCCTTGAAATTTTCAAAACCGGTAGATTTCGACTGCTAAACGGTATGTGCGGTAGAGGGTCTTTAAAACGGTATTTTTGGCCTACCGCTGGTAGTATCACAGGTATGTAAGTGTTTAAATAGTTGATAAAAAAAATCATGTACATAATTTTTCTAGTAATTTGGAAGGATAAGGAAGGATATAGATGGGTCTGTAGTTGTTTATATGATCTTTTGTTCCAGCTTTATGCAGTTGTGTTACTTTGGCAGTTTTCCAAGTCTGTGGAAATTTATTAGACACAATATTTTCATTGCAAATAAAAGCTATACTCTCTACTATAGCAGGTGCAACTGCCTTTAGTAGCATTGGTCCAATCATATCAAGTCTTGTGGCTTTAAAATCACCCATTTTTTAAATATGCTTCAACACAAATTCTGGACTCATTTTATGAATTTCAAACTCATGTGATGATTATAATATTTACCACAATCCAAAAACTGCAGGACTAGTTGCAATAACATGTATCCGATGGAAAGATGGATGGACAGACAAACACAAGGATTACTATATACCCTTGCCTCTATATAAAAGTTTAAAGGATATGTTACATGATGGAGGGTGGCATATCAGGGCTGATGTCTTACATTGTAGGACTACTACAAGACTTACTCAAACATATTCTGACCAATCAAAAGGCACCATTTGTACATTTAGAGTAAGATTTCCCAGCCTGGTGCAAGATTTATTATTCAAAATGTTGACTCAAGATTTCCCAGTCTGGTGCAAGATTTATTATTTAAAATGGTAACTCAAGATTTCCCAGTCTGGAGCAAGATTTATTACTCAAAATGTTGACTCAAGATTTCCCCGTCTGGAGTAAGATTTATTATTCAAAATGTTGAGTCAAGTTTTATGATGGAGGGGCCTTGTTTCTACTTATGGTGTAGCCAGAATAATATCTTTGCAACTCGTCTCACAATAACACATTCCCAGATATAACAAAATTAATTTATTTCTCAAAGAATTCCTCAATGCCTTCCTTGAAGAACTTGTGTGACCATTGATTTGACAAGACAAAGGCAGTGATTTGATTAGATAATGGCAAAATCTTCACCAGCAGCATATAGTTGCTTACATGTATGTGAGTAACAGCCAGATCTCTTCGTCTTAAAATGTTACTCGGCATTTCAGGTAAGAAATGTTACAAATTAGGTCTTTCGACTGGTCAGAATGTTTCAAGATCTGAAGTCGAGTAAACTTATATGATGGAGGGACCATCAGCCACCTGAATACATTAGCCACAACTTCTTTCAAGTTTAGCAACCTACTTCTGCACTGTAACAATTTTTGTTTCATTGGTACACTGTCTAAACTGTCTACTTTCTTGATTCAGTTTTAATAAAGTATAATATAATAAGGTGTTTACTCATAAGTACAAATCCACTCACCAACAGGAGCACATTTGGAATAGCCGAGACAATATATAGACTGCTGTGGGTTATTGATGTCAAGGCAGTGGGAGTTAGGACTTTGCAAAAATATGTCATGGCAATTGATTTAGGATTTGGTTTCGTTGGGTGTATTATGACACAGCAACACAAGGAGGTTATTTAGTGCCGAGGCCATTGGAGTAAAGTGCCCTGCCCAAGGATACATGACAGTAGCTGGCCCGGGTTGATCCGATGATTGGATTCAAACCTGCACCCTTTTGGTCATCAGTCTGGCATGATAACCACTGAGCCACTGCTGCTTACTTAGGAAGATCTGGACAGAGTTTGAACCTGTTACCCACTGGTTTGTGAATCTAAGCTAATGACAAAGCTACCATGTAGAGTAAGGAATTATTGCTGCAATATAATACTCATTAAGATGCATCAACAAAGTTTCATCAGTACAGAGTCAAAACATAATTTTATTAGTCTAGCTTTAATATGGTTAAAGATGCAGAAAATATAACCAGCAAATGGCTGAAAATATAAATGTTGCTAAAGTGTGAACATTAGGTCAAAGTGACCTAATTTTATATAACTGAGTTAAAAGTTCCAATTTTTGAGTATAGATGGTCAAAGATATTGAAGGTGTAACATTTCAGAAAATACCAAATCAGGTCACACCGACTTAGCTTTGATATGGTTTCGTTACTCACCCCAAGATGCAAGAACATACTGATTGTCACAAGTGGAGATGAAATGTGGTCTACAGTATTGGAAGTGCAAGAAATGAATGGCTGAAAATACAAAAACATGGAAATTTAGTCGTCGTGACTTAGTTTTGGCATGGTTAGGTTACACACTTTAAGATGCATCTTCATATACATTTTTGTGATTGAGAGCGAAATAGGGTCCACAATAGTGGATAATGAATAGCTAAATATTCAAAAGTCACTCAAGTGTGAACAATTAGATCAATGTGACCTAGCTTTTGGTACAGTCGAGTTACTCTTTTTGAGATGTATCCACATACCAATTTGTGTAGGTGAAATAGGGTCAACAGGTAAATATTTCCGAAAATATTTCTGAAACTTTGATACCTGATTGCAAGAATCTTTCAGATCATGTGTTAAAGACTTAACTATTACACACAAGGATATATTCATGAAATTAAGATTCTCGATGGCAAAAATCAGGTGAAAGTTGCAGCACATTGCTGGCGGTCTATGAGAAAGAACGAACATCCTCACAAACTTCAAGTAGACATTTCGCTAGAAGAGGACAAACAACAGAATCTTTCTGTTCTTGCAAAATTGGGTATTTTTATTATTTAAATCTGAATTTCTAGTATGACTTCTGTAATAGGTTTTTTTTAAAAATTTAACGTAAAGCTTTCATTATGTATTCGCACCCGATAAATTTATATTGTACATGTATAATTGTCATGTAAGAATAAAAAAGCATGTAGTTTTTCTGAAATACGATCCAAATTTTTATTTATTTATTATCAATTAGCAATTGAATTAGGTTTAGGAAAAACATTAAAGTTACAGTAAATAAATAATCAATTCTTAACAAAGTTTCCAGAGTGACTGAAGGGAGTGTTTTTCGTTCTTTATGCTGCGTAAACATGTATCCTCAATAGGGTTATCATATTTGAACTTCAAAAAAGAGGACACACTTATATCTATCTATCTATCTATCTATCTATCTATCTATCTATCTATCTATCTATATATATATATATATATATATATATATATATATATATATATATATATATATATATATATAAGAGACAAAGAGAGAAGATTAAAGAACCGAAAAGTAGGGCATGTCCGGGAAAAAGAGGACATATGGTAGCTCTAATCCTCAGTTGGATCAGTTGGATGGATACAAGCATTTTATAAGGGTATCACTGATAAACCAGTAAATTTAAATTATTATCCATGTAAAATGATCATTTATCATAATCTCTTGAAAAAGAAATAAATAATAATGACACGTTGCAATAAACAACTACAGGCACGTTGACGGAGTTATACTTGCATTCACTTTTACCTTGGTTTGCTAATTAGTGTGATGCGTTTTATCTTACTTCAGCGATGTCATAACATTTTGCAGGTTTTATAAAATCAGTAATTTGTGAGAGATAAGTTTTATTTGAAGTCAGCATGACATAAATACAATAAATGGCAGGACATAGCTTTGTTATTTATAGTTCCAGGCTAATAAAGACAAAAGAATATTTTATTACGGTTTCAACTCTTCATAAAGTTAACATATTTATTTAAAAAAACTCCATAATAAAATTGTATTAAAAAAAAATTCAATACAAAAGTTTTGAAATAAATTATGTAAAAATCCAATTTTGCAAGTATAGATATTGAATAGAATTAAGGCCATTCCAGAACTTAATGTACAGGGTGGAGATGGTTCCAAAACCACACAACCCAGTGTTTTATTCAATTTCTCCAAGAAAAACAACCTGTGCTAGACCATCAGAGAATAGAAAAAGAAAATAAATTTTTGGTCAAATTGACACCAATTACAAGTAAGTGTTCAATTTTGAAAATTGTAACAAAATCAACACCAATGAAGTATTATGCAGGATTCCAATATACCAAATTTAATTTTAAAAAAACAAACAAAATCCAAGGTAATAAAAAGACAAAAATAAACAACATGTATACACACAACATTTTCTTTATTGCATGCAATATTTAGACTGAAATAAGATATACAATTCGAACATAAGTATATACCGGGTAATTAGCATAAAATTGTATTCAAAATTTTCACAAGCACAACAAATAATGTCATTATTTTAAAACAGCTTTGTGTCTTTATATATGAAATATGATTATAATTAATGTATCATTTCCATTACAGACATTTTTCCATGTTGGTTTTTGGTTTAGAAAAATGTTTAAAAAATCCCCCATGAAGCCATTTAGGATAATGACAATCTGCATTGCACATTCCCCTAGCACAATGGCGAACCATTTTTCTGATAAATTTTCAGTGATTTTCTGTGTAATCTTTCAAAATCCTTTGCAATGTAATCAGAAAGTAATCATGTGTTTGTGAGCAAATGTGATGGATAGCGCCACATCACTATTCAGTGAATTTGATGCCTATTTTTGATTGGTCAAAAATAATTAATGTGCCTGGTTTGATTGACTGGTCTGAACTATCCATTGGGTCCAAGATATTAAGAGTGTAATTAACAAATGACTGAAAATACCCAAGTCTTTCATATGTGAAAATTAGGTAACAGTAACCTACATTTAGTATGACCGAGTCATTCTCACTGTGATGCATCTAAACATTTTCATTAATGAAGGTGGAATACGGTCCAAAATATTGAAGGCATATCAAATGAATGACTGAAAATACAAAGTTACATAAGTGTGAAAATTGGGTCACAGTGACCTACTTTTGGTATGATTCAGTTATTCCTGTTTATATGCATCTACAAACCAATTTTCATGTGTAGATGAAAAATAGGGTCCAAGATATTTAGGGCATAATGAACAAATGGCTGAAAATACACAAATTACTCAAACCTGAAAATTATGTAACAGTGATACTGAGGGTGTAACAAATGCAAAATACAAAAGTCATTTGAGCATGAAAATTAGGTGATAGTGACTTTGTTATGGTATGGTTTAGTCACACCTGTTAAGATGCATCTACATGCCAAATGTTTTGAGTGTCGATGAAAAACAGGATCCAAAATATTGCGAGTGTGATGAACAATGGCTATAAATGCAAACATCAATCAAGTATGAAAATTATGTCATTGTGACTAAGTTTTTGTAATATTGAATTCATCAAGTTGACATGCATCCGCATACCAATTTTCATGAGTCTAGGTGAAATAGGTTCAAAGATATCAAACACATGAGTCAACAGATGAACAAAGGGCAAACTACAATATATTATCTCAGCTTCATTTTCAAGTGGACAATGAAAATTCTGTTTAACCTTATTCAAAAGAAGCAAATCCAAAAACAGACCTAATTTATTATACATAATATATCACCTTTCATATAACTCTATCACATTACTGTAACCTGTGCAATTTATTCATATTTACATATATTTGCTGTTCTTATTTCCACTAGTTTTGTGTTACTTTTGGATATTGCTTTCTGAAACAAACAGTATTACATTTTATTGGTTTTCTATTTTGAAATTGGTAAAAGGTTGCATAAACTTTAATGGGAAGTAGGACAACTCAGGTGCAGAGGTTCTGATGGCTTGCCTTGAGAATCAGCTGCATGCTACATGCTCTACACATATACAATAAAATGTTATGTAGTGGACACCCGTCTACACTGTACAATGGGTTATTTTATTGGTGGAGCAAATTTAGCGATTTAGCAGTCTCTGATTGAAACAAAAATGTGAACAATTTTCTGACACTGGGGAAAAAAGCAACTAAACATATTTCCATTTCTTAAGGGAATGCTTTGATAGTCTTCATTCTAAGCACACACAATGAGAATGACACAACAATTAATATATATTGTATTTGAATTCCAAAACAGGGCACCCTTTTGTTTGGCATGATACAAAAATGTAGTCAATGGCTTTATAATCATCTAGTTGAATTCACAAATTGCTGTTACTAGTATTAATACAACTGTTAAAAGTTCAATGGGGCTACAATTTGCCCACTATTAATGGTAATATCAAGGAGTATGCATGCTATGATCCTTGTGGAGCCACAATCTGACCACTATTAATGGTAATATCAAGGAGTATACATTCTATGATCCTTGTGGAGCCACAATCTGCCCACTATTAATGGTAATATCAGGGAGTATACATGCTATGATCCTAGTGGAGCCACAATCTGCCCACTATTAATGGTAATATCAAGGAGTATGCATGCAATGATCCTCAAATGTCAGTTGTGAACTGACAGTAGCCAACCAAGCTCATAATAAAAACAGCAAGGAATATTCTTGCTTTTAATCCCAGGTTTTAATCCAAGCCAACAACTGAGATTAACACAACCGTTATATGTTTTTTTTTTTTTTTTTAAAAGACATAACCCGTTGGGTCAAATGTTCATTCCTTTGTTTGGTTCTCTCTTGTCGAGTGGTAAATAAATCAGTCTGACCTGACCTGACCTGGATTTCACCAGATAAAAATCAAGTCTAGACTGAAGTCTTAAATCGAGTCATTTGATTGACTGAAATTTATTTCTGACTTAAAATTGACCAATTACATGTTTTGAGTATGGACGTAATTTGTGTTGGTGAAATTGAGACTTGTTCTCTATAAAGTTTAGTGTAGCCTAGAGTGGTGCACTCTACACTAAAGATCTCCTTTGCTGGGTAAAAAGCGCTACACATCTGGTAATGCCCAAATAAAAACCTCTTCCTTTATCTGTAATTGCCAAAATTTAGAACTCAGAGTTTTAGACCAATCCCAACATTTTAACCAATGAAAATAACCTGGTAAATGGTATATAGGACACCAGACTCCAATTTCACCAACATTCATCTTAAAGTTAAGTCTAGACTTAATGCATTTGAGTTCTCAATTTTCGGTTGGACATAAGTTCCAGCCAATCAAATTGCAGGAATCTAGACTTAAATTTAAGTCTAGGCTTAAGTTCTGTTGATGAAATCCTGGCATTAAAGTAAAACATTTGTATGTCCAATGTCTTAATTTCACTATAATTTTCAACCTCTACATAGTACACCTGTCAATAAAGTAAAATGTTTGCAGTGCCATGAGTGTTCTTTATAGAAAGGTTTAGTTGTAGTGACATTCCATCTCAGCTGCTTGTTATTTGACTATTTAACTCATTGAGATTGGAAGCAACAAGCGAGACATTGAAATCACTTTTTCAAACATTATGGCATTGATTGGTACTGACTATATGAAAGTCTTATATTTCACTTTTTCAAAGTCATATAAGATACATATGAACACAATTTTTGTATCAAAGTCATAGTGTTCCTCAGAAATTATGTGTATTGTTCTCCTGAATGTCTAGGTATTTCAAGTGAAGAAAGAATTTGAATTATGGGGGCCTTGCAGTAAGAACAAAATCAATGTCTATGAGTATTTAAATTCTTCTGCAGTTTGTTGAGACTAAACTTAATCCAGTGTTATTTCATTTAAATTAAATTCTCTCTCTCTCTCTCTCTCTCTCTCTCTCTCTCTCTCTCTATATATATATATATATATATATATATATATATATATATATATATATATATATATATATATATATATATATATTGTATTATCACAGGGACACATTTTCTTATGAGGAAAACATTAACCAAATACATGTATACAAATAAAATACACAAAATACAAAACAAAATAAATAAAAAACAACAGATTAGGAGTAGGATACAGAATGCTTTTAAAAAGACAAAGTATAACTGTTATCACAAACAAGGATATATATCACATAGTTAAAAAGTTACAACAACAAGCTTCGTTTACCTCAACCACTACTGTTCTATCCCTAATTTGAGATTTGCCCCAAAATCTCAAGCAGCTCAACTGTACTCCTCTAAGTAATCAAAATGGTCTGCACATTCACTGTGCCACTGACAACTGAAAGTTATTTGCAGGACCAAAACTGAAACAGCAGAGATGCTGCCAGGATTTATCTGAAGGGGGGAGCTCCCCCCTTGCCACCAAAATAAGGGGGGAGTAGAAAAACATGAGGGGGAAGGAGGAAACAGCCATAGTTCAATATTTACCTAACACATAAATATCAGTATCTTTCTTTCTTCCTGCTCTATTGAAATCAAAATCCTCAAAAGATGTCTCCTCTAGTTGTATAAGCATTAATATGTTGATCATTTTTGAGCTTAATTTGTTCCTTATCTGTGTATGAATATTATTCTGTGCCGAGAACCCCTTTCACATATGCATAGCTAGCTAAGCTAGCTTGAACAAGTTCGAAAACTGTTCTTTATGGTTGTTATGTACAATTTGCAACAGCTCATAGGTATTGTCTCTTGGATATCTTTGCTCCAAAATAATATTTTAAGGTTTTCTCTAACAAGAGCTCTGCCAAAGTTTCACTTTTTTGAATCATTGCTTTACTGATCTGTTCCACAATGTTGTATCTGGGTTTTAAGTCCATCAATGCCGTAGTCAACTTGTTCAGACAGAGGTATTTTGATTAAAAATAAATATCCTTACTTTTTAATTTCTTTTTTGATTCTTATTTATTCAATTTATCCTAACCCTTAGAGTGATATATAGTTTTGTAGCACAAGATCCCTAAAGGCAGAATTGTTTGAGAAAAGAAATTAAAATTGCACTCTACTTTTAAATTGCCTGTATTTTATTTAGGCTTAGATTTCTGCCTTTTGACATTCAATTTCGAAATACCGCTTAATAGGGGGTTGACTGGCAGGCCGTCTGTTTTTGACCATCCAGCATGTACATCGGACACATATTCAACATCATTTTTGGGTTCAAAATTACTCACTGGTATTTCCAGTAACACTTTCCAGGCTCCAATAATCTTGTTTACTTCAAAACTTTAAAAATCATTGTCATCATCGCTATCAACGCATGATATCAACACCAAGTAACTGTCCTTCGTACACAGGTGACCTCTGTACACAGGTTCACCTTTTAAGATTGTTTTTTCAATGAATACCATGCACCAAATATCAATATTATTATTATTATTATTATTATTATTATTATTATTATTATTATTATGTTATTAGGATTGTTTATGTGCACTGTACAACAAAATCGTAAATTACATGTATATGTTCTCTCCCAAATTTATGTTCCACACAAGATTACTGTATCCTGCTCACTTCAAACCATCCTATAAATGAAATCATCACTGACTTAAAATAATCACTGATGTTAGTTTGTTCATGCTTTAAAAACAATATCTGGATTAGCCAGTTGCTCAACTCGCCAAGATCAAAAGCCTATGATGAACAGGAAATCAAAAGAAGCAGTATATGGCTATTCTTTGTGACCCATGAACCAAAACTTCGCCTGTCTTTAAAGACAAGTTTTAAATACTGAATGACCCCTGACTCTAATGAATAGGGATGTAACTCGTATCTCTTCTCAAAGACAAGTTTTTTTCTTCAGAGACAGCTTTAATTCACAGCAAGTAGATGAAGATATTCAACTATATCTGTCACACTGGCACAAAAAGGAGACTTCCATTTCTGATGCAAGAACACAACTACTTTTCCCACCATCCAGTAAACAAATTGCTTTGACCCTTTATCCTAATGATAAAAAAATGCTTTGCTTTCGAATTTGACATATTGACACCTGTGAGTTACACGATCAACCTGACTGGATTATGGTGAGTACCAGCGAGATAAGAAATTTTTGCACAAATTATTCACATGATATTCTTTTATCTAAACAATGCCTTCCTTGTGAAGCAAACGACTATGCAGTCACTGTAGATATGTGCCACTGACTGCTTAAGGCATGGAGAAACCATTGTTTGGTTAGGAAACACCTAGCTGCTGACCACTTAAGGCAGGTGACCATTACATATAGGACATTTATACAGGAACTTTGCTGGGGGGAAATTAGAATGGCTGTTGTAAACAGATGACTGCTGAGTAAAGGTGACCATTAGGACAGGTCTGACTGTATTTCCAAAACTTATTTAACGCTGATGACAAACTTGTAAATTATAAAAATTAGTGTTGGAAACCAGTCAACAGTTGAAGATTAATGATTTGTTCATCATAACTGATCAACCATCGATTTTAATAAGTTGTAGATATCTTCTCTACTTTTTTTTAGGTTAAACTCGAGTTTGAACAACCTTTCTCAAAACATATAGAAAAACATATCAATATTAAAATAAAATATATACAATAACTTTAGCTCCCCGCTAGGAGCTGCTTACATGAAGAGAAACTAATTTAGCTAGAGACCAAAGATCTTGGCCTAAGGAGGGTTGATCCAGATATATTATTTGTTCATCATAACTAAGGAGGGTTGATCCAGATTAATTATTTGTTCATCATAACTAAGGAGGGTTGATCCGGATTAATTATTTGTTCATCATAACTAAGGAGGGTTGATCCAGATTAATTATTTGTTCATCATAACTAAGGAGGGTTGATCCAGATTAATTATTTGTTCATCATAACTAAGGAGGGTTGATCCGGATTAATTATTTGTTCATCATAACTAAGGAGGGTTGATCCAGATTAATGACTTGTTCATCATAACTAAGGAGGGTTGATCCAGATTAATTATTTGTTCATCATAACTAAGGAGGGTTGATCCGGATTAATTATTTGTTCATCATAACTAAGGAGGGTTGATCCAGATTAATTATTTGTTCATCATAACTAAGGAGGGTTGATCCGGATTAATTATTTGTTCATCATAACTAAGGAGGGTTGATCCAGATTAATGACTTGTTCATCATAACTAAGGAGGGTTGATCCAGATTAATTATTTGTTCATCATAACTAAGGAGGGTTGATCCAGATTAATTATTTGTTCATCATAACTAAGGAGGGTTGATCCAGATTAATTATTTGTTCATCATAACTAAGGAGGGTTGATCCAGATTAATTATTTGGTCATCATAACTAAGGAGGGTTGATCCGGATTAATTATTTGTTCATCATAACTAAGGAGGGTTGATCCAGATTAATGACTTGTTCATCATAACTAAGGAGGGTTGATCCAGATTAATTATTTGTTCATCATGACTAAGGAGGGTTGATCCAGATTAATGACTTGTTCATCATAACTGACCAACTAACAATATTTGCTCAACGATTTTGTTAGTGAACAATGTCACATCCTTGGTAATGGTTACATTGCTTTATCATTTGCCATGTCACTGGCACTTGGGTTGTACTAAATAACTGAAGGCTATATTGATGCACAACTCAAGAACATATGTTCCACTTTGTATGTTATGTTGTTATCTACATAAAAGTGATATGTACATTAAATATCTCTCTCTCTCTTTCTCTCTCTCTCTCTAAAATCCAACAATATCATAATTATATAAACAATATTATCAAATCCACCCCCCCCCCCTCTCTCTCTCTAAAATCCATCAATATCATAATCATCTCAACAATATTATCAAATTCTAAACATTATGAACCAAAGGTGTCACAGAGGTTAAACTGGAGTTTGGACAACCTATCTCAAATCATATATAAAAACAAATAAATATTTAAAAAAATATATACAATAAATTTGACTCTGTATAAAAATGAACACAAAGCACATGCGTCTTGACTGACAGATCACAATTGTCAACACTGATGTCAAATGCCTCAGAGTGAAACTATTTTCTCAACCTCAGTTCTGATTGCCTAGCAATGACATCATGTAAATTATTACCAATCAGTTAAGTCTTGTGATTCCTAAACTCAATTTTGAAATGCCAAAAATAAACTCAACATGTTGACATCCTAATATATTAATGATTAATTAGAGTTAATTATCTGATGAAGTTAATCTTGATTGCTCTTAATTTGAGTATTTATCATACCAGTTATTCAAGAAAGTCAATTTTAGTTGGCTTGAGATGACATCATAATCTGACATGCTGTTTGAAACAGTTGAGATCTTGCATGTAAAGAGTAACCTTTGTAGGACTGACCAAAATCCCCAATGAGTGGCTGACTAGATTTAGTTGAGGATATCATTCCTAGATTACTCAGATTGTAGATAGATGTGTGTGAGTCAATTATGTCCTCCTTATATTTGTCACTTATTTATTTTACAACTCAGACCCTGTTACTTAACAACATTAATAAAGTAAGATAATAATATGTTGGAAAAATAACAATTAGGAATATATGCATGTGGCTCTGCATTAAAGAAACATAATTATGTAAGAATTTAAAAATTATGTATAAACCTATTTAATTAAATGGTCATTTAACTGGAAGCTGTTTTCCACATGTTTCAATTTTACTAGATGATTTCATCCGAAAAAGTGTAACACATAAAGATAAAAAAAATCTTAATTAAATGATTGGTCATTAAAATCATAATTAAATGATTGGTCATTTAACCTTCAGACCAGTCTTTAATTATTTTTATTAATTGTCACACCACTAGAAAAATGTTCACAATTAACTCTGATGAATGAATTCTGAAAATAAATTAAAATTGAAGATGATGGCAGTGTTGTAAATGTGCTGCCTTAAATGCTAAATAAAGTGGATGCAAGGCAAACAAGAAATCAGTCCGTCTTGTCTTTTAGTAAAATGTAGGTAAAATACAGTACATTTGGGCATTGATAACTCCAAAAATAGTGATCAGATTTAGCTTAAATTTTGAAGTGAACTTAATTTTATTAAAAGCATTAAATATTTAAAACTGCAAAAAAAATTTCTGCAATTAGTAAAGATTTTCCAATGCCAATGAGGGTGTGCAGGACTTAGGGCAGATCATACAGTCTCACCCTACCATGTTAGTTTCTGACATAAAAATGAATTTCACACCATAACATATTTCCCCATCATATCTGTTAGTATTTTATGGGCAAATGATATGCTTTCTGTATACCTTTTTAACAACAACTTGCACTTTAAATTATGCTTTTAAAACTTAAAGATGAAGTCAGTATCATGTGTAAGCACAAAACAAGTAGCAACATTTGTAAAACTGAAACACCTAAAAACGTTTGTGAACCTTCCAGAGGAATGCACATCAAGGAAAGAAAGAAGATGTCTCAGATCTCAAAAGGCATCATGCCAGAAATCACAGACTGAAGCCTGGAAAGAGTCACTCTGGTGTTTGGTAATATCAAACAAAGCTTCAGTATACCCCATGAATAATGTTTTGGTGCAAGCTGTTGTAATTGATGATGTTCTTTGAATATTTACCAGAAAACTTTCCTCTCTTCCCTGTGGTGGCATTCTTGATAGAAGTGGAAACTTTGCTAAATAAAATATGTATTTTTAGTATTTTTAAAGTTATGCTGTGGAAAGCAATGTTAGGAGAATGGGAAAACAGGGGCCTTAACTCATCTAAATGATAATGTGGAACACTTGAAATTGAATTCATTCAAGATCTTATCAATATTTCAAGCTGCATGCCAAATTAGGATGAAATGCAAAAGAAGTTTATTAAAGTTATGCTGCAAAAAGAAAAACCAGGAGGACAGGCAATTAGGGGCCATAACTCCTGTAAATGATGTCATGGAACACAAGGACTCGTCAATAAAAAATCACCTCCAAATCTGGTTGAAGTCAAACCAAGTCAGGAGGACAAGCAATCAGAGGGAATTAAATCTTCTAAATGAGACTAAACCCATAAAAGACACACATAACTCTATGAGACAATGTTCACCCCAAATTGCCTTGGAATATGCTGAATGGTACTCGGATATTATACTTACAAACAACATCCCAAGTGAAGATATCAAGTCAATTGTCAATGGCCATAACTCTATTTAAAATGGAGTTTGAAAAGATAAAACCGACTAAAGGCACATTTAGGACTACCAGACAATGAACACACTAAATAGCATCAGAATATGCTGAATGGTTCCTGAGTTATGCTGGTTACAAGGATATGCCATAGTGGAGATGTAATATTGATGGAAAAGGGGCAAAAGCTGTCAAAATGGGAACTGAAAAGGCAAAGCCTTTAAAAGGCATATCTGCATGTACCAGGCAATTCACCATCCAAATAGCATTTAATAATGTGCAAGGGTTGCAGAGCAATGCTGGTTAAAAGAAGTGTGAATTTATGGACAGAATGACAATCAAATGGAAAAGGTGATTACTATAGGGCTTCCACATCTCGATGCAGGGCACTAATAAATGGAACGAGTAAACTATCAACTTCTAGTTGCCAGCCCAAGGACTGTCATAAAACATCTCTTTTTTGTACTCAAGGCAACCTTTGCTTTCCATTATTGGCAGATCAATATCCAGAAAATTAAGTGAAACATTTTAATTGTGAAACAAAAAATAAATTAAATAATGCACACCCTGCGTTTAATAGTCCTCTTTGTTGCCTCTAGCATGGCATGGTTGACTCTTGAGATTACTGATCAAATGGTCTCAATGACCTTGACCTTTGGTCAAGGTATGCAGTCTTGAACTAAACTTACTGTGCAGAAACCACTGTTATCAGGCTAACCATGACAATGACCTTTGACTGTTAGACCCTACAATTTATAGGTTTCAGTCTTATCCTAAGTACAAGCCATCCACAAGGTTTGATTAAAGAACTTCCTCCATAACAAAGGTTATTGGGCAAACATCATTTTTTTCTTGGAGTCACAATGGCCAAAACCTATGACCGTTTTGAACCCAAAATCAATAGCCTCTTCCTTGTGTGCAAGCCATCCACAAACTTTGGTTAAGGTACATGGTATAAAACTAAAGTTATTATGCAAAAAAACATTTCTTCTTGCAGTCAGTGACCTTGACTCTTAACCTTTTCACCCAAATATCAACAGGTCTCTTTCTTACCAAAAGTGTAAACAATCTACAAACTTTGGTGAAGATACATAGTTGAGAACTGACCATGACCTATGATCTTTTAATTCAAAAATTGATAGGCCTTTACCTTACCCCAAGTGCAAGCCAATCTCAAAGTTTGGTCCAAATCTGTAATTTAGAACTAATGTTTTTGTGCAAAAAACATTTTTTTTTCTTTCAGTCACTTTGACTTTGACTGTGTGACCCCAGAATCAATAGGTCTCTTTCTGATCTCAATGCAAGCCATTTACAAAGTTTGGTCAAAGTATATGGTATGCAAATCAAGTTATTGTGTGGAAGCAGTTTTTCTTCTTTCAGCACATGTGACCTTGACCTTTGACCTTCTGAGCTTGAAATAGATAGGTTTCTTACTTGCCCCAGATACAAACTAATTACAAACTTTGGTAAAGGCAGATGGTGGAGAATCTGAGTTATTGTGTGGAAACAAAATAGGAAACAGATGGATGGGCATATGGTTGGACAGATGGATGGATGGATGTCATAACATGATACAATAGTGGGCATATAAAAAAAATCATTAACATCGGGTATTCAGAATGATGCTAAGCATCATTATTGGGTACACTCACATGGTACTTTTCTATTTTTGAAAAACTTTATTACAATATTAAAATATTCACACATGTAGTACAATAGTCAACCATGCCATGTTTTGGTTAAATGAGAAAATGGTCCAATACATTTTTTACATCAGAAAAATTTCAAATGCAAAACAGGACATGAGGTACTTCTTCTAAGCTGCTGTGGAATATTCTGTTCTTGCACCAAAGATGGTAATGAAGATAAAGAAAGGCTATGTCTATATGCATTAAATCTTGTATTTTCACTTGTGGCTTGTGCATCCATTCCGCTGTAGTAAGCTATTTTTCATCTGGTTATGGAGTGTCCTTCTTTTCAAACTATCAGCTTGAGTTATTCTGGGGTGTTTCTGTTCCAAAAGAACTTGTTCAGATTGGTTATGAGAAGGACATCTTGAATTCAGCATTGGGGATATGAAAAGGTTTGATTTTCAGATGTTTTTTGTTTTGATTGTCTGGAGCAAAATTAATACTGTAATTTGTGTCCATTCTTATTAAAGAGTCTTCATCTAATATGTTTATGATGGTGGTGTCTGTAACATTCGCTGAAGCCCCTGTTAAGGCAGCACCAAACTGCTCTGCTCTGACCTGCTCTCTACTGTTATGACTGGTTGCTCTTTTTGTGAGGTATTGGATATATCTGAA
The DNA here is from genome assembly GCA_029931535.1 of Margaritifera margaritifera. Taxonomy (NCBI): domain Eukaryota; kingdom Metazoa; phylum Mollusca; class Bivalvia; order Unionida; family Margaritiferidae; genus Margaritifera; species Margaritifera margaritifera. Next base: position 234,343 of record JAQPZY010000850.1, read on the forward strand.
TTGTACTGTAGAAAAAAATGAATTCTATAAATGAAATCAGTAAAAAATTTTTTTACAAGAATATTGAAATAATGTGAAGATTCAGTTATTTCATGGGAACAGTGACATATGCCCCCACCAGGAGAACTTTCCCTCAAGATGTAATCTTAAATTTCTAAGTAGAACAGGGCATTGCTCTGTATAAATTTAATGAAAATTGATGAAAATTGAACTTGACCTGAAAAAAAACCCAAACAAATTCTATCGATGAAATCCATAATTTTGTTACAAGAATATTGAAATAATGTGAAGTTTCAGTTAGTACAAACAATTAACTCTCAAAACCATCAGCTCAGCCAGGTGTAAATGCTACTGATTGTTTACACTGGTTGTAATGTGTGCCAAGGCAAGTGCCAGTATGTTTTACTTCATGCATGGCACTAAGCTATTTCCTGACCATTGACTGACCTTGTAACTGAGATATGGCAGCTACCTGGCCACATTTTGAATAAGTCTAAGTTTTATAAGGTTAATTTAGTATAAAAATAAGATCTGGAACTGAAAATAAGTTTCAGTTTTCATAGCAGAGGGGTTTCAGTTTACTGAACAATTTTCTTGAAATAAAAGAATAAAACATTTGGGACCAGAAAAAGTTTTGGTTTCAGCAGGATTTCGGTGAAGTGAGGTTTCAGTTTTTAAATGTTTTCCCTCCTTCAAAGAATATGGTCTGGGCATAAAAAGCTTTGCCACTAACTGTTTGCAAGGAAGTGAAACTTGAGTAGAAAACATGATAGTACACTGAATCAAAGAAAGAAGGAAAACATGAGCAGGAGGAATACAGTGTAGGATACAGCTGAACTTCCATTAGTGAAGATATGAAGCTGATCATCAAGGCCCTTAACTTTGTAAAATTAATGAAGCAGAAGAGATAAAAGCCATAAAAGTCACCATTTTCCACTACAAAATGAATCAGAATATACTGACTTGGCACATGTTCATGTATCAGGCAGCACCACCGGTCCTGGCTGAAAGGCATTCACTATGGTCTTTATCTCCAGGCGACTGATGTTTAATTGAAAGGTCCTGAAGAGGTCAAAGCCCACTCACTTGGAAGAAGGGCAGGAGGTGAGTATCATGGTCAGCCATGTTGGCACCTGTGCAGATCATGTGGTCTGGCTGTTGATCCTCCAACAAGAAACCCACTGTCAACCAGGGGAGATCCTCTCATTGACTGAGATGATACTTCCTATAATCTGAAACTCTGATCTAATGTCTACAAGTCCAGTATTGGCTATTGAGGTTATTCTGATCAATACAGCTAGTATTGAGGTCTGTATGGAATGTCCATGAATGGTTCAGGTGGGCTGCTATACTATATCCGTACTGGGCTGGTAGTCTGTGCCATGATGGAATGCTCTGATTGTAACACTGTGGACTTGGTATACTATGAAAAAAGAACACTATGCCCAGTACCGGTAGTAGATGATGTAGGTCAATTCTGTGCCAGAGCTGGAGACATGGTCCATGGCCAGCTGATTTCTGGTGCCTAAGGTTATGCTACACAGTTTTCATAAATTTTCACTTCCTCGCATGCAGGTCATCTGCATGATCTTTAAAACTACTAAATTCGGAGACCTTTTTTATCTTGTACACCCCCACTTCCATTCTCTATTCTGTATAGTTTTCGCCCAGTTCCTGTTATGACAAACAAATCTGTGGTAATCATACTAAGCTAGATATCCACAGCATCTGGTACATATTAAATGCTTGAACAAAACTGATTAATGCCACAAAAGGCATTGATGGATTATACTTGAAATAACACAAGATTCTATTGTTCAAATGTTGGGATTCTTGTTTTACTTAGAAATTCACCTCTGTGCAAACTACAATACTATGGAGTGGAATTAAAGTCCAGTACTGACTATCAAAGGAATGATCACCATAGTCAGTAGCAGAGTCCATATAAGGTGATGGAATGTCCAGAAATGGTTACTAGGTTGACTGTCTTACCATGTTGGTACTGACCAGGTGCCAGGTGATATCTGTGTTTTGGAGCTGGGACTGGGTATACTCTGTGTTGCACCTTGGTTGAGATGTCAGGGGGACATTGTATGTACTGTCTCCTTATAATGATCAAGATATGGAGATATGTTACATTTAAGAGGACTGAGGTGGAGTTGAAGGCATGAGTTTAGGCTGTGCTAGAGCTGGCGTTGTTTGCAGCAAAATGGTGTCTGGTGCCAAAGGTCTGCAGAGAAATGGTGTCTTGTGCTTAAGTCCAGTACTGGCTATCCTAGGAATGGTCACCATAGCCAGCACTGGGTTTATCTGTGTTGATAGTATATCTGCTTTTGGTCCAGATTGGCCACTGCACCCTGGTGGTACTGGCACAGTAGTTAGTGCTGAGAAGATCTGTTCTTATCTGTGTTGATAGTATATCTGCTATTGGTCCAGATTGGCCACTGCAACATGGTGGTACTGGCACAGTAGTTAGTGCTGAGAAGATCTGTTCTTATCTGTGTTGATAGTATATCTGCTATTGGTCCAGATTGGCCACTGCAACATGGTGGTACTGGCACAGTAGTTAGTGCTAAGAAGGTCCATTCTTTTTGCAGCAATGAGGATGATAGTGAGGCTAGCACTGTATCAGAAGCTTCTCATGGCCTGGATTGGCAAATACCTTCTGAATGGGTGAGCTTCTGCCTTCAGGGATTCAGACAAAAGAAAGATGTCAATGGAGGTAGTGTATGTGGCAATGCTCAGGCATCTGCATTCTTGATCATGTGCTTCTTAGCTTTCTCGTTCACCTGAGTTGGTTGTTCGGCAGTGATGGTCACCCATACACACTCAGACTCAGACCAGCATGAGCACACATTGCATGTATGGTCTGAATTGCATCCCATACATTTATACAGGTATGGTAATTGTCTATGGCCAGCAAGAACCATTTGCACCCCATGCACTTAATCTTGCCCATTGTGTTGACACCTAAACACAGAGAGAGCAGAACAAAGACGAACAACGGTGAGATTAGTAAAGTGTTGCATTGAACATATTGTGAATGGGATGCTATGAATAAAGAAAAATGCCCAGGAAAATTACACACATATCCTTACAACATATGAATTTAAGGAGGAAATATGCATGGCCAGAGTGGGACTCAAACCCGAGACCTCCCTTACTCAAGATGGGCACTCCACCACTTGAGCTATCCAAGCTTTGCATCAAGTCCTAACCATTACACTTTCTTCCTGCCTTTTTGAGACACATCCATGTGTCTCAACATTCAACTTCCACTTAACTGTACACTTTGTAGCCAGTTTGGAGGTGTCGATGTGGAATCCTATTCACAGTGCCAAATTGTAGCAAGTGGAAAAAAGCAAGAAGATTTTTCTGCATAAATTCCACGTTTTATTCTGTTATATATTATATAAAGTAGGTGGCCACTTGTCAGGGGGGCCATTCAAGAAGAGACTAGTGTCTATATATATATATATATATATATATATATATATATATATATATATATATATATATATATATATATATATAAAGTAGTCTCTTCTTGAATGGCCCCCCTGACAAGTGGCCACCTACTTTATATGGCCAGAATCCCATGGCACTGACAAGTTTGTGTCCAAAAGTGGCTCTCTAGGATGGTCAGTGGCCAACATAGTAGTGCCAAAACTGTCAAATTTACACCTTGTGAGTGGCCACATCCATTACAGAAATAACTTTTTCTGACTTATTTGTGATATATGCTTGACTTATACGGGACTTTTAGGTCACTTATAAGTTAATTATACTTTGAATATTTAATGAAGTAAGTGAAATGTTAGTCTGTATAAATATAAGTACAGTATAAGTGAAAACAATATTGATCCATGCTTCACCTACATTTCACTTATAAGTGCCATATAAGTCATTTATAGGTGGTATAAGCCGTTATCAGTTGGGTATACGTGAACTGTAAGTTCATGGGCATTGTCATTTTCTGACTAACAGTTTACTGCATAATACAGTCTCAAGTCCAAGGTTTACAGCAAAATTCAATCCAACCTAAACAAAGGTGATACTATGATTTTTTGTTCCCTATTCCCACCAGATTTATGAATTTCAGTGAGTCATATCAACAACAACAACAACAACAACACACGCAAGAATTTCACCATGTTTTATTTAAGATATTTTAAGATTTTAAAAAAGAAAAACATTTAAATAAAACTTTCAACTTTGATGGATCTTACGTATCAATTAAAGCTAGAATAAAGCAATGTGAGTGTGTGTGTGTGTGTAAATTGCAAAATGGGGACATGAGTGAGCATACACATTGCAGACACAGCTTGTAAACAAGGACTTTTTTGGCATCCAACAATAAATTATTTTCTATAATCTAATTTAAAACAATATTATTTGGCACCAAACATTCAACTGTGTATATTCTAATGAAATCATAGAAAATAATTTATTGTTGGACACTGAATAATTATTTGACATCGAAAAGATGTTTCAAAGGCAAAAATCTGAAGCCCGAAAGATTTCTGCACTCAGTGCTATCATAATTGAGACTTGGCCATGCTTCTGTTTCTAGAATTTTAATCACTGGCAGTCTGCATCGATGGAATTATGTTACGCCAACTTGTTCGCTCTTTGTGCTTTCCAGCATCATGTGGTATATTAAAATATCCAAGGGTTCACATACTGACAAACGAATTTGGGACAGCCTTCATTTACCAGCTGAAGTAGAATGGCCATCGGATTCTGAAAGAAACTTCTTCACTGACGCCCACGAGTCGAAACCTGCTTTTGAATTCAGTTGTAGGGGACTACTTGATGATGATGGCTTCTGCCCAAAATGTATGTTTGAAAGAAAAATTGTATCTATTACTTGGACAATAAATTATCTTCATAGTTGTCACTTATTTGTGTTATTTCAGCTAGCAATTTGATTGTGAGCAAACCGTTTCAAATGAGGTGGCTCAATGCAGCAGCTAATGTGTTGGAAATTGTTATCTAAATGGAAATGTATGAGATTTTTATAAGGTTAGAACTTGCAGGTAGCCATTTACATGTATACATTCTATAAAACTGATGACTTTATTTATATAAGGACACAATTTATTGTTTGGCGGGGGAGGGGAGGAAGCAGCTTTTATAAAGCCCACATTCACTGAATTTAGTGGGAATTCACTTTTATCTCACGTACAAGTGTAGTAAGTGAATGACTTACATTTCACTTATAAGTGAAGTATACTTCACTTAAAAGTGAAATGCCTAATTGACCTATATGTCACTTATAAGTGACCTATAAGTGTAGTAAGTGAATGGCTCACATTTCACTTAAAGTGAAGTATATGTATAAGTGAAATAAGTGAAGTATACTTCATTTATAAGTGAAATGCCTAATTTGCATATTCATGTATAAGTGAAATGCCTAACTTACATACAAAATCCTAACACTTCACATATAAGTCACTTATAAGTGATCAATAAGTAAAGCAGTAAATCACTTATAAGCCCTTTATAAGTGAGTAATATAAGTCACTCATACATCACTTTTAAGTTTTTTCCATAAGGGATAATGGGGTTTACAGATAAAAATCTCTAAAATATTTGCTGATTTCTTCATTCAACACTGACATTTGTACCAAAATTGCCAATAAAGTAACTTTAATCCATACAAAGAGGTAAGTAAACCAATTATCCTTACTGCTGTGTGTTCATTAGATGTTAGATTTTGTCACTTTGATAATTATTATTAATTACCACCAAAAAGTATCTAGATGACAAAAGATAATTGCTGAGAAGCACAGTATTGTTCAGTTGAAGTCAGTGTGACATCCAGTTGCCAGAAAGTAAAAATGGTATGTTAGCCATTGTGGCTTCTCTCTATTAGATTATGAAATGAGCTTGAAAGGGTACCAGATTAAAACCAGTCGGTCACGTGACAAGCTCACTTCATTTGTAAACATCAAGCATCTCGTGTAATAACTACAAATTGTCAATGAATGAAGAAGTTCTTGCAAAATGTTCAAAATATCATCAGACATTCTCAGTTTAGAAGGAAAAGTGAAAGCTGTTTGACCAAATGAAAAGAGGTCGAGTCCTTTGATCACTACTGAGAAATTTGATGTCAAAAAGATTCAATCAAACATTATCAGTAACAGGCATAGAATTTAACATAATTTCTTTGTAGACAGAAGGACTAGTAGATTGAGAAATTTACTTGCCCTGCTGAATCTTCACCAGTCCTTCCCACAAAACAATGCTAGAACCATAACAAGATTAACTATCCACTGGACAATTGAAATTATGAAAACTACAAGTTTGACAGGAAATTTACTAGCCTGCAGACTAGTGGACTTTCACTAATTTTGAGCAGAGTAATACATTCTACTGCAGTAGGAAATCAAGATACAGTGATAGGTACAGCCAGATGTTTATACCCTAATTTTATTTGACAAGATGGTTTTGCATCATGATTGATGTTTATTCATAATTATTTAAGATAACAATAATATAATGTTTACAATGTGTATTACAATGATTCCATAACATTCCTGTGATTTTTAAATCAAAATATTAAATATTAAAAAACTTGCAATATCTTTCACACTTTTTATGTAATTATTTCTCACATATGTGTGATCCCCCTCTAGAATTATAAGGATACTTTCCGGCTGCAGAAGGCATGGCCTTATAAGAGAGGTACCACTGTGTGGCTGTGTGTGTGTGTATGTTTATATATATATATATATATATATATATATATATATATATATATATATATATATATATATATATATATATATATATATATATATATATATATATATATATATATATATATATATATATATATATAAGATATTACATCTATATTTTGTGGATTATTTCAGGAATTATTGTGGTGTTTTCCTTTTAATAGCATTTTCTTCAATTGTTTCAAGTACCACCAACTGCGAATCAATATTCAAGGGAGATAACTACTATAGTGTCTAATCAATTACTTAAATTTGAGTTGCATCCCTTAGCATAAAAATTTACCCGAAAGGCCAGTGTCTCGATACTTCACTACTAATTTTAATAAAACCAGTTTGTTTCTATTATTAGCAATACAAACTAAATTTGATAAAAGAATATGGATACTGTGCCACAGACATCTCTCCAAGCCAAAAATTGGTAACCCACCACTCCCCCCCCCCCCCCCCGAAAAGCTGAATTCACTGTAACTAGATATACCAATAAAATACTGTGAATACACTTCTATATGATATCAATTTTCATAGATTTTGTGGTTGCTACAAACCATACATTTAAAGACCCAATAAAATAATATTTACAAGAAAACAGAACCTCTTCCTAAATCAAGAGATATAGGTTCTAACAAAAATGTCATTTATACAAAGCCATGAAAGTAAATGAATAACTTTATACCTTTTGCATGCAGTCAACATAGTTCTGATTAACTGAGGGTTATTATCCCTGAAAACATGTAGAAAATACATGGCTAGTCATACCATTTTAAATATTTTAAAATGACAGTAAAAATTACTTGTAAGTGATTGTCAACTTACTGGATGTATTGTTCTGTGGCAGCATGATAATTGCCAACAAATAGGAATGATACAGAATAAAATCTGAGGTGGTCCATTTTAAATGATTTAAAACATCTAATTAATGAGCCTGAAAGCCAGCAAAATAAGTTTGTACTAACAATTTTAATTATGATATGGACATTTAGTCAAGATTTAAGAAGAAAAAAGAGGAGTCATTATTTCTTACTGAACATTCTTTACTGTAGTTAAAATCTACATTCATCATATAAGCTGTTGCTATGAGTCACAATTTATGAATATAGAATACAATACACTTTCAAGTGATGATATTTTAATTGTATAAAGTTTCATCCCTTAATCACTGACAGTTCTGAAGTTATAGACCGGAATGAAAAGTGTGATTGAAAACTTAAAATATGAAGTCATGGTTTTGACCTTGAAGATATTATCTCCAATGTGGTCCATGACACACCTTCTAATGATGATGTACAAGTAAACAAAGTTTCATCCCTTAATCTCAAACAGATTTAAAGTTCAAGAATGGAATGGAAATTGTGTGGAAAATTGAAATTTCATTCCTTAATCTCAAATGTCTTGATAGTTATAGAGTGAAAAGGAAAGTATGGTGGAAAACTTAAAATATAGAGCCATGACCTTGACCTTGAAGATAGGATTTTCAATGATGTATGCAACACTTCTAGTGATGATGTATCAGTTTTATAAGTTTCATCCCTTAATCTCAAACAGCTTTAAAGTTTCAAAGCAGAAATTAAAGTGTGGTAAACAAACAGGCTGATGGAAACACAAATACTGTCCACCACTTTTTTGTGAAATGGAGGGGTAGTAAATGAATTCACAGAAGGTAATGAACAATTAGAAATTTAGTCAGAAGCCTCAAAAGGCCAGTGAAACTGCTTTATTAAAACATAATTTAACTACAACAAGAAATATAGCAATTACATTTAAATCTGGACATAATTACAACTTTTTAAATCCCAAACAATAATGCTGACATGGTAGATATGCATTTTAGTATATAAATGCTACCTTTACAATCAAATTTATGGTTCAATGTCTAATTTTACTTTATCTAAATTTGTGTGAAATTTACCTTTAACATCTGTAGGTTTTACTACACTAATTAAGCTCCTGATATATTTCCTTCATTTTTGCTACATTTTTGATGAAATCCAGTGCATTAGTTATAAGTTCATATGCATTAAGACTATCTTACTTATGTTAGGCAATAATTTGGTCACAACATATCCAACAACAGCCCATTTAAGGGACTGACGCTCTACTGGCTGAAAAGAATTTCCAGGAATTCAAGATAAGACAACATCTTCTTTCTTATTGCTGAGTGTTGAAATCATCTCTAATATTCCTGAGCAATAAGATTTTCAAATTAGCCACTGTGGCAGCCATACTAGATGTAAGACTGGCACCATTATCATTTAGGACAAACTATACACCATTGGATGACTTTTGGTGAAAACCCTATGTTGATATGACCATCCATTGAGGAGAATTAGTGAAAAGATTTTCAGATAGCACTCTTTTCCTGTCTATATGACTTTCCATCTAGGAGGAATAGTGATATAATTTTCAAAATGGCCACTGTGGCAGCCATATTGGATATCAGATCTGCACAATTTTTATTTAAGACCAACTAGACACCAGAAGAAGTCTTCTGGACCCCATGCTGATATGACCTTCTGTTCTGGAGAAGTAGCAATAACAAGATTTTCAAGATGGCAGCAGTGGTGGCCATATTGGATGTCAGATCAACACCATTTTCATTTAGGTCCAACTAGACACCATAGAAAGTGTTCTAGTAAAATCCCCATGTTAATATATGACCATCCATTCAGGAGGAGTAGTGACAATATTTCCAAGATGGCCACTGTGGTGGCCATAATGGATGTCTGAGTGGAACCATGTTCATTTAGGACCAATCAGACATAAATCTTCTGGTCAGAACCCCATGTTAATATGACTGTCCATTCTGAAGGAGGATAACAAAAAAAAATTCAATATGGCTGCTATGGTGGCCATATTGGACATCACATTGGTACCATTTTCATTTAGGACAACTAGACATTACAAGAAGTCTTTCAGTGAAAACCCAATGTTGATATGATATGACCATCCATTCAGAAGACTTAGCAATAACTAGATTTTTAAGATGGCTGCTGTGGTGGCCATATTGGATGTATGAGCAGCAGCATTTTCAGTTTGGACCAACTAGACTGTGGGATGAATGTGTGCACAATATTTCATGCCAATCCTCCAAGTAGTTTAGAAGCAACAATAACAAACTTGTGCTAATGGACAGATGGACAATCCCAAAAGCTCTACTGCACAGGTTTATGTTCAGTAGAGCTAAAACTCGGCATAGATTATGTTGTATTTTCTGGAAATATTTGCATTTGAATGAAATAACTGGAATTTTTAGTGCAAACGACCTTTCTGGAAACAGCCAAATCACACGTGTTTACTTTGTTAGACAAGAGGATGAACTCAATAAATAGTATTGCCTGTTCCCATTTTAATGTTGCTTTCTATTAAAAATAAGTAGTATTCTTCACTGTCACCTAACCTCCAGGAAAAATTAGAGAAAAAAATTAATTTTCTTAGGGACTACAATAGGGTGTAATAACAACTGACTGGCTCAGGAATACCTCTATTATGAGTCTATCCGGTTTTGTGGAAGAGTCTCCCTTGAATGTGACCCTGCATTTGCCTCCCTTGGCACTTCAACTTGATCCTGTCCATTTGACTGAAGGCTATCTTGTATGCTATCAGTCCTCAATGAAGGACCAAGACTTGGGAATGTTGGAGGCATATACCCTGTATCAGCTGTATAATCTGCAAGATAAACAAGGCTGCAACTATTTTTGTGTCAAACCACTAGTCAACAACATGTTCAACACATTTTCTTAATATCATTGTGACCATAATTCAGCAACCTCCATAGGAGTGTTTTGCAACAAGTTAGATCACAAGTAGCATAATTATTATTTTCAGCATGCAGAAGCTTATAAGAGGATGGTATCTGATCATTTAATGACAGATGCATGTATCATCAGTGCAAATCAGAATTACATGTATTTTTGTATTAATTAAAATTGACAATCTACAACAACTCTCAGTGACTATACTTTTGGTACTTCTCATATAGACAAGAACAAGTTCAGGTAATAGACAACTGAAGCATATCATCAAAGAAAATCAAAATCAAAATTTCATTTCATGGTTAATCAAAAATAACGATCTAAAATAGATCTCAGAGGCAACATTTTCTTTGTTTATCGTATATGCAAGCAGAATTAATGATAATATTAAGGAACTTGCATGCCTGAAGACTAAAAAAGCTATAGCAAAATGTCTTGCCATGAGTGAGTAATTACATATATATCATGCCAGGTAATGTGCATGTACCTAGGCTGAACTGTTTGTGGAACATTTTCAATAATGATGTTCCTCTAAAATGATTAAGATATGGAGATTTGCTTAAATTTTTGAGACCTAGTAAGCCCTTTGTGGCTAAATGTCTTCTAGACTTGTCTTATATACTCTACAATTCAGCATACTGTTTGTTTTTAATGAAATTTCGGACCAATTCAAGCTAAATGAATTCCAATGAAAGACATCAATTTGTATTAATCTACACGCAGCACTCTCTCATTATAAGACCCTTCATTATAATATCACTGAGTGGAGTTTTGAGAAAGTTAGACTTATATAACAATTCAGAAAATATAATTTCCATTATTAAATGTTTTATAGAAGTTTCGTAGAAAAATGAAAAGGCTATAATTTTGAATTTTTAAATCTTATTAATGTTACACTACTAGCTAAGGCTTACAAAGCACTTAGATGTGTATTCTATATGTGGGTAAATAGGTCCAAATGACTGTCATAATATAGAATCAATGTTAGATGACAAGGTGTCACATGTGTGCCATATAGGCCAAGAGCCTATGGGCCAGTGGTAACTGTAAGGGTCTGCACAAGGTAGGAAGTTGGACATTCCAAGTGGAGAAGTGGCCAGAACATTCAAATCATATGGCCACAACAAATTAAATCTCCATGTGGTCAGACTACCTGTAGGGTGTACAGATGGTACAGGACACATATGGAACTCCTAGCAGGAAGCAGAGTAAATCGTACTTCTCTAAGATGTGTTGACCAACAGGAAACTTTAATTAAAGCCATAAGTTGTAATCTGTCAATCAGTTAATGTTAATATGAAACCAGATCCAAGTCATAAGGGTTCAGTTAGTCAGTCAGTTAGTTCTGCAGTTCTGTATGCAAGTTCAGTTGGAGTAGAGTTATTGTGTTCCATTTAGTGAGTGATAACCACAAACGAAGTCTTCAGGTGTATAAAAAGGATACAAAGTTTTAATAAGTTACTACATATAGACAATATACATGTTGAAATTCTATAGAATATAGTTTGCTGACTAAGAGAAACTGTATTTTGAATTTGTTATGGACATCATGAGGTGGACAGTTTATGTATATGCAGTACTGTAAGAACATAACCCTATGTAAACTATATCCCAAACTTTACATCATGTCGATTTTACCTATTTTACAATACCGGTAGTCTAAAAAGAAAATTCTTTCCAAAGATAAATGCATAATTAATATGCATAGTCTCACTCATCCAAGATCTTAATGATATAAACCTACATATAAAATTTTATTGAAATTGGATAAGATATATTGTCTCTAAATCTAGAGAGGTAATAAGTTCAACCATCCAGATGCAAGATCATCTCAATGATATGCACAGATCTTACTTCTTATAGAACCTGTCTATACAATGATGATATAAGCTTATTTATCAAGTTGTAGCATAATCTGATCAAAATTCAGTCTCTAGAATGATAACAGATGCAGTCATCAGATACATGACTACCTCATAAATATGCAGAGATCTTGCTCAGAACCAAATGTATCCATCACCTTGATGATACAAGTCTATTAACAAGTTTGATTAAAGTCTAATAAAAAATATAGTTGCTAGAATTGTTGACCAGTTAAACCAAACAGATGCAAGATCACATCGTTATTATCTTGGATCTCCCTCATAATCACACTCAACATAGATCTTAATTATATAAGCCTACTTACCAAGTTTGATCAAAATCTTATATAAAAAAGAATAGTCTCTGGAATGGTAAAAAACAGCAGCCAATCTGATATCTGATGCAAGATTACCTCATCAATATAGATAGGTTTCACCCATAATAAAAGTTATCCAACATCTTCATGATATTAATTTTTTATCAAGTCGGATTAAAACTGGGTTAGAAACAGTGTATCTTGAGTGGTAAAAAGCTCAGCCAATCAGATGCAAGATCATAAAATTATTGTGTCAATCTCACTCATAATAAAACTCACTGGATATCTTGATGATAGCCTATTTACCACGTTTTATAAGATCAGATATAGAGTCGCTAAAGTGCTGACAAGCTCAGCCAATATAATGCAAGATCAGCTCATTAATATCCATGAATGTCACTCATAACTGTATTTATGTGATATCTTGATGATTTAAGTCTGTGTACCAAGTTTGATCAAAATCAGATCAGAAATTCAGCCTCCAGCTCACTCAATCAGATGCAAGATCACCTAGTAAATATGCATGGATCTTGCTCATTATCGAACTCATGAGAGATTTTAATCAAATAAGCCTATAGTCCAAGTCTGATCAAAACCAGATCAGAAATATGTCTTCCTGAGTGTTAACAAACCCAGCCAACCACATGCAAGATTACCTCATTAGTATGTAAAGATCTTGCTCATTATTAAACTTGTCCCAGATCTTGATGATATAAGCCCACACTTTCAAAGTTTGATCCAAAGTGGATCTGACCCATGGTCTCCATTGTGGTAACAAGAAATTGTTGACAGGCGGACAATGAATACACAATGTATGATGGATACAGGGCATACCATAAACTCACTTGGCCTCATGGCCAGGTCAGCTAATACTGTGGTTTCACAGGTTTTTTGCGGGGTATACATTTTTGTGGATTTTGTGGTTGTTTCGAAAAATTAATTTAAAGACCCAATGAATAAAATGAGCCAAATGTGAAGCAGAATACCCACCCCACCCGTTTTTTTTTACATTCCTAGCGATCAAAGAGCTCAGCTATTTGTTCATTCAACATGATTACTGTAATAACATATTATGATTTGCGTGTGTTTATTTATTGTAACCCTTTTCTAAACATCGTGCAAAAGAATTAAAAAGCATTTTGTATACACCTATATGTGTACAGCATCTGCATGGAGATTTGCGATGGGAAGCTTTTGCTCTAGTTGAATTTTCAGTGAGTGATTAGTTCAAAAGCAGAATTCTGAACTATCCATTTTTCATTATCAAAATAATAATTGTCATACTTGGCTTAGGCCAAGCATTTATTTGTTGATATGTCTTTGGGAATTGAAAATGGTTGGCCTGGTGTCAGAAGGATAGACAAAGTGAGTTGGACTGGTGTCAGAAGGATAGACAGAGTGGGTTGGATTAGTGTCAGAAGGATAGACAGAGTGGGTTGGATTAGTGTCAGATGGATAGACAGAGTGGGTTGGATTAGTGAAGAGATTAAGACCAGTTATCAAAATAACATACTTACTTACAATGTATATCAAAATGGACATGAATACAAACCTGCACTAACATGCAATTCTGACACCACCTAGCTACATAATCAAAGTTTGATCTGGTACACAATTTAGATTACACAAACACTTTTTACAAATGGTCTACACATACACATGCACTAAATACTGCTACTCGCATGGTGCATTGAATTTTAAATGAAGAATTTAGAAGTTTTCCAAATGTGATTGCTAGATTTATCCACTCTAACAATGGCTACACATTGCCTATTCAACAATACACATCATCTGTGAACTTGACAAACATCAATTATAATATATTATTCTGTTAACATAACAGATATGAAATTGTTCTGTTCACTTGACTGATAATGAAACTATATTATTCACTTAATGGATATGAAAAAGTGTTTAACTATGCTGATGACATGAAATTACAAAATTATGCAATTCACAATTTTTTTAAAAATTCTATGAACTCGAATGGTTCACCAAGCAGATATGAATTTATGAAAATATACCATTTAATGATGGATATGAAGTTATGATATCACATTATTCTTATTCATTTCACAAACAGGAAGCTGCACTATTCCACTGTAATAGGGCATTACACAAGAATTGATTCCATGTACATTATTCTTTCAATGTGGGTTAAAGTGCTTGTTGTCAAAAGACAGCCAAGCTCAAAAACACATATTCAAGCAGACAAAACAAATTTTTTTTTTACAATGACAGTGACATCTATAATACAGAGAATGACAACTGGCGAAATAGATCGAAGGCTCTTGTTTACATAACATGATAATTTCATGCATTTTTTAAAATATATTTTATAGAATTAGGTCATAATTGGTTACACTTAAAAGTGGAATCAACTTTTTTGTAGACTTTACAACATTTGAAAAATCTCATTTTAAAGTTAGGAGCAGAATCATGGGTCTAAATATGAGCAAGAAATGCTGTCTTTGAAATGACCTCAACTGCTTTTCTGTTGCAACTGTCATATACATACCAACAGTTCTATTTTATGTATTTCTCCATCTTCTATTAAGTCATATCTGGTATCATTTAAATTTTCTGCAGACCACATAACTCTTTAGAAAGCTGATTTTAATATTAACAGTCATATCTATAGCTTAAACATGAGTACAACTTTCTATCTCTGAATGAACTTGAACCATTTTTCTGTTGCAACTGTCAAATACACATCAATTACTGTTTTGTGCTTCATGTACTTTATGTTCTATTACATCAAGTCATATTCTGTTTTACTTAAAAACTTAGGGAAAGTTGAACTTAAATTTAAGGGCCATATCTAGGGTCAAAACATGAGCATATAATTCCATATTTGAAATAACTAGAATCACTTTCGTGCTCCAACTGTGAAACACATGCTCTATTTTATGCATTTCTTCATATTCTAACAAGTCATGTATGTTGTCATTTAAAAGCTAAATAATTTTCCAATATATTGCACAACATTTGAAAAAGCCCATTTCATATTTAAAGGCAGTATTTAGGGTCTAAACATGAGCAAAATTGCTATTTTTGAAATAACCCCAACCTACATTCTGACATGACTGTTAAGAATATATCAATTGCTCAAACTTTGTATTCAAATTAAATCATGTTTTGTATCATTTAAAAGCAGAATACATGTTTTTGTTGACTGCAGAACTTTTAAAAAAGCAAATTTCAAATTTAATGGTAGTATCCAGGGTCAAACTTAACCATAAAAAGCTAATTTGCAATAACCTGAACATTATAACTACTCTCTTGATGATTTTAATTGCTCCGATTCATGCATATCTTCATCATTCATTTACTGAGTTTGATTTAGTTCTATTAAATATACCATCTTACTGAATCAAACTGCTAAATTTTTCTAGAGCCTTATTACTTATTTCAGACATTGCTGAATGGCAAAATCATGTATGAAATTTTACTGACACAATCCAATAACACTTTTAATTTTTTTTATTGCTTTTTTAAGTCACTGGTGCTTCTTGTTTATGTTTTTTTTTTTAATAATAGGTTTAATTACCTTTAGATGAAAAATTATTTTAGTTTCTTCCTTGCCAAACTTAAGAACAAATTTATTTTTACAGAAACAGAAAAGTACTTTATTACAATCTCTTCTCTCTTTATCTTCCAACAATTGATAGCTGTTCTTAGTTTGACAGCTTATTGGTTTACAATGATCTTCATCAGCATCCAACTCATCCAAAATTTAATTTGTTTTTGTACCCTGACAAAGTGTTAATAATATCAAAATTATCAGCCAATTTATAAATCAAAGACTGACAAACAAATCTGAATGGTCTGGAAAACTTAACTGCTTTGTAGTGATAATTGCACCAAATGTGCATTATTTGTGCAGACAATGTCTTCACAAGTTTATAAATTATAAACTCCATGTTTATTCAATTAATCCAAGTGAATAAAAAAGCAGTGGCAAATGGGACATTGGAAGCAAACTGATATTCACTCTGTATTTACATTAGCAACTAACTTGCCACTGTGCAAGTGTAGACAAGCACCTACCTGGATGCTCCTTGCTAGTACCCTCATTTGCATATGAAAATGCAGCCATGTGCTATAACAAACATGGTGGCCTACTTGCAAATGTATGTGCTACAGATGTCTCTACTCATGATAATCAATATTTGCTGATGATGAAGAAAAGCCAGATGACAGATATATATCACAGTGACCTACTGTTGATATAATGGTGTACTACCCCTCAGGTAGCAAGCATATATAAAACTATATGACTTTTTCTAATGATTTTATTAGTGACAAGATTGGTTGGTGCATTATAACCTACCTACATAGACCTTGCCATTAGAGTCTTTAAAGGGTGTGGTCATATTTGTCTCACCTGCCATTATGGTACTGATATTTTACCCGGCACTTAGTACTACAGAAACTGCATTCATACACATTTACTGTAAATACCATTTATCTGCACAAGTGTTTAAGTTCATAATGCATCACTGTAAAATAATATTTGGTGACTTAGGTACCCTAAATAATTTATTGTTATTATAATTTATGCCTCTTCATTTTTTATTTTGCTTGAATAGTTACCTTTTCATCCCATTGAATAGTTTACCTTTTCATCCCATTGAACAGTTACCTTTTCATCCCAAGAAAGCAATTCATGTGATGATTTTTCTTATTCTCAGTTAGTCATATTATAATTACAAATTTTATATTATTTTACTAAACCATCAAAAGAATTTTGTTCTCCATTAAAGAATTTTTGTCTCATGAATTATGCCACTGGCAATAATCTCTGTAACTTTACTTTCATGTATTCTTTTATTCACTAATTCTTTTTAAGATTTGTGAAAACATCACAAAAGTAATTACATTTATGAATATATAAGTTAGCACACAAATAAATAAATTAAGTAATGATTTAAACAAATAAGGATTGTTCCATTGAAAAATATATGGTACCCAGGGAAGGCACATTTTTAAAAATTTAATGCCAATGTACTCTTATTACTCAAAGAGCTTATATGACAATGAAACATAGAGGATATATACATTTTTTGAGTAGATATATGGAAATATTTCATGAGTGAAGTGGAAACTCTGTATTGTCACGACTGACAAAGCCATGAGTAACAATACAAAATATTTTCATATATCTACTCAAAAAACATAGATTTTCTTTCTATTATATATTTTTTAAAGGCAAAAGCCATCGATTTGCATGGGTTTTCTCTATTCTGTATCAATGTGATTAGTGGCCGCATTACTACAGTGATAAAAAGAAGTTCCTAAATTTTACAATAATTTTGGGACGGTGATGTTTTACAAACTTAACTTATACATATTTTGCTTCAAACTGTGTATTTTGTCAAAATAATGACTGTATTCGTACGAAAATGAAGACAATTGTTATTTTTGTTCACACATTTCATGCATAGATTGATACTGTTGGGGTGGGATAACTAGAAACATAACAGTGGTTCTATCTGACAGTCTTCAGAGTGTAACATCTTTAAACAAAAGATTTTAATTACTGTGAGTTTACTTGTAAGGATTTTTGTTCTTCATTTTGTTTATTTCTACATTCAAACAAATATTTGTGTTGCCTTAGCAAGCTTGCAGTCTAGCTCGGTAGCAGATGCTGTATCCAATTTTCAATTGTCACTTAATTTCGGTTTGCAATCAACATCTGATTTATCCATCATTTTTAAACATGATAGTCATGAGAGTAAAAATTGCGCCTTAAAAAATTGTATTTACTATATTTAATCACGAATTGTTTTTTTCTAAAAAAAATATGTACAGTTTGTCATAGCATATTCCAGTACTGCAGGTTTCAAAATATGCATACTGTATGAGTGACAAATAGAAACAGGTTATGTAAATTCAATCATTGACAGTTTCCATGATTCACTTAGAAAACTAATTATAAAAAAAGTTCATACCTAAAGTCTACTTTTTGCTGCTTGGAATTCGTTTGTAGGCATTTCTTGATGGCACCTTATTGATTGCATAAATGTACACTAGAGGACCTAAAGTTGACACATTTTAAGATCTGTACAGCCTCATGTGGAGGGATAGAGAGAAAAATGGAGCAGAAGAAAAAGAAAAATGAAATAGGCCTAAATATGGAAATACTGGTCTGAATAACACATATAATGGCAGATATACTTCCTAACTGGAAAAAGAAAATAGTTCCAAAAGTGATATCACCACTGTGGCCATAAAAGTGGTATGGCAATATCATTTTTCTCCCACTGATATATTTCAGTAACTCACTATGAAATATTTAATAAAAATTTTTAAATCACACCTATGGGTGACTAGTCAACATTAAAAATGCCTTCCCTGGAACCCAAGTATATTTGACTGGAACAGACCTAACTACAGTTATTTCATTTATCAATAAATAAAATCATGTATACTACATGATGGCTGTCAAATTTTAAAATGAACTAAAGACTTATGTGATATGAACTGTTCTGCTATCAAAACTTTCATCTTATTCACAATATTTTTGCAACATCACAAAATATATTCTATCACATAAATAAATACATTTTGCATATTTCATAATTCTTGACCAAGTTAAATTAGAAAATTTATTTTAAATAAATTTCCAAGGTTAACTGTAATTAAGGGGACAAGTAAAAATAAAATGTAGTAAAAGTATATAATTAAACTGTAATTTTTGTTTACTAGTACTCTGGTGTTACTGTTTACTCTAGTGTCTGAGAGTACATATTCAAAACTTTCCGTGAAAATCAAGTTTATTCATAGTCATGAAAACTATGGATGCATTTCTTTATTCGGTCTTTCTTGGGTCACACACATGTATAATCAATATCTTTAATCAGTACCTTAAAGGTGGATGCATGTAGTGACACATGGTGACCAGGGCGAGGTAAATATGCATGAACTTGCCAATGGAAAGGACTTTAGTGAATACCAATAGCTCTCATTAGAATTTTCTCTTAACCCAACTCAAACTTGTAAGGTGCTACATGTACCTGCTTGATACAATCCTGATTAGTGTGTATTTAAATCTTCATGGCAGCATGTGTGTAGCACTTAAACCTTTTGTAGACATACTTAATGCAGGGGATCTTAATATACCTCTCCCTCGATAATTCACACACAAAAACATAGAGCTAGGGCACGATTTACCAAGGGACCTAAAAAAATAATAGGCATCCCCACTGGATATTGAGAAAAAGTGTGTGTGTGTGTGTGTGTGTGTGTGTGTGTGTAAAAACAGGGCTGTTTAATGGCTACATACTTGTTTTACCATTGTATTGAGAATAATTGTTAATAAAGAGCTTTTTTTCTAATGAAGTTGTTTGCTTTTCTGTATAAATTACCTTTATTTTCAAGATAACCATCCTCTGAAAGGTCATTAACAACATTAGTCCATGCGGTTTCAATAACATTTGTCACTGCTTTTTGATGCTGTTGATTAACAACAAAACAAGATTCCATTTATTCAAAAACTAGGGACATTTATTTGGCAAAAAACCTCAATGTCGAAACTCAGCTTATATATTGTCTTATTATTAAAATAGTGATGCCATGATTTCATTGCATGCAATAGTGAAACTTCTTCTCATCCTGGAGGAAATTTCTGAGTGCCAAATTAGAAATTTTAAGTTCACTACAAACTCTAGAACTCACTTCTCCGTAATGAACTGTAACTGTGAAACAAAGTTTTTTATTCACCAAGTACTCATTTTGCCTGGTTGCCTTGCTATCTTTGATCACATTTGTGAATAAGTAGGCTAATTTAAGGTAGATTAATTATAATACTTACATAATAATATTTATAACAGTGATCAATTGATCAACTGAAATGAGCTGACCTGACAGACAGCCATGTTCTTATGCAAGTAGGATTTGTATGCTTTTTAACTTTTCTTTTATTCCACCCCCTTTATTTGATTTGATACAAAAGACGCAATTAATGTGATAATATAAAGCAGGTGTGCTTTTAACTAATTGTAACAACACAACAAATACTTCCTCAAGTTGGATTTCAAAACATGGTCGACACTTAATTAGATTCTCATGGAAATGCCCGCGGACATAGCTGTAACAGTAGAATTACATTTTTCACGTTTCAATACAAGAGGGAATATTGCATTTATGATGATTACACTGAAACCGAATTAAAAGATAGAACCAAAATACAAATTTCGCTTGACAAAACTTATTTAATTGGTATTTATTTTTAAAGTGTTGACACCAGTATTAGCATTAGTGACATTTTCACTGATCAAAATTTTGTCAAATATTGTTATTTACAGTGTACTGAGAATGTTGTTTGGAAAGAAAATTTTACAAAATATATGACTATTAAAAGTTGAGAATGTCATGATGCTGATACAAATTTTTGGGTACTAGCCACTGTTTTCAATGGAAAATCGAGTGATATATCAGGCTTTCATTTACCAACTTTTTGGTAAGGGGATCCATGCCTGATCCTGTGTTATAAGCAGGTTTGCAAGCTATCCAAGCACGAGTTATCAAGGTAGTGATGTAACTAGTAACACATGGTTGTAACTTGTAGTATACTCAAATACAGTTAATTCAATACATTTTTCATAGCGTTCCAAATTTTGTGGATTTTGCGGTTGCCACAAAACTAATGAACAATAATTACTTCTGTGGACACAATGGGCACCTTCCTCAACCCATCCATTTTAAGAAAGGGTTTTAAAACCGTGATTATGTGTGTGAGGCCAACCTTGGTATCAAAACAATCAGGCACACAATGGGACCAATTAGGTGCCTTATCAGAGGTCTGTTCACTGCATAGCCAGCTACCAGCCCTGTCTTAAAGTAAAAATGAAAATGTCATTTTTTTTCAAAACCAAAAAATATATTCTCACAAAAATAAATAGCTGTAGCTTGTCACTTTTTTGATGAACATGTGAGTGAAAAGTCAGACTAAACCTTTAACAAATTAATTACATTGTAAAAAGTGCATGTAAGTGCATGTTAACTTACAGGATGGATTGTTCTGTGGCAGTCTAACAATTGCTGAAAGAAATCAAGAGTGATAAAGAGATTAGAAATCTTAGATGGTCAGTTTCACATGAATTTATGATGGAAATCATCTAATTACAATACTCTTAAGACAAGCAAATAAGTTTGCAATGGACAAAATAAAAATTCCAAATAACTTCCCTAACAGGCAATACCCCAGCGACCAGTGAGCCTTCTGTCTGGCAGTAATAATGACCCTACACAGTGCTGCTAATATTACAACAGGGGAATCACACATACTGATTTCCTATCAGTTCAGTTGAATCTAATCTTTACATTAGGAAGGTTATTATTAATGGATATTATACATGCATCTTTATACTTACTCTGCAAATATCCACCTTTTTGGAGATTATGAGTTATTCTGTTATTTAACAACTGTACAGACACAGTTTGGGTTACTCTATGAAAGATCAAAAAGTGTGTGGGGAGGAGAGGACTTTTTTTTACTGATCTCCAACTGGTCAAAATATAGATAATATGCCTTGTAAGTTCCAAAATAGTATTAAGTAAACAAAATTTCAATTTAATATAAATCTCTTCCTTACACATTGTTTTTGATCACTGAATAAGATGTGTACTCATCATGCAGCTGGGTTAGACAAATACACCACAAACAACCCTGAATTTTATTGGAATAAATAAAATCATTTCACACTATATTAATCAGGAGTCCATATGCTGGTCACTTGCATAGTAAATAAAGGTGAGTTATTTCCTAATTAAATGCAAGTCTCAAAATCAAGCTGACAACACGGTCGCTTTTGAATTGTCATGAGTATAGCAGTAATTGTACATTGGTCTCCTTCAACCAGACTCTTGAGTGAATCCAACAGATCTACACTGAGCAAGATTCTTGGAAAGGTTTGTACAATCAGCTAAGTGTTACTGATAGGTATCACTCATTTCTTTCTTTCTTCAGTTTCTTCTGCTCAATAAATACACCATTTAAAAAGAAAAGTCCATCAGCATGATTGTACAAAAGTGATAAATGTAAACATGTTTATAATTTACTAAAGAGGCAGTAGAATTTATTGCCACAAAAGCATACTCAACGTGCCCCTTTTATACAATCTATGAGTTAGATTCACAGACTGACAATTTGCACAATTTTTATGCAGAAGCAAAAGTCTGCATTACCTATATTTGTTTTATATGTTTTATTCCAAACATAAACATAAATATGAAAACTGAACATTTATGTGGTCTGAGTTTTTATGTGTAGATATAGTGGTTATACTACTGAACATTTATGTGGTCTGAATTGTTTATTTGAAGATATAGTGGTCATGCTAGTTTCTTGTACAGTCATAAAATACATATATACCAAAACGTTTGCATCCCATGTTTCCATACCCATATACTCTCTATCAGCAACTGGCACGGAGTAATATATACTTAGTGAATTTTAGCTTTCTGCTGGTCAAAGTTTGTATCTCCCAGTAATATTAGTGCAAATTTCCAAAGTTTATGCATTTAAATTATGAATTCTGACTGGCTCATCTGAATCAAACATAACACAGGATATTTGGTGTATACCGCAGAATAACCTTTCCTATAGTTCAGGATACATGTACCCCTTTATTATGCAAAATGGAGCACATGGAATGCAGTGGTCTGGTTTCACACAGTACAAACCACAGACATTCAAACTAAATATACTGACAGCAAAACAGAGATCAGGAACCAGGCTAATACAAAGGCAAAACTTTACATCAACACCTCTTACATGCAAACTTACCATAAGACCATGTAAATGATCAAGACCTTGTGAACATTTTGTACCTGAACAATAAAATTAGAACTTAAATGTAGTTTTGGCACTGGCCATTTGAAAACAATTCCCACTTTACTGAGAATTATTAGGAATTATGATGAACAAAAGTATGATAAATTTTTATTCTAGGTAGGACATTTTCTATCTGGATCAATGTATTTTAAATCCAGGAGGCAACATTTTACATTAACACACCTCTAAGCTATAATTTTCAAGCCTATATATATATTGCATAAAAGTAACTGCTAAATACACATATAATGTAGCCACAGCAGGAAAGAACTGACCTTATTGTCATCATTATCAAGCTTGTAGAAGGAAGTGAAGATACATTTGATATTACAATATGTGCATATGTCAACCGAGTACATTTCCTTTTTATTTCATCAATCTCCATGTAGTAGATAATTATAAATAATTTACTAATTTGGTAATTATTCATGACTAGGACTAAAGATCAAACTACAGTGACTAATACTGTATTACTAACTTCTTTTGGAAACTGTTCTCCTGTTATGTGTTGTCTGGCAGCAGTGTATTGCCCAAGCTAAAATCAAAATACTGTAGGAGAACAGTTTCTTGGAAAAAGGGAAATAACAGATTTAGTACATCACATTAACCCTGAAGGTACCACCTTAAACTTTGCTTCAACTTTATCAGAGAACTTTCAAACAGAGTTTTCCCATCCCTGTTGGAAATGTTTATTGTCAGAAAAGTTACCCAAGACATCCATTTAACTGGTTGAAGCTGAGTATAGCAAAGGGTTTATGATTTTTTTTCTTGCAGATATTGTTTAATTTTTGTCACAGGAAATATATGCTGATTCAATCTTTACATTTTTTTGTGCTGTTCTTTGGTTACTTTTTCAGCTGCTAGGTCTCCAAACCATAACATAGATTACCAGTACCTAACAACAACAGCGTCTATGCAAGGTGCATAACTCTCTGTGTTGGAACACTGGTGCAATGTGTGTCACCAACTACATCATTCTGGCCTATAATAAATCCCTGATCTACTTTGCAAATAAAAACTCAGGAATTTATAAGATGAAATACTAAGTTTGAATATTTGCCAGACCATTTAAGTTGTGCCTTTGAGCTCAGAATATTTCCATGTGTTCTGAAAATTGTTTTCAGAACAGTAAACCATTATCCTTATTTTCTAAACCAACAAATAGTGAAGAAAAAAATCTTAAAAATCATGAAACTTACGAAATACCCGTGCTACTCTCTCTGCTGATACACTGGTTTCTGCAAAGAGGAAGTAAAATTTTGGCAATCAAACTCATAAAATATATACAAGTTTTCATTGACACTGTTCTATTAAAACACCAACCAATGTAAATAAAAAAAAATTTAAAGTCACTAGCCTTAAGAGAAAATCCACCATGAAAATAATCCATCCATTCATAAAACTTTTTGCTCTTGGAAGTAAGCCATGCAATAAACTCAATTCATATCTTGTATAAATGAAAGGGAATTGCGTTCACAGAAGAGACATGTACTGAAAGTCTATACTAAGTGTTAAACTCTAATACAGAAAAAGTTAATTTATCCATACCCTGAATAAATAAACCATCATCTTATTTGATACAAACCTACATTTTAAAAAAATTTCACACTAAGGTGGGTTTTTGGTTTGATTTGGTGTTTTATGGCACAGCAACACAAGTAGGTAACTGGAGTAAAGTACCTTGCCCAAGGCCACACCATGGTAGCCAAACTGGGCTGATTCAATGGTAGGATTCATACCTCTACTATTTAAGTTATGAGTCCAGCATAATAACCACTGAGCCACCATGGCCTTGAAGGTGGGTAATATCTACATATCCCAGTGCCCACATATCCGAACTAAATGGATCTTCCTCAGGGCAGTTTAGAAAAATGGTCTTAGAGTATAATCAATTCAGGTCTCTTTTTGCATTGTTATCAATTAAAAATCCTTGGAGTTCACAGTATGTCACTTAAACTGGTCAAAAGTGACAAGAAAAGAAGGATTTTTTTATCATCAGAGATTAAATATGAACCTAAAAAAATGTACTAATCTAAACATAACTCTTCTATTTGTTAAGCATTATCAGACCTAGAATTTAACATAAATTTCATTATAGCCAGAAGGACTAGTGGATTCAGAAATGTACAAGTCCTGCTGAATCTTCATTATAGTTCTTCTTCACTAGCTGAGTGGCAACAAATACAAAAATTTTATCCATCAGACTAGTGAAATTATGAAAACTACTAGTCCAACAGGAAATTTAGTAGTCTCAGGCTAGTGGACTACTGCTAATTTCCAGCCCTGATAATTAAAACAATATTCTCGGTAAGTAGGCATGACACTAATGTATACTCTAAAGCTGACTTGTGTCTTTGTTAGCAGTTGTTGAAAACTACCAATAACCATCTTTTAATAAAAGTCCTGGTTCAGGTTTCTTAGTTATGGAAAGATCCTTGGCAAAACAATCATTTTGTAAATGAAAATTCCAGAGGTAACTTGCCAAAATTGTTAATTCTAACTGTTAGAAAAGAAACTAGTCAATGGGAGTGAGGTTTGCAAATGGCCCTAAGTAGGCCTAAAATAAATCCAAGAAGATTCACTGAATTTCTCAATATTTCTCCTAATATTGAGATGTGAAATTATCTAGTTTGTACATAAAATAATTCTGATAAAAAAGCCAGGACCTACATGTTAAATCCATGATTTAAACATTCCTGTAGCATTTGTGAACTTGACCCCAAGGTCAAATGGTTGAGTGAGCATATCACAGAATTAATTATATTAGCTTCATCAGTCTTTTGTAGTTCTGAATTTAGCTTTAAATTGACACGTTATAGCCAGAATTGTGCTGATTTGCCATTTAAAAGCTTTAGGAAATATGAACAAACAAATAAATGGCTTTCTTTAACCAGAACCTTGTTGCAAATTTTCCATGACTGTGACCTTGACCCCTAAGTCAAAGGGTCACGCATATATGTTGTAGAATGAATGTCAATAAATCTAACACCAATTTACAGAAAAAATAACATTCTATAAAATGTTCTGCAGCTGCATGTACAGCATGCCAGACACCTGCAGATATATGCATGTTATGTAACATAGGTAAATGACAGTGACATAAGAATGTTGGAGAATGAGAACAATTCCACTACTGAGCAAAAAGTATACATGTACTGTAAAATCCAGGAACTCTTAGGGTAACTCCCTGACTGATATAAAGCCTGACTTGGACAAGTTTACAGATGTAATTCTCTACCACATTCTAAAATTTTTAGGTAGTTTCATCATTTTAAAAATGGTTGCGAATCCATGGAAGATGACCATATTCTGGAAGACTGTTGTCTGTGATTGGTGAGTGGGAAGTGCTTGCTGTGAAGGGGGTAATTAATGAAGATTGATGAAGATGCTTAAAACTGGAAGATATTTCTATTATCACGTGCATTATTTTGACACCTGCTTTTAATGTACTGAAGAATCATTTGAAGCTCAGAAAGGTCTGTGCAAGATGGGTTCCGCAGCCGATAAAAAACAGACTTGGGTTGAAATTGCCAGAGACATTTTAATGAGATTGTTATTGATGATGAAACATGAATTTACATTTTTTAACACTTGTCAGGGGAAAATAAACAAGTCTGGATTGGAGAAAATAAGCAAAGACCAAAAATAGCTCAATGTAGTTGAACTGTCAGGAGTTTTATATGAATTAGTTTTGGATGCAAAAGGCCCAGTTGTTGAGATACCTGTGCCTGACTATGCTAGTGAATATTTGCATGCCTCCAAAGTGTTGCCAAAAAGTTGTGTCACACTGCCGAACCAGTCATCGATGCACCAGTACCCATGGTATCCATCTACTCCATGGGAATGCACCAGTGCATAAATCAATCATCATGACAGAAGGAGTACATATTCCAATCTTTGCCACATCTTACTTACAGCCCTGATGTAGCTCAGTGTGATTTTTGGCTGAATCCTGTTATCAAAGATTAGCTGAGGGGCAGATGATTTGAAAGCTGACATTCAGTTGAAAGAGCAACTTTCCAGTGTTTGAACAACATACCAAAAAGTGAATACAAAATAGCATTTAATAATTTGATAATCCCACTGAAGAAAGTGTGTAGAGGTGCATTGGGAGACTTTGAGCAGATGCAATGATAAAGAATTTTGTTGTACAGTGCACTAATATTCATACCTTTTTAAATACCCCTCATATAAGCAAATGAAAAAAAACTTTAAACAAAACCTGAATGCAAATTTTCTATGACTGTGACCTCAACCCCAAGGTCAATGAGGCAACTGAGTATGTCACAGAATGAATTGTTTTAGATTCATAACGATTCATCCCAATTATGATTGAACTCTATCATGGATTTAGGAAATATATGCAATGAAAAACTTCAACCAAAATAATAAACTGTTGAAAGATGATGCAGATGCAGGTGTAAATGTGACATCTACGTCTTGCTTCCCACTAATATGGGCTCAAAAAAAAAAAAAAAAAAAGAGAGTTTTATAAAATTTGAGATACTACAAATAATGAAAAATAATACCAAAAATGTTACATTTGTGCAAATGAGAATATTTTATTATTGACAATAAAAAAATGTTGCCGATTTTTTCAATTAGCATTCAAATGAAAAGCAAGACTTCTTGCAGGAGAATTCAAAATAATATGACAGTATTTGAATTCTTGATGCCTGCTGAATGGTCATTTTCTTATAACATTCCATAGACCCTAGTAAATAAACATGCAATGAATTTATTACATCATAAACCTTACATAAACTAATTAGCTGAAAGAATAAAATATAAGAATCTCTCAGCTGACATTGTTGGCTCTGCAGACAAATGTTTTCAAAAAGCATATTAGTTGTAGTAGTTCCCCCCCCCCCCCCAATCCTGCTGAACAGCTTGTGAATCAGCATTGTTTAAAATTAAAATCTAGCCTACTTTTTGGTGGACAATTCCCACTGATTATAAACCTCATATTGACTCATTTCTAGATATAAAATGCAATTATTTCATATATTTGGATCATACAAAAATCAGATATTTGTTTTGTAATGTTTGAAGTGGAGGTTATCGACCATTTTTTTTTTACTAAGTTGTGTATTGCCAGCATCATGTGATTTTGCTGTTCCTGCTTATAATTAAGTGACATGATCAAGCTATTGACCTTTGTAACAACACACATACTATTACATGTACTTTGCATGTACATTGTCAGGTAACATTTTTATGACTTACACCAGCACCCCACCCCCCACAATACCCCTCTCTCATTTAATCATCATTAATTACCACAAAAGGTACCATTTGGGAGAATAGCTTATCTTTTCAGAAACTGATATGTGTTTTATTACTTAAAATAAACTCACCATCAACTTGAATGGAAAATGAACAGTGTAAGCATGAACCCTTCTTCTATTCTTCTTTTATTTCATGAGTTTCAGGTATGGTTTAAACTGTTTGTGCGTGTAATGGAACCAAATTATGCTGCAGCTTTGATCTTAAGAATGCAGTTTACAATGATCTGAATCTAATCATACACTAAAAATAAAACTTGTATAATACAGTGAAAGATCCTGATGATGTAAATGATTTATACTTCTTCCCTTCTCCTATCTTCTTTATTGTCATTCTTTAAATTTCTCACTGTAACTTAATAAGTCTTAATTAGTCTATACCAGGGGTCACACTACCAGGCAAAGTGGGTGACTAAGCCGCCAAGAAAAAGTAAACTTTGCCATTTCTTTTAAGAAACTGAAAATGATTTCACCCTGTGATTTTTTAGATGTTAATTGAGTGACAGTAGTTTATGGCTTTTGAAATGCTCCCTTAACCCAACCAAGTAGTTACAGTGTTGTAGCCCCAGGCAAAATGTATTACATACAACCTCAGCAGGTATTGATATCAACTGTGCTAACA
The DNA here is from genome assembly GCA_029931535.1 of Margaritifera margaritifera. Taxonomy (NCBI): domain Eukaryota; kingdom Metazoa; phylum Mollusca; class Bivalvia; order Unionida; family Margaritiferidae; genus Margaritifera; species Margaritifera margaritifera. The sequence continues at coordinate 263,764 of JAQPZY010000850.1, forward strand.
AAACAAACTTTTTTCCCTTCAAAAACATTTGTTGTAATAGCTGATTGACCATTAACCCTTTCCCCCACAAGTTATTATTTGTTATCTCTGCCAATTTCTGCAAGTTATAATTTTATAATCAAAACATACCAACTTGTACTTGAAACTTAAAGCATCAATATGTAAACAAAAATTTGTGTTTTAAGAACAGAATCAGTGAAAGTACTTTCTAAATATATTTTTGGAGGATTTTAACGATCGTGCTTGCATAATTTTCTTCATAAAATCAGACTGAAACTGTAAGTGAACCTGTCAAGGAGTAATAATAGCCAACATCGCGGTGTCTAGAAGTATCTCTTCATTAGACTGTTTTCATAATTCATTGGGCACATAAATGAAGAAAAATATAAAATTTGTAGAAAACAAAGTCTAAATATTATATTACAGAAGGTTTTGCCTAAATATTAAAAAATGTAGGTAAAAAATGTATGGAACAATGCTATGTTGTGGAATCTGAGCAGCACTATAAGGTCAAGTTTGTTTTCTTAAACCACTCATTTTTGTGAAAATACAAAAAAAAGTAGCAAAGCAAATGATATCTAACCAATGCAAGATGTTATTATGAGTATGTAGACAAATATTAAAACCATAAATTTGCAATCCTATCTATGGATTGTTGTACCGAAGCTAGAAAGTGTGAGTGGTCATAGTAAGAAAATCCTAGTGTCTCAAAGTAATGTATGGCACCATGTTTGTTCTTGGCTGCGTGCCAATACAGTTGTATAGAAGGATCTATTTTATTCATATATCAACTTTAATGCTTCATTTCATCGTTGATCAATAGCCAGGGTAATGTTTTATCAGCAATGAAACTAAACATCAAACATTTGATTTTATTAAATGGTTGGTCCTTTGCTTCAGGTTTATGTGCCCTTCTTGGTCTCTACACTATGTATTTCAGTCATATGACTTCACATAATCACATAAGAAACTATATATTGGAATTGATTCTAATTGATAAGAGTACATAGATTGCATCATTGTAATTACAGATAGGTATAAATAGTTAATCAAGGGCAACAAAAACAAGCAATTTAATTTTTCTACTTTTCAAAATTTCACCAAAAACTGACAGTCCAAAAGATTTACATTTTGAATTAACTCACTAAACATGTAGTTGTAAAGTGTACTCATCTGTAACATCAGTGACCACTGTTATTTGAATGGATGAAGACAGCTGTGCATGTGCTCTCATGTACATGTTATAGGGTTTTTTTCAAACTACTTTATAAATGTTTTGACTGCCATTTTCTAGTGAAGTTTCAGAAACTAACAAAAAATTTTTTTTTATTGTTTTAAGTGGTAGTTGATGAAGTATTTTTACCTATTTGTAATTACAATGCTGTAATCTTGATATTCCTATCAGTTAAAATTAATTAAATGTATAATTTCCACTGGGCTCATTGGAAGTCATATGGCCAAAATACACTGCATAATATCCCTCCATTCAAACATTACTTTCAAGTATGAATACACTGCATATGAATATGATACATTAATATACTTACAAAATGTGTTTATAGTATACATACAATACAGAATTTTTTACTTGAAAAAAAAGTATTGCTTAAAACCAATGTTAAATGCAAATATGCACAATGAGAAATACTGGATACAGTTCAAATAAGAGAACCAAAGCACACACACACACATACATACATACAATGTTAATTTATGTAATTTTAGTTTATGCACATTTTTACAACCTTGAAAGATATTCAGCTTCAATGTATGGATTAAGTTTAGGGGAGAAGATGCTATATTGCATTATTTAGTCATTCAGCTAAAGAGTCGAATCGAATCAAGCTTATTGTCTAACAACAGATCTGTAATTTTAATGAGCTACCATGAATATTAAGTAGTCACATGGTCAGTGGTTTATGTGATGGTTATGTTACTAGTGACTGGCATCTGAACAACTATTTTGCTAGCGAAAAATCTGGTAATGGCAATGAATGCCAGTACAATAAAAAGTTAATTTCTAACCCTGACAAATCATGCAATAAGTAACATATAAAAAATACATCTGGACTTATCAATGAAATTACCAATGGAGTGTCTCCTAGACACACAATTTATTGTGCATAAAATTATCAAGTATCTGGTCACCCAATTATCAAGACAAATTCCACACCTCTCATTGGGTAAAGATAATCTATAATTTTACTGCATCCTCACTGAATGTCAGCTGACTGCATTAATATGTTGCATGACATGAATTACCTCCCCTTTCTGATTCACCCTGTTCCTCCAGGGATTCAGGATTTGAGCCAACACTCCCATTTTGATCATCCAGGTCTGTTTCCTGCAGTTCGGCAGGTACAGGAGTTGATCCAACATGTTGATTAAGATTTAAACTTCCCATTTGTATGTGAATATCACCATTGTTATAATTGAGCAAAGGTTGATGCTCATCTAAAACAGGAAAAAGTAATTATGAAATTGCCATGTAAAAGTGCAGCACAAATTTAAGAAATTATAACTTGAAAAGAGCTATTTATTTCAATAGATAAATACCTGCTGTCAGTGTTACAATCTTAACTAATCCCCTAAGTGTTTTGGCACACTCAGGGATAATGTAAAAATTGCAATATTGGATTTATCTTTTGAGAGATACCTATTTTCAAGTCGTTAATTGGATTCTAACATAACAAATGAACTAAATCTGACTTGTTTACACAGATTTCACTCTTCTGAGCTAGTATTGCAGCATTGCCAACATCTTCAACCATTGGCTGCACACTCATGTGGTGATATTGGAAAGTTACATCATACAGTGTTACTGTATGGGTTTCCATGTGATAATACTGAAATGTTACATCATACAGTGTTACTGTATGGGTCTCCATGTGATAATACTGAAATGTTACATCATACAGTGTTACTGTATGGGTCTCCATGTGATAATACTGAAATGTTACATCATACAGTGTTACTGTATGGGTCTCCATGTGATAATACTGAAATGTTACATCATACAGTGTTACTGTATGGGTCTCCATGTGATAATACTGAAATGTTACGTCATACAGTGTTACTGTATGGGTCTCCATTTGATAATACTGAAATGTTACATCATACAGTGTTACTGTATGGGTCTCCATGTGATAATACTGAAATGTTACGTCATACAGTGTTACTGTATGGGTCTCCATGTGATAATACTGAAATGTTACATCATACAGTGTTACTGTATGGGTCTCCATGTGATAATACTGAAATGTTACATCATACAGTGTTACTGTATGGGTCTCCATGTGATAATACTGAAATGTTACATCATACAGTGTTACTGTATGGGTCTCCATGTGATAATACTGAAATGTTACGTCATACAGTGTTACTGTATGGGTCTCCATGTGATAATACTGAAATGTTACATCATACAGTGTTACTGTATGGGTCTCCAAAAGAGGTATCTATTGTGTATATCAATAGTTCTTTTTATCCATGCATTGTATATGTGACAAAACAGATTCATGTTAGAATCTAAATGTGATGATACAGACATAAAGGGTTAATGCTGTTCTCTGGGGCCAGTGCAGTACCCTCTACGTTGAATACACCCATAATATTTCATGACTGGGTGAGTTGGTCCAACAATCAGGGACCACAACTCTGTCAAATGCTGATGCAAATCGATAACAAAAATTAAAACTAAGCCAGGGTGTCATCAACATAAAGTTGCAAATCAAGGGAATTACAGAACAGAAAAGAAATTTGATGAGATGTGATAATCATGGGCCATAACTCCACTAACAATCATGGGCCATAACTCCACTAACAGATGCTGTTGCATGCTGAACATGTACCTAAGCAATACTGAAAATCAAACTCAGTAAAGGTATAAGTAATATCTAGATGCTGACTAAATTTGTTTAAAATCCAACAAGGGAGTTATTTATGTGCAAAAATGAAAGTGTTTGGGTCTGACAATCACAGGTCATTAGCTCAGCTCAGTGACACAAAATACTGACAACTGAATTCAGGTTGTCTACCAATCTTGTTGAAAACCAAACCACAGCTAAAGGAGATGTGCAGAAATGGAAGTGGGTGGGTGTGACAATCACGACTTTTAACTCCACCAAATGATGTGGAATGCTGACAATTGAACTTAGCCAAGATGCCATGATAATCAAGCTGCATACCAAATTAGGCTGAAATTCAATAATAATTAAGGGAGTTGTTGTGTGGAATGAAAGTGGGTGGGTCTCACAATCAGGGGCTATAACTCTGCTAAACGATGAAGTTGCATGCAAACAATTAACAGCTAAGGTCTTATCAATATCAACCAAATTTGGTTGAAATCCAATAATAATTAAGGGAGTTATTATACAAATCAAATGTGACATGGACAAGCCCAATTTAATATGCCCCTTTTCTACAAAAAGCAGGGGGAATAAAGTGAAGTTATATAACTAAAGAGTGACAAAAATATTTAAACACAAAGTTTACTTATTTCATAACATATGTATTATAAATAAAACATTTTATTCTGAAAGCATGGCCAGGTTTACATATATCAAGCACTACCCAGTATGGTAAGTTTCCATTAAAATTTTAGAACACTGTATGAACATTTGCTTACCTTATCTAATTTCTATCCCAAGCTGTGAAAATTATTCTATGGTCAACAAGTTTACTTGATGAAACTTTCATTAAGTAACAAAGAATACAACAACAACAAAATCTCACTTAATGCTTTCATATTAACACAGTTCACATAAACATTAGTAAATAACAACACAATGTACTATCTTAACAGACAATTTTGAAATTTTCAACAGACTATATCTAAAATCTTAGCAATCAAACAAAAGACAATATACATTAAACAAAAAACAATCTACTGAATACAAATTCATCCAACAACTCATCTAAGATGCATAAAACATAAATCAAAACCCAAACTCATAAAAACATTAAAATACACTCAACATAAATATTTTTGTATACTATCATTTTTTGTAATAAAAATTAAAATAAAAACTTGGAAGTACATGAAATAAAATCAACAATCCAATGAACAAAAAAATTACAAAATCAAATAATCAAAAATTGTATTGATCACAAAATAACAATTAACAAACATAAATTACAATTCTCTAATATACAAAAATATTTTTTATTTTAATCTCTAAATAAAATATCAATAATAATACTCTAACATCCACTCTAATGCCAAATTTACCTATTCTTCAACAAATCCAAAAATAGTAATTACAAAAACTAGCCAATTTGCACAAAATTCACACCTAAACAATCTAAACAATGACTCATAACCTTCATACATATTATGGTTACATTTCACCTAATGCTCTAAAAACTAGCTCATTCAAAATCAAATTCTACTCAACATATAAAATTGAATTGTTAAAAACCCAAATCAAAAATTTGAACCCTTCAAAGTACACTTTTTTATACAAACAGTAAAAAATAAAACTAGTAAGATCACTTTCAAAGAATAACAGGTATCAAAAAATAAAATTGACATCAATTAAAAAAAAAATTACACATGTTATCACCAAATTGGTCAAATTCAGCAACCCTTTGAGAATAAGTCATTTAAAATTTTCAAACATTTGTGAACAAACCAAAAAAAAATCACCCTTTAAAGCAAATGCTTTGTCAAAAATTTGCTAAATTTCTGAGACGAAATACCAAAATTCAAAATTTGTCGAAAACGTGTAAAAAAAAATTTCCATGCAGAAATTTATTTCTGTCCAATTTGGTCAAATTTTGTTGAACGGTTTTTAAAAATTTTAACAGCAAAAGGCAAATTTCTATAAAATTGAAAGGCCCTTAACATACTATTAACAAAATTCAAGTCAGAAAAATTTTTGAAAAGGTAGTAAAGATAAAATTTTAAGGCAAATTGAACAATCACTTGTAAAACTCTAATGTCTTAAAAAAAAAATTCTTATTAGAAGAAGATGTTAAAACACAGCAAGGTGGCCAATTTTATGGTGGATTAGCATTTATCAACAAACTTGGAAGCCCGTCACTTCTGTAATAGATTTATAACTAGAAAATTTTCAGATTGTAAATTCTTATGGGCAATTTATGAATCAGTTAAAGATTATTTAAGTTTTAAAATAATGGTGACCACAACTGGAAGACAAACTGACATTGAATAACAAAATATGAAAAGCTTCCCGTGTATAAATGGTAAAGAAGTTTGTCGTTTTGTGAGTTTAATGCCATTTTTCAGCACATGATAAGCTATACATGCAGTGGCCAGTGTATTTCATGAATTAAGACCCCGGGAAGAAACCCAGGAAGAACCACCAACCCACTCAAAGCTACTGGCAAGCTTTCTAACATACCCAAGTTGGCCAAGTCTAAGACTTGAACCCACACAGTCAGAGGTGAGATGTCAGTGTTCTGTGAAGGTGAGTGCGTTACACCACTCGGCCACCTGGACCCCTTGGTAAAGAAGTTGTAAATAACAACTGTGAATGGACAAGCCATACAGCCTACTGAGCTAATTACATATGATTCTTTAAATTCTGTACTTTCTTATAACTTTGAAAATCTTAACTAGGCTACATTTATGGTTAATCTTCATTTTTAATCCATTTATTGTTTTTTTTTTTTTTTAAATTGTATTTGCTTGAGAAGATGTTATTTAAAGGTTTTTCTATTTGAAGCAACAGTGACCATATTTGATGGTGGATCATTAGCAAAATGTGTACAAATTTGAAAGGTATTTATGCCAGGATGCTTTCTGTCAAGTTTTGGTCAAATTCTATTTGTCAGTTTGAAAAAAAATGTTTAAAGACTTTTCTATTGTTAATAACGATGGCTTTTTTTTATTTTTAATAACAATATCCATATTTAATGGCAGATCAACATCATTTATACAAACTTGAAATTGTCTTCCTGTCAGGATGCTTTCTGTCAAATTCGATCAAATTCTAGTCAAAAGAAGGTGCTTAAAGTGTTGTTATTATTTTAGTAATGGCAGCAATATTTGATGGTGAATCAAGTTCATTTGTATAAATATGAATGGTTTTTATGCCAGGATGCTTTATGCCAAATTGGCCAAAATTGGTCCAGTGGATTTTGAGAAAGTTTCAAATAGCAACTGTTGATGGAAGTTCAATCACTTGACCTTATCAGCAGGTGAGCTAATAAAAAGTAAGGGGGTGATTGTGGAGAAACCCCGTAGGCAGATCTGACACTTAGAGGCAGTCTCTCTGTTAAATCATGATGTAAGGTCAGACAAGGTATCATCAATATCAAGCTGCATACCAAACTTGGTTGAAATAAAGCAATAATTAACAGAATTAATGTAAAGAATGGAAAGTACATATGTCTCACAATCAGGGGCAATAACTCCAATAAATGATGAGGAAGAATGCTGAGATTTATCAAGCTGTCTGTAAAATTTGATTAAAATTCAATAATAATTAAAGGAGTTATTGTGCTGAAATAAAAGTGTGTGGTTTGACAATTAGGGGATATAACTCCACTAACAGTGACAAAGAATGCTGACAGCAATTTTCATTTAAGGTCTCACCAATATTAAGCTGCACAGGAATTTTGGTTTAAATACAAAAATAGTCAAAAGAAAAGCTATAACTTGGCCAAACAATGAAATTAAACTCAATCAAGGTTTATTCAATAATAAGATGCATACCAAATTTGGCTGATATACAATAACATTTATGGGAGTTATTATGGACCTTGACCTTTAATATGTGGACCCCTTGCAACAACAGGGAAAGTTTAGGTGTCATCTTGTGAAATTTCAGGAATATGCACAAATATAAGCCCTAGATATTGGGCAGAAACAAAGATTGATTCAATATTGCACAGGAGTCCATTTAGTCCCTGTTCAGTGTTTGTTTGATCTCGCCAAGTAATACCTCGAGCAACAAGTTCAGCTGGCCAGTTAATATTAACACTGCCTTTATAAGTTTTTCAGAAATTTCAATGTCAAAACTAATCTGAACAATGTCAGACATTTATAAGTTCTAATAACTTCTAAACAGGTATCACCTTACCTAGGCATCTATCCAAGTTACATGTATGATAAACAGGTATCACCTTACCTAGGCATATATCCAAGTTACATGTATGATAAACAGGTATCACCTTACCTAGGTATCTATCCAAGTTACATGTATGATACACAGGCATCACCTTACCTAGGCATCTATCCAAGTTACATGTATGATAAACAGGTATCACCTTATCTAGGCATCTATCCAAGTTACATGTATGATCAGTTTTAATTATGTGAAGATCAGCTTAATGGATCTTACAATCTACGGTCAAGTTCTCAATTTAATTTCACCTCACCAAAACCAAGAATTGAACAATACAGAAGAAATCTTGTTATTCAGTAGTGTTATGCTAGAGTTTGCTCCCTTTAACTTTAAAATCTGCTCCTTCAACCATTCTCTGGTATACCATTCTCTGCTGTAATATGTTAATTTAATATAATTTCCAGTCCAGGTGCATGTGTGTGTGTGTGTGTTGGGGGGGTGGGGGTGGAAAGGGGGATTCCCCTTGTCTGCATTTACAAAAATGCTGCATTTGGTCATTATTCTGGAAACATTTGAAGTATATGTATGCCTTTTATTTTACTTATATTCTAAGAAATGTTAAAGCTATATATAAAAATGATAGAGACCTTTCAGAATTGATCACTGTTACTTTCCACTTTTCACAAATGCCTACAATACAAAACTTGTGTCTTGGTTGATTTTATTTTTAAAAACTTAAAATAAATAATAACTACATAGAGTTATCCTCACCAGCATTGGCATTTAGAAACAATGATCTCGTAACAACACTTTAAACTTTTACATACAAAATGTCAGCCATATCAGTCCTAAAACTATTACCTGCTTTTGTCTGAAATTGTCTGCAAGTTTAAATCTTCAACTTTATCCAATTTCTGTCTTTTAAAGAAACCAAAATTGTCCAGTGTTGACTGTGGACACTTAATTTTGGCAGTGAAAGTAATTCATCATTGTTTTTACAGTATGTAACTTCAATTCGAGGAAATGCCAATCAAAACCTGAAAATTTGCTTTTAATGATCTCTATTGTCTTTTTTCTACTCAATTTTTCCAAACTGTCCAGCCAAATGTATCAAATTCTTCATATATCATCAAACGCTTCAACTATCTGTACATATGAGCCTCTTTTTGATTGGCTAAACTGCTGAAAATGAACCAATCAAACCATGTGTATCATTTCAGTTATACATGGTTTGTACTTTATGATTTTTAAATTAAATCAATGATCTACAGGTGTTTAGCGATTGACTTTGTATGCGGCAAATGTTAATTGGTGCTATCAAAGCAGTGTCCATAGTTCACTGCCAAACTAGGGGATTAATTATCTGCTGATTGAATAAACAGCAAAAGGGTGTCATAAAGGGGAATGTTATGGAAATTAAACATAATTTCTTAGGACATTAAAAAAGGGGGGGGGGCTGCACCCCGCAAGTCCCCCAACTCTATCCATGACTGGTTCATTTGCCCACCTCAAGTGGTTTTACCAAAAAGTTAAAGAGTGTGTAAAAAGTTGAAAAATTAATGTAATGGCCTGAAAACATAATCAGGTCAGCTACATATGAATACAAATATGTCCCTTAATAACATTTGTCTATCTCACATGGTTTTTGCTAAATTGTGCTAACAAGGCTTTTGTCAAAAAAGTCAAAATCCAAGAAAGCTTTTAAATTTTTATAATTTTTTTAAATATAAATTGCTGTAATGACCTGACAATCTAATGAGGTCATCTGGTTATAACCATGATAAAGTGTTTAAAATTTTCATATGGCTCTAAGTTCCAAGTTTTTTGTGTTACTGCACAAAAACAGATTTGGTAAGAATGAATGGATGCAGAGACAGACAGACAGACTGCACCTTATATGCCTCCTTCTGTTATTGCAGTGGGTGCATTAATAACTTGTAGTTCTATAAAGCAAGAAATATTAAACCAGTATATTATATTCCATGGTAAAGTAAACATGAAGATATTCCTAATTTCAAAAACATGATGATCATATGTAGGTGTGACTGGCTTGTCAGAGTCAGTTAGCCATTTGACAGCAAAAAGTGCATGTGCAGGATTGATCTTACTGGACAACATTTATTTGTGGATGTTGCTGATAGGTCAGTTAAGATAACCAACTGTTGAGCTAAGTTACTTACTTTCTGTTGCCCTAATCAATCTGCCCAATCTCCTTTGTTCATATTTCTTGGCACATACAATTGCTGTAACTATTATGAAAACAGCAAGGATTGCACTTCCAATATAGATTACTTCAGATACAATTGATCTACAAAGAAAAGAATCACTGTTAGTTTCTAATAATAAAAAGTGCATACTAAATAGGAAGAGATGCAAATAAATGGCTGCTGTCAGGATTCACAACTCCAGTCTTGTGCGTGGCAGTCTGGTAAACATACCACTTAACTATAAGGTCTAAACCAGCAAGGATTGTGGCTAGTGGACAGTATACCTCAAATGATACACTAATACTCACCCACCCCCTTGACATTTGTTCCCATATATCACCAGGCCCCACCAGCATAAAACTTCATTCAACATTTCAAGTAATAAATGTTACTCCAGACTTGAAAATTTTACTTGGAGAATACAAATGGAACCTATTGAGTTTGTTTTGTTTTGGTTTGGTCTTTGTATTGGGTCAGAATTAATATTTTCAAGTAAGACTTGGAGCAGAGTAAAGTTTTATGATGAAGATGCCAGATTCACATCTCAGAGCAATCAAAATGCTTTCATTATACAACCAACTGTTGCAAGTCAGATAAGTTTCATAATAAGAAGGGTCACAAAAAGTATGATCTAAGTTTGTTGGTGTGGCAAGCAGGCACACATACCACTAGACTAAAAGGTCCATTCCAGGTAGAACGGTTTGACTGATACAATATAGCAACTGAATACATTTAATACAAATATTACTGAATTACACCTCTTGTGCCATCAAGCTTGATCTTTCCATCTTAAACTGTAATTAATTAATCATATTAGTGAACAAAAGGATAACTATTTTCACCTAACAAAAAACAACTTAAAACTTTGGTAAATCATACAATTTATAAATATAAAAAAATTTGACAATTATTTGACAAACACTACCAATACTTGACATCATGATCTACTAATACAGGACTCAAACAATTCCACTCATTTGCTTGTATTTATGAGTAGAGGCTGAGGATGGACAAGTTACTTTTTCAAAGATGCTTATCCAGTTGGACAAGTGGCATTTTAAGCTGATTCAGTGTCATCTACAGTGTATAATTAGTAAAACTGATGCAGGACAAGTAAAAGTTTCAAGTTACTTGCCTTGCAGAATAAGTAGCTAACTGAACATTTTTCAAGCTGAGTAATATTAGACTTGATGCACAAGAAACTGTGATATAGAATTTCATACTTTAATTAACAAAAAGCCGCTTTATACAGCTGTTCCATTTACAAATTCTGTTGAGCAGTTTTTAAGAAGATGTTTATTAGAGGTTTTTCAGTTTTAATGATGGTGGCCATATTTGATGGGGAATCTGCATCATTTGTACAAAGTTGAAAGGCCTTTATGGCATACAGCCAGGTGAGCGAAAAAAGATGGCATATACAGCTTTTTATGAGGTATGAAATAAATAAAACTGCACTGGGTCTGTTTTAATATTATTACAATGATCTATTTCATCAAATATTTGTACAAAAAAAAAAAAAAAAATGGAGCTGGTGCAAACATATAGGGAGTAGAAAATGTCACTTATCAGGAACTCAAAACTTTAGCTTATTAAAAAAATGTATGTTATAATTTTTAGATTTTTTACTTAAATACTTAAGTTGTTCTTCAACAGAAACATGTAAATGTAATTTGTGTTTTTTCATATGCCCTGTGGGGAAGATGACATGTACATGTAATTTGTGTTTTTTCATATAACCCATGGGGAATATGTCATGTAAATGCACTGTTTTTACTTCATATGACTCCTGGGGAAAATGACATGTAAATGTAATTTGTGTTTTTTCATATGCCCCCTGGGGAAAATGACATGAATATAGTTGTGTGTTGCTCTGTACTGTTCTGTTAAATACTCAAGTTTTCATTAACTTTATGAAAGTGACAGCGCATTTGGTTTGTTTACATTTTTGATGTTTTCTGTTTAGATTCACAATTCATGGAATCAACTGATTTTGTTTATATATGTTCTGCATGTTCCTTGTTTATATATTATGTGCTAACTGTCTTCCATGACCTACACATGTATTGTGCAAACAGGGTTCTGGCAAAGAAGATTGTAGTACTTGCTGCCTACAAACCAACAAAATTTATTATCTTTTGATAACTTTGAATAGTTGGTGCCACTAATCACCATACATGTGAACTTCCTGGATGAGAGGTTTTCCTCCCGAGATGAAGGGTGTCTCCCGTCTCTTCTGTCACTCACTGAAATCTCCCATGTACGTAAAATTATTATTTAAATTTTTTATTTTTTCCATTTTTTTTTCACACTTTGCTTCCAGTATAGTATATTTATGGCAATACTGCCTGTGATCATGTGACTGGACTGGCTTAGGCAGGGCAAGATGATTTAGTTGCTAATTTCAAACAGCACAAAACAATTAACACCCCAATTTGATTCTGTTAGAAGGGTCGGTTGGCTTCAGTGTTTGAGGTTTGTCGACATGGATTTACCATGTGGGGTCAGAAGTAATTCCGAAAGGATTAAAGAGATTATTTGATTATGGTTGGATTACTGAAGAGCTCAGTCAGCATAAAACAGGGTCAGTTTGGCTTCAGTTTGTTGAGATGTCTAAGCATGCACTATCTCCCAATGCTAAAACACGAAAATCTAAGCAACCCAAATATCACACGAAATTCAATGATGGATGGAAACGGGAATTTCAGTGGTTGGAATGAAGTTCAAAGGATATGCATATGCGTTCTGCCCTTCCCGTAAAGCTGATTTTAAAATCTGCTATGGTGGCAAAAATTACAATACGCATCATGAAGCATATTCAAGCATATTAACATGACAACAAATATGCCATCACTGAAATCCACATTTCTGCAGAATATGCATCAAATGTGGATAAAGTTGCATGTGCCAAGACAGTGTTTGCCAACTTTATAGCCGAACACAATCTCCTGTTTATGGTAGCAGATCATTTTTCAGATCTAGTCAAAATAATGTTCCCTGACTTGGAAACCGCAAAAAAGTTCTCACACAAATGAACAAAAACTACTCACACAGTGACCCAAGCTTTGGGTCTTCACTGTGATAGGAAAGTCAAAGACATGTGCCACAATGAAAATATGCCATTCTCATTGAAGTCAAAACTCCTGATAAAATTTTGCAAATCTCCCAATTTGTCTTAAGCTGACTTCTCTGTTCTATTACATGTATGAATCACATTCCAAGTAAACTCTTAAGATTAGAAAATAAAAAGAACAAAATACAGTTACCCTATATCTTCGGTGTTTTTATCTCCATTATTCGTATGATCCGTAACTCTGGCTTTTCCAACTAATGGAGTTGTCACTGAAAAAAAGTGATAAAATGAATAAAATTTCCTGCTAATGACCATTCTATTTATAAAATAAAATGATATTTTTCTTACAAAATTGATAAAATCTTTAAAACCTGTAGATATTAATGATTGAAGGAGAAAGAAAAGATACATTATACTCAAAGTATTAAGCAAGTGACTGTTGTTTAATAGCACATCAGCACTGAGAGACTATGTTGTGCTAAGGCAATGAGAGTCAAATGCTGAATCCAGGGACACACTATGATAAGTGATCGAGGCAGGAGTCAACCTGCAATCTACTGGTGGTAATTTCTTGATCTCTCCTCATTTAGAGGATCTGTACAATTAATCTTTGTTCTCATGTACATCTGCCTCAATAGGGAATACTATGAACAGTCTATTACAATTGTCTTGAAAAAACATCTACTACATTTATCAATGAAAAATCAAAAGTTTATCATTGCTATGTATATACATGTAATGGCTAAGTTGATACTGAGATTGTTTTGCCTGTTAATGCATGTCTTCTCATTGACAATATTATCACTCAAAAATGTGCTACTCAAATGATACCAAAAAGCCATTCTTATTAGTGTTTAATGGCACATCAACAGATGAAAGGTTATATCATTCCAAGGTGACTTGAGTAAAGAGTCCTGTCTAGAGACACATCATTGCCTGGTCTGCACAGGATATTGACGTTAAAATAACCCATGATACACCCATCTTGTGACATTTTCCCTACTAACAACTTTGACCTTTAAGCTAAGGACTTGACTATTGTATGATAAGGTGTGGACCTGGATAATGTTTCATCAAAATATCTGTAGGGGTTAAAAAGTGACAGCCTGGATAAGGAAACAAGTCACTGACTTTCATTATTCCTTGTTGTGCTGACCTTGAGGCAAGGGGTATAACTGTAAATATGTGAGACACTGTCAAGTCAAAATATATAAAAGGCTAAAATTTCATTGAAATATTTCATTTGTTTGAAAGTTATACTTCAGATAAGGATACAAGTGAGAGTTACAGTTTCCCTTGCTGTGACCTTCACCTTGAGGCAGGATGTGTGGCTATGGTATGCGACATACTGTTTATATGTAATATATAATTGGCTTAAGTTTCATTAAAATATCTTCAGTGGTTCAAAAAGTATACTCAAGATGAGGAATCAAATCACAGGATTACATTTTCCCTTGCAGTGACACTGACCTTGAGGCAGGAGGCCAAGCTATAGCATGCAACACACCACCTATTCATAATGTATAACTGGATAAAATTTCATTAAAATATCTTCTGTGGTTCAAAAGTTATACTCCAGAATACAAGTCACATAATTACATTTTCCTTTGCCATGACCTTGACCCCAAGACAGGGGGCCTTGCTATGGTACATGACACACAGATAAATCATGATATATACTCAGCAAGCTTAATGAAAACCTCTCCAACCATTACGAAGAAATGGGCTGGACAAGCAAATGTTAATAGATAGATGGACAGATCAACAATACTGTAACATAATACACCCAACTTAAGACTGACATATAAAAATTAATAACAAGAGTCCCTCAAAGTGACTGATGCTCTACTGTCCGAAAAGAATTTCTAGGAATTCAAGATAAGACCGTATCTTCCTATTAAAACGATCTCTGATAATTTTAAATGACAAGATTTTCAAATTATCCACTGTGGGAACCATATCAGATGTAAGATCGGCACCATTTTCATTTAAGACAAACTAGACACAATTAGAAGACTTTTGGTTAAAACCCCATTGTTGGTATGACCACCCATTCAGGAGAACTAGTGACAAGATTTTCAATATGTTCATTGTTGCAGATATATTTGAGGTCAGATCAGCACCATTTTCACTCAGGACCAACTAGATAGATATCATAACTAGTATTCTGGTGAAAAACCCATGGCGATATGACTTTGCATTTGGGAGCAGTAGCAATAAGAAGATTTTCAAGATGGATTCCATGGTGGCCATATTAGATGTCAAATTAGTACCATTTTTCATCTACTAATGACTAGACATCTTAAGAAATCTTCTGGCGAGAACCCCATGTCGATATGACTTTCCATTTAAGAGTAGCAATAACGAGATTTCAAGTTGGCTGTCATGGCAGCTATACTAGACATCAGATTGACCCTATTTTCATTTAGGACCAAGCAAACATCATAAAAAGTATTTTAGTGAAAGCCCCATGTTGATATGAGCACACATTCAGGAGGAGTAGCAATAACAAGATTTTCAAGATGACCACTGTGGCAGCCATATTAGATGTCCAAGTGGAACCATTTGCATTTAGGAACAACTAGACATCATAAGAACTCTTCTGGTAAAAACCCCATGTCGATATGACTTTCTGTTCAGAAGGAGTAGCGATAACAAGATTTTCAAGATGACTGCCCTGGCGGCTACACTGGACTTCACTTTCACATGCCCTATCTAGGCC
Organism: Margaritifera margaritifera; assembly: GCA_029931535.1. Lineage (NCBI taxonomy): Eukaryota > Metazoa > Mollusca > Bivalvia > Unionida > Margaritiferidae > Margaritifera > Margaritifera margaritifera. The sequence goes on from JAQPZY010000850.1 coordinate 279,796, forward strand.
AGGCTCAATTTTCATTTAGGACCAACTAGACATCATAAAAAATCTTTTAGTGAAAACCCCATGTTGATATGACCATCCATTCTGGAGAAGTAGTGATAAAGATTTTCAATATGGCTACTGTGGTGGCCATCTAAGCAGCACCATTTTCCTTTATGACCAACAAGACCTTGGGATGAATGAGTGTATAGAGTTTCATGGCAATCCTCCAAGTAGTTTAGGAGGAGTAGCAATAACAAATTTGTGCTAATGGACAGACGAATGCCAGATGACGGTCGACTGATGATGGTCAATGAACAACAGACAACAGGCAATCTCATAAGCTCTTATGGTCTATGACCAGTAGAGATAATAAAGGATACAAATTCCACAAATGCGCTATGTTAATTTATTTTAATAGAATAGATCATCACGAAACAAGCATTTTTTATTTGTGTCTTTAACTTCTTTCTTTAGGAATCTTGATGTATCTGCCTCTCATGTATGCACTTACAGAGGTGAGCAGTGGGAATGAGGACATAAAGAGGTTCATTAAGTGCAAGGACATCCAACTTCAAATATGGACAAAAAGAAGTACTTAGTAAAGACAAATTATTACTTTCTTGATTCTGAGTATACTTTGTCTTGTGGTACACACACATACACACCACCCAACTCTGGTCAAATATTTTTTTGAGGCAATATAATCGTTTTTTTGTTATCACATAATGAGAAACATCTTTTATCAACTCCGAAAGAGAAACTACTCTTAATCTACTTGTTTATAATTAAATTTTGACACTTAATTTAAACTTACCAAATATATTTGTCTGTATCTCTGTGGTATAGGTTTTCATCAAAACTGAGCTAACTAACATAGATGGACTGAAATACAAGTTTAAAGTGAAATTAAATATTGATTAAACATGTTCTAATTAAATATCCATTCAAAGTGTTCAAAACTCACTTTAAGATGTTCATCTTCGAAAAGTCCTTTATTGTTTCAAATTGTATCACTTTTTTTTCCAATTTATTTATCATCTAAATTAATTAATTTTGGAATACACTTTGGATACCAGCTAATATAATGTATTATTCTAAGTCCAAAGAATGGTTTCCTAACTGCTTTGTTCACAAACTCTGGGGAATATTGGTAAGTCATTAATGACAAACTGTGATGAATATTGGCAAGTCATTAATTACAAACTGTGATGAATATTGGTAAGTCATTAATTACAAACTGTGATGAATATTGGTCATTAATTACAAGTAATATCTTTACATATATTTTATTCTATCATTTGCATTATCAACACACAATGAAAAATTTTAATAATAATAATAATAATAATAATAATAATAATAACAATAATAATGTGTTTATTTAATGAGGGTGACCTTTTTTGTTTTTCTCTCTCTCTCTCTCTCATATGCAGATTATACTTTTTCCCTCTCACACCAAAATCTTCAAAGACACATTTGTATCAATAAAAAAAAACTTTAAAAAATAAATCAAAAAGCATTTGATACTACATATACATGAAGCATTTACAACAAATAGATAAAGTATAAAGTAAAATGTAAACGTGAAACAAAAGGAAAAGTTTTAATTTTATGACATGTTAGGATATCTAATTCATGTTGTCTAATAATTATTACAGCTATTAATATTAAGTTTTAAAGGTACAAAATAAATGAATGACAATTATTACAGCTATTAATATCAAGTTTTAAAGGTACAAAATAAATGAATGACAATTATTACAGCTATTAATATTAAGTTTTAAAGGTACAAAATAAATGAATGATACTTATTACAGCTATTAATATTAAATTTTAAAGGTACAAAATGAATGAATGATAATTATTACAGCTATTAATATTAAGTTTTAAAGGTACAAAATAAACGGATGATAATTATTACAGCTATTAATATCAAGTTTTAAAGGTACAAAAGAATTGGATGACAATTATCTTATTAACCATTTGATGATGTATTGCCGATGAAAAGTTGAAGCTGATTGGGCACTTCTTATTTCAAGGTATGTTGTTCCAGAGAATGGCTCCAGAATATTAAAAACTTCTTTTGAAAAGGTCCTAATTTGATTTAGGGATTATGTACTGATTTTTTTACATAGATCTTAGAGTTAAAATGTGGCTAGGCTATTTTTCATGAAAAAACAGATAAGGGGCATTACTAATGGATATCTAATATAACAACCTAGTTCACCTTTCTTAATTTAATTCTGCCTCTAAATAGTAAAATCTCTGCATTTATTACATTCTTATGGATTCTATCAAACCACAATTACTGGATGTCTGAAATATATTTAATGTTGAAAAATGATGTTGACTTATAATGGTGAAAATTGGGCTTACCAAATCAAACATATTTTAAATGAATTAGGACTGTCATAATTATGGCTAAATCAATATAACGTTCAGACCCCATAGTCATATTAAACAAATATTATAGAACTAGTTTATACAAACATGGAGGGAGTGCCTATCTGCTTTTAGTATATTAAACTTACTGCTATTATGCAATGTATAAAAACAAATTTGAGTTTGAACTATACCTGTATATAACAAGAGGCCAAAAAGGGCATGAGAGCACTCACCTAGCTGACATGTGCCTACTAGCCAGATGCAAGAGAAGTTAGCAAAGAAATCTGGGTCATTAGGATGCTTTATACTAGGGTAGAAAAATCCACTGCCCCAGAGCTTGGGACAACTAAATCATGCCAGACAATCATTTTTCCCAATATGAAAGCCCAGTCAGGCAACCAAAATAATTATTAAAAGAATATTGTTAAAAATTATAATGGAATTTTATATATTTTCTGGCCACAGACATTTGTTCAGTGAAGTGTCTTTCTGCGTTCATACAGGAGGGTTCCCAAATTATTGACATAAAAATCTTTAGTTGAGTGTTGGGTGATTACTATCAGCATGAGGCCACACTAATCTGCATGTGTCAGCTACTCATTATCTGATTAAGTAATCACAGTCCATACTACCAGCTGCTCAGGGTGAATACTTAAAGAAACAAGACTTGTAAATGTTTGTCTTTTATCAACACACCAACATATGGTAGTAGTATCTTTCATATTTGTCTTGACATGTTTAATGCGTGTAATATAGTATCATTCTTCCTCATTAGTCTCTTGATAAAATTGGGTACTCACTGTACAGCCATTTGAAACTTCTTTGTCAATCCTATGAATCCTCAATATGTATGCTAATAGCTGCCATTTGGACCACCTTGGCTATTTATGAAAGAAGGATGGACTGAGAAGTTCTGAATGCATCAAACTATTTTTTAATTCCCAAAGTTTTGCTCAATCCTACAGTTAGCCCAATAGTAGAAATAGCCGAGGTGGTCCGAATAGATTGCAGTTTCTTATTTTGCAGAGAAATTTCTAGTGAACAAAATGTTTTGATTTTTCTGCAAATTACTATGGCGACATATATCTGAGGCATAGTGTTGTCTCACAGAATAGCCAAGGTGATCCTAATGGCTGTAAATTATGTGACAGTTGCTTCTTTTGGCTAACTTTAGCTGTAATATGGCAAGTTTAAAGAATCAAAACAATCAAAATTGTTGATGCATATTATATTGGCTTCTTGGGTAATTCCAAAACAAAAATCCCATGTGGATAATTGATGTAAATTCATATAAACATAAAATATGGATAAGTTTGTGGTCAGGGGTAGCAAACTACTGGAAAGCTCATGGACAACAAGACAGCTTTAAAAAAGGAAATTATTTAATTATCTTTTAATTGCTGATCTTAAATAGAATAAATAAATGATTCAAACTCATGACACTTTCCATTAGCAAGACTGATGACAATCGAGTTACAAGTATTGTGTGCAATTACAGTAGGATAACTATATATATATGTGCCAAAAGTTGTTGAATTTTGATAACAGCAATCTTGGAGGCAATTACAGTAATTTAGCAGGCAGTCAGAAAAGTGCTGGGCAACCAGATTTTCCAAGCTGGCTGCACAAGGACAACCATGAATTTTCAAAACTTTTCTACCCCTGTTTCATTGTAAATTTCTTCCAATTCTGTGGATTGGATATGTGATAAAAACAACTGTCTCAAGGTTTTTCTGTGTTTGGCATCTTTAGCATTCTGCATCATTTGTCCAATATTGAAAGGCCTCAATGTAGTGCTTTTGGCTAAAGCTGGTCAAGTTTTTTTGTTTTATTTAACTAAAGCTATTTATATGTTTTTGCTATTTTTTAGTATAATAATTTTCAGTGAGAAAACTCTTCTAAGATACAGGCTGCAAGAGCCATTTTTTAAGAAAAAAACCCCCATACTTGCCATATTGGTAGTAACAATGAATAATTATATGGGTTTGGACAAAACTAGTAAGTAGACCTAAGACATCTTGACCCCTCAGTGATCTACTTTAAACAATCCAATTTGCTTTTTCGTGCAGCACTTAAAAGACATATATCTATTTATAAACATTTTTGCTGTAGAATAAATTAACTGCAGTTCATATTTAAAGTTAAATAAATGACAATATGTATTTGTGTTTTTATTAATTGACCTGAAGATGAAACCAATAAAATTTCATGAAACGAGACAATTTTGTACACTTGATTACCTTGCCACTTTGACTTTTTCACAAACAGAATGAATCTTTTTGTGTTAGATGTTAGTTATATGACATTTTGTAATAGTTCACAGATAAGTACTCACAATGTCAAAAAGAATGCACTTGACCCATGCTGCTATTTCAATCTGGTGGCAAGTGAGAAGTTGTGTTTATGCAACCTTAGGCAAAAACAAAGTTGAATCAAATGAGTACCAGTGATTTGCTTGGACTCTTGTTTCTGATCCCAAATTAATGAACTGTATTCATATCACATATATTTCAGGCAAATTAACTGATTCTAATAGATTTGTTTTAAGAAACTGCTGGAAACAGAATTTTCACAACTCTGGAAAATACCAGTAGTTTCCCTCACTGTACAAGTTGCAAACCATGCAGAAAAAAAACATGTATTGGCTGCATCAGGCTCATACACCATACACCTTTGTCTCTTTGAAAAAATATGTGAATACCTCATGCAAATTACAGTAATGGGGCCATATTGGATGGTGGATGAGCATTATTTGTATAAATTTGAAAGACCTTGAAGCTAGGATGCTTTCTGTAAAATTTGGTCAAATTCTGTTGATTGGTTTGTGATAATTTTTTTTAAGGTTTTTCTAATTTTAGTAACAGCAGCCATATTTGATGGTGGATTGGCATCATTTGTACAACCTTAGAAGTCTTTCATATTAGAATGCTTTCTGTCAAATTTGGTAAAATTCTGTTTAATTATTTTTTTTCAGACATTATTTAAAGGATTCTTTAGTTTTACTAATGGTAGCCATATCTGATGCAAGGCTCTCAAGGACTCTAGGTCCAGCATCAAATAAGCAGAAGATTTTCAGAATGGCACACAAATCTGGCAGTGAACCTAAATCCTGCACTTTTAAATTTGGAAGTGAGGCATTTAAACGCATCTGAGATTGACACATTCAAGTTTTCACATTTTATTTAGCCACATTAAATATTCTTTCGAAGACCATGTGTCATATTAATCTCAATAAGAATATATTTAATAACAAAATGTTAGAATGGAAGTGGATAAGTTCAACGCTGTTTATAAATTGGACTCTGTGTGACAAAATTCCATAATTCTGAACTGCCAATATTCATTAATTATCCGCAATGTTTTGAAAATGGATCAAGATCAAATACTTAAAATAATAATTTTTTTAATATTATTTCATTCAAAATATTTACCAGCGACACAAAGGTATATCTAATATATCAGTCATTTCTTCACGACGCACCCAATCCCTAAAAACCAAACCACAGGAAGCTACTGGCAAGCTTTCTCACATACCCAAGACTTGAATCTACACAGACAGAGATAAGATGTCCGTGGTCTGTAAAAGCAAGCACCTTACACCTATATGCATCAATCGTGTACACCTTTACCAGACTTTTGCTCTATGTAGATCTCTTGGGAGTCATGATATACAGTAGCCTGGATGAATGAGATGACCACCCATTACTTACTTGAAGTATATTGATGGAATGGCAATTTCAAATGATATTTATGCTCTTATGAGCTGCATACAATTACAACTTGTGATCAAGAATATAAAAAGGTTCGTGTTTTAATTTTTAGAGAAAGAAAGGCTAAGAAAATACAGATAGATTGATTAAACTGTGGCATGCTGGGAAGTACCATCGAATGTTTTGCAAGTATTGTACACTCTCAAATATATTACAGAAAACTAATTCTTAAAAAAGATTTCCAAATTTGCTATAGAATCAAGTAACAGCTGAAACTTCATGAGGTGCCAACTGACTTTAATATTAAAAAAGATTGAAAGACTAAAAATGTGCCCATATGGCACAGATGCTCCTGCAATTAAAGGGCAAAGTTCTAAGTCGAACGTGTCATAATGCCATAAAATTTGACCCCAAATCATTAAAATTCCAACTTGACCTACATGTATGTGTTGTTAATATAAAGTATCATCTCAATTCTGGTTTCAATCAATTATGTCCTTAAAAATTAATTGAGTGTAAAGTTTAAAGCCAAACAGGGGGACATAACTCTGTAAAAAATTTGCCAGAAGGTGAAAACTGAACTTGACCTAGGTCTTATGTAAAGTCTTGCAGAAAATTTTATTTCAATTCATTATGTCATTAAAAGCTTCTTGTGTGGAAGTACAATTGAATCCAGGCCTTAGAATCAAACAGAGGACATAACTTCAAAAGTTACCAAGCAGAAACAAAATTTTGCAATGGACATGATGGGACACAACATGAGGCAATGACATAGTGAAGGTATACAAATGAAATAAGAGTACAGTTAACAGTACATTATATGCCAATCAAGCATTTAATAGTCCTCTATATAGTCACTAGTAGGGCATGGTTGACTCTGGAGATTACTGACCAATGGATCTCAATGATCTGTACCTTTGGTCAAGATATGTGGTCTTCAACTAATCTTACTGAGCAGAAACCATTATTTTCTTATTAGACTTACCATGACCTTGATGACTGATCTTTAGATTCCAAATTTATAAGTTGTTTTCTTACAGTAAGTGCAAGTCATCCACTTAAGTTTGGTCAAGGTACTTGCTTTAATACAAACGTTATTGTGCAAAACCCGTTTTCTTTGAATCACACAAACCTTTTGACCCCCAAATCAAATTTACCTGTTCCTTACCTTAAGCACAAGCCCTCCAGAAACTTTGGTCATGGTATGTTGTCTAGAACTAAAGTTTTAAATGTGAAAACCATTTTTCTTCTCCTCATCCCCAAACCAAAAGGATTCTTTCTTGCCCAAAGTGTAAGCCATCCACAAACATTGATGCAGACACAGTTAAAAAATGATTTTTTTTTGCAGAAGTATCACTTCTTTTCATCCAGTGACCTTGACCTTTGACCTTTTTGACTACAAAATCATTAACTTTCTTTCTTACTTCAAGTGCAAGCCATCCAAACAGTTTAGTCCAAGCCTATGATGTGAAACTAATGTAAATGTGTTTCATAACCATTTTTATTCTTTCAATTACAATGACCTTAACTTATAATCTTTTGACCCCAAAAATTGTATTGGCTTCTTCCTTACTACAATTTCAAGCCATCCACAAAGTTTGTTAAAAACATATGACGTGAAACAAAAGTTATTGTGCAGAAATGAAAAATGTAACAGATGGCAGATGTAGAAATGGATGAATAGATGTAATAACAATGAAAAATGTAACAGATGGCAGATGTAGAAATGGATGAATGGGTGTAATAACAATGAAAAATGTAACAGATGGCAGATGTAGAAATGGATGAATGGATGTAATAACAATGAAAAATGTAACAGATGGCAGATGTAGAAATGGATGAATGGATGTAATAACAATGAAAAATGTAACAGATGGCAGATGTAGAAATGGATGAATGGATGTAATAACAATGAAAAATGTAGCAGATGGCAGATGTAGAAATGGATGAATGGATGTAATAACAATATACAATTTGCCTTTTGGCAGGTGTATAAATAGCAAGAGAAAAAAAAACAGGAAGAGGAAAATAAGGCATTCCCAGTCATTAGGTTAAAGAAATTAAGAACAGATCAGGAAAAAATCAGAAGCATTAATTTTTTACTTTGCCTTACCAACTAACATGCAAAATCCTGTATCCAGTAGAATATAGCAAAAATAAATTTATTCTGCTATCAGATAACGATTGACATTTAAAGGATTTTGGCATTTATGTCTCAAATAACTTTAAGGTTTTTTTTGTACTTCATTGTGAAAAAAAGTTTTTTTTTTTTAAATTAATATTTTTGATGTACATATTTTCTAATTGTAATTTATCATATAGTTACAATTAGAAAGCATGCTCTGTAAACACCAAGACTTGACTGTCTGTATGGTTGTGATTCTTCCCAACAACAATCATCATTTTTGTTTTGCAATTGATAATATATATATATATATATATATATATATATATATATATATATATATATATATATATATAGTAGATGGGTTATGTACGATAGCATTGGACAGTTTAATTTCTTGAATTTCCTTAAGATCACCATTCATTTCATAATCCAATCCCTAATGCCAGTTATTCTCTATGCTGCTGTGAGTTCATTGTTCTGCCATTGGGTCACTGTGGCACATCAGGGGAGGTAATTCTTGCTCCAACATTAGTTAGGTTACACTTTAAAATATACCCCTTTTCAAATTATGCCAAAAAAATTATAAGTCAAAGCAGATATGGGATTTTCAGGTACTGAAGATTCAAAAATAATTTTAACAAAACCTCTATATTTCACATTTAGCTACCACAACAATGACTATACAAGCTTAACATCCATTCAGATAAAATGCATAATTTAAGTACCTCTCAGCTTTTCCACCAAAATCATCTTGGATGTAATGCAGTGCAGTGATCTAGTATAAAACAAAAGTATCATGAATGACACAGTATACACCTTCTTCATGTTTCACAGTCCTCTATGCAGATAACTTAAATTTTTGTGACAAAACCAATTTTCTTCTTTAAGTCACAATGACCCTGACCTCTGACCTTTTGACTCCCAAATCACTAGGCTTCTTCCTTACCTAAGTGCAAGCCATCCATAAAGTCTGGTCAGGTCTGTGATGTAAAACTAAAGTTTTTGTGTAGACACCATTTTGCTTCTTTCAGTCACAGTAACCTTGACCTTTCACTTTTTGACCCCAAAATCAATAGGCTTCTTCCTTATCCCAAGTGCATGGAAGAGTTTATCTTCCTAATTTTTTTGTGGAATTCATTTTTATATTTTTTAGACTTTACCTTGAGTAGGCACAACATAGCCACTTTTGTGCTGAGGTGATGTAAAACACTACTACATACATACATAGATTATCCCAAGTGCAAGCCATCCACAAACTTTGGTCAGGTCTGTGATGTAAAACTAATGTTCTTGTGCAAAACCGTTATTCTTAGTTCAGTTACAGTGATCTTGACCTTTCACCTTTTGATCCCAAAATTAATAGGCTTTTTCCTTGCCCCACGTGCAAGCAATCCACAAAGTTTAGCCCAGGTATGTGATGAGGAACTAATGTTATTAATGAGATATTGCTATTATTACATGAAATGTAACAACTGTTGTAATGGCCTAAAAAAATTGTCCAGGTCATATACATATGAATACCAATATGCCTAAAATTTCATTTGTCTCTCAAAAGATGTTTTTGTTTAATTGTGCTAACAAGGTTTTGTCAGAAAAGTCAAGTACAAAAAGTTAAAAAATGTGATAAAAAAAAACCCTGACAAATTGCTGTGATGGCCTGAAAATCAAATACAGTCATCTACATATGCATACAAATATGCTAGTCAAATTTTTTATGTCTGTGTTGAGTTGTTTTTTGTGTAATCTTGTTAACAAGCTTCTCAGGCTGTATGAACAGACATAGAGACAGATGAACAGACAGACAGGACTAAATCAAGATACATGCAGTAGGGGCATAAAAAAGTTCAAAAAGGCATGAAAGAATGGCTGATTTTTTTAATTCTGTTGCTTACATCAAGTTTCAACTTGTGTCATATTTATTTATTTATTTATTATATCAAAATATAAACTTGTGAGGGAGAAAATCCACACTTTTGTCATGCTTAAATGATACACTAGTCTGCAAGAATAAACTTGATCCTCAAGCATTAGCAATTCACAGAAATAGGTAGCATGGAGAAGTCTCTGAAATGAAGCCCATTCTATCCAAAAAGTTAAATAACTTTGTTTCAAACAGTCAGATGAGATTTATGCCAGTAGAAGTTCTTTGGTTCTGTGTTTGCAATGCTGGAGATATTGTACTCCCTTGCAGGAGTGTTGGAAATGGGCTCAAAAATAAAGAAAATACAGCAAATGATGGAAACATAACAGGTATATATCTTAGGTTGCTGGAACACTATAATGAGAGGTTGCACTGCATGTATATATATATATCTGAAACAAGAGTCCCATGTAGGGACTGATGCTCTATTGGTCAAAAAGAATTTCCAGGAATCCATCATAAGACCAATTTTTCTTTTTACCTATTGAAATTATCTCTGATATTCTGGAGCGATAACAATATTTTCAATATCATTTGCATGGTGACCATATTGGATAAAAGATAGCACTATTTTCATTTATGACCAACTAGATATCATAGGAAGTCTTTTGGTAAAAATCCCATGTCAATATGACCAAGCATTCAGGAGTAGTAGTTATAAAATTTTAAGATGGATGCCATGATGGCCATACTGGATGTTAGATCAGCATAATTTTCATCAAGAACTAACAGACACCATAAGAAATCTCCTTGTGAAAACCCCATGTCAGTATGACTTTCCATTCAGGAGGAATAGCAAAACAACAACAACAATACAATATTTTCAATATGGCTGCCATGGAGACCATAATGGAGATCAGATTGGCATAATTTTCATTTTGGACCAACTAGACATAAAAAAATGTCTTTAATTGAAAACCCTATGTTGATATGACCATCTGTCCAGGAGGAGTAACAATAACAACATTTTCTGTAGGGCTGCTGTGATGGCCATATTGGATGTATGCAGCACCATTTTCATTTAGGAGCAACTAGTCTTTGGGATAAATGTGTGTGTTAAGTTTCATGACAATGCTCCAAGTAATTTTGGACAAGTAGCAATAACAAACTTGTGCTAATGGATAGATGGACAATGAATGGATGGATGATGGAAAAGAGGCTGTACCATAAGTTCTTCTGGTCTTGACCAAATTTTTCTTTTACATTTTTTATCTTGCCTTATTTTGAAAAATATGTGAGACATAGCAAACATGATGTCTGCCAGTGTTGTTAGAGTCAACTTAATATTAATGTTTATGAGTAATCCCATAGCTTTAAAATGGCACAACATTATTTTTTCAGATGTACACATAATTATAGGTAAAAAATTATGTTCTTAGGTACCTAAAATTTGCAAGATTTTAAAAATAATATGTTCTTTTTATTAAAAATAGAGACATTTTTATCTTTTATTAATAGAGACTGATTGTGTATAAAAATTCAAGGGGTATAAAATATTACTAATCATGAAGTAGTTTGAATTTTACCTAGGTGTGCTGGTGGTATCAGGAGATGAACATGAACAATCCTCTTCAATTTTCCCTGAGCACTTGATCTCTCTGATATCCTTACAATGAAAAATTTGTGTCCCACATTTTCCACTCGCCAAATCACATACACAAATATTCCAACAGGAGCCATGTTCACATTTTAATTTTCTTTTGGCACCTGTAAGAGAATGATACTGTCAATCAGAAAATACAAGGCAGCACAGATATTCAGATATTTTGGTGAAAACACTGATATTTGTCACAATATTAGAATCAGGTAACTGGAAAAAAAGAGTACAGTAACAAAATGGAGTCATATTGATATCCAGCAGACATGACAGGACATATAAATAAATCTAAATATAATATACAGCATTATTTTTCAAAATTTCAAAGTGGATGTGTTATTCTATGCTGATATGAATTCAAAAGTATTAGTAATAAAACCTGCTTTAGTAGCCATCATCATTTTTCAGCCATGAAAACCAGATTTATCCATCAGAGTAATTAACAGCCTTTCAGTAAGCTTAGACTAACAACCACTAGTCTACTATTACAAACATGGTTCATTCATGGGCATGGACTAACAGCCACTAGACTACTATTACAAACATGGTTCATTCATGGGCATGGACTAACAGCCACTAGACTACTATTACAAACATGGTTCATTCATGGGCATGGACTAACAGCCACTAGACTACTATTACAAACATGGTTCATTCATGGGCATGGACTAACAGCCACTAGACTACTATTACAAACATGGTTCATTCATGGGCATAGGTCATTTCATGAGATGTGACAGGGCATAACAGTTAACATATATTCTCACTTATAAGTTGAGTCCAAATGCAAACTGCACACACCCAGATCTGCAGTCCCATAATGTGCTGATAGATCTGGGTTTATGTTGTTTGGTAAGAGTGATCAGTAGAACAAACAACACAAACCCTGATCTGTCAGTGCATTATGCAATGGCAGATCAGGATCAGTGTTGTTTGCAGTTGGACTCAACCTATATGCAAGTATATAAAACATTAATAAGGAGCATTCTTTTCTTAAATTTCAAAATGGAAATGCTAGACTATATGATATCAACACAAGAGTAATATATTTTACATTTTAAAATCATTGGTTATAAAATCTGCTTCAGAATCTGTTATCATTATATTTCACATATAAAACCTAGATTCGCCCAGTGGGCATAACAGTCCCTGAATAGCCTTTGAATAACAGCCACTAAGACTACTATTAAAAACAGGCTTCATTCATGAGTAATTATTACCATCAGCCACACAACCAAGGCCTCACATGAAAAGCATGATGCATTCATTTGTCCTAGCATGCATGCATATTGCCTGATCACAAGTACAACAAACACTACTGCTGAGTGTATCTATTAAGAGTAACCTGTTACCTTTATTAATCACAACATAAGGTGTCTATAGTTGTCAATATATGTATAAATAGTTACCACCAAAAGTATATTTATTTTTATTGTCACTTATAATGGTAAGAAAGGGCCTCAGGTGCCTTTAAATACAATTTGTTTTTGATACACCATATATACTCACTAATAAGTTGAGGCCAACTGCAAACTGCACACACCCAGATCTGCCATAGTATAATGCACCAGTAGATCTGGGTCTATGCAGTTTGTTAGGAGTAATCAATAGAACAAATGAAATAAACCTTGATATGCTTGTGCATTATGCAATGGCAGATCAGGGTCTATGTTGTTACTGCTTGCCATATATGGATGTCATGACCTGAAAAATATCTTCTTACCTTCCAGTTCATAACATGTAGTATTCCAGACTGTGTGCTTTTCCTATATAAAGGACATTTCTTTTTTGGCGTATGTAATTTATTAAACCATTTTATATTGAAAGGAGTAAAGATATAGGTATTCTTTGTACGAGTTCATATAAATCTGAAACAAAATGCATCAAATTTCAGATATTTAGCTACAATGGTAATTTAAGCAGATAAAATTTTAGATCAATCAGCGATCAGATATGATGAAATGACTTAAAATAACTTTAATCTGCTACTGTAATTTAGGCAACACATGAAAAGCACGAACTCCTCACATATTCTTTTTTCCAATAAATACACATTTCCAGAGACCAGTGTGTGCTCAGCAATGATCATAGCGATATGTCAGAGGATGACTCATGATTTAAGGGTTGGGATGATACATGTACTACGTGACATGATATGTACTGCGATACAGGTGTTACGATACAATATGTATCATGATATTATTTCATATATTTCAAAGCAAGCTTAGTCATGCAAGCAGTTGTACTCTTCATGGAATTTTTTGTAAATCTGTGCCATTATGTTAAAATGGATTTTTTTTAATATTGTAAAAATGAATTAATAAAGAACAAATACATAAAGTTTTATGTTATCCTTTATTATAAGAAAGAAAATAAAGTAACTTCAAGAGAAAACTTCTTCTCCTAAGCCATAGACAATTGACTAGAGGTTTAAACTCCTGACAAGAATATCAATGTGAAATATCTGGTTAGTAAAAATGTAAAAAAACATCACCAAATACTAATGTCAAAATTATTTCCCTAATGAAGTCTAGTGGAATTCAATTGCTGTTTACTGACTAGAAAATATAGAACACGTAACTATTAGCTTAAAAATATCAAATTTTGCTAGCAATGAATCAGTGGAATGAAAGAACAACAAGTGTTTAATGCAAAGTAAGAATGTGATCGTCAGCTTAATATTTGACTAGTTCAGACCTCTTACACAAGTCAGGACTACATACGCCGGAACTCAGAAGTAGTGCTTAGCGAAGTGCATTGAACAAAACACTGTGATCAACTATTGACAGAGGCCTCATCAGAAGCAATCAAAATTCCTGTCTGGCATTTAACTGGCTGAGCTTATTGGGAGTTAGCTGAATATTTATTTTACCTTCTGAACATTTCAGCAATATTAGATTCACCAGATCCAACCGGTTTTCTAATGTGTTCACATTTTTCAGATTTAATTTCACTTTGAGTTTTAGGTTTCAAATCAGAAATAGTACATGTAGATCAGTAATAGTAGGGTGATATCCAGTAAGATGGGTTTATATATTTGTTGTGTTCCAAGTATGATTCGGGACAGCTCTACAGACTTTGCATATTGTTTTCATTTTTACTGTATTTTGGACTCCATTCTGCACATATACTGGGTGTTCAAAATGGTTCCACATGGAAGATGTTGATACTATCAGACTAAAAATATGGACAATCTCTCCTTTGTCACCCATATTTACTCACATGCAAATTGTTGCTTTTGCAAGGTATTTACTGATTGGTCAATATACACCTGCAAAAGATCAATCATTTTACATCTTATATTATGCTTTTCAATACTCTTCACAATGGAAGCTAACTAGGGGATAAGACTAAACTTCCTACCAAACACCTGGCTTTTGACAGAAATCAATACTAGTTTGTATGTATTGATATGCGAATCAGCGGATTTTAAATCGTGATACATCAATACAGCAATGAATCATCCCTGCACTACTCGTGATTATTACATAGCTTATCACTCATCGGCTTCACTGTACATTCTTCAACTATATGTCACAGTTATGATCCTAACAGTTATTCCACCTCGCTGGACTTTTCTGTCATAGAAGAGTATACAAGTTATGATGTAAACACAGCTAAGAATCAGATACATTTGTTGAGCTCAGAAATATTCACGAGTCCAACCCAAGACAACTCATAATATGTCATCTAAATATAAATAGCATTAGATATAAATTTAATGGTATTGTTTCAGTCTTACAGGTAAGTCTAGTAGATATGTTGTGTTATCAGAGACTAAAACCAACATTTCTTTAGCTCAGATTTATTTAAGGTCAAAGGCTACAATCTTGAAAGGAAAGACAGAAACAATAATGGTGGAGGTATACTTGTTTACTATAGGTCTGACCTTCCTTTCTGATGAATTAAAAGCTTTGAATATAACCAAGCTGAATCAATAGTCATGGAATTCTACCTCAATAAACATGACCAGGGTTTTCTATGTTCCTACAGATCATCAAGCTTAGCAAATACTGTCTTTGTTGCTGATATAGATACCAAATTAAATACTATTTTTACCAAGTTTGAAAATGTACGTTTAATAGGTGATCTCAACTATGATCTCTGAAATACGGAGAAAAGTCAAACTCTTGGATCAATCCTTGATACGTTAAATCTGACAAATGTCACAGGGAATCCTACTTGCTGTGTTAAGAAGTGCTCCCCCTCCTAATAGATAGCATTGCTACTAACAATCCACACTTCTTTTGTAATAGTACAAATTTCAAATGTGGCATAAGCAGTGTTGCATCTAGGATTTGGTAAATGTGCATAGCCTCCACTGAATCTGTAAAAAGGGGGGCCAACGTAGTGAAAAGGGGGGGGCCTCCCAGTATGGAGTAAAAAAAAACAACAACCTTCAACAGATTCAAACAGAGCAATAGCAAGTATAATATGTGTATTAAATGCATATCATCTGTTCTGTATATTACAGTGTAACACTAAATGCATATCATGTGTTCCGTATATTACAGTATAGCACAAAATACATACCATGTAATCTGTATATTACAGTATAACACTAAATACATATCATGTGTTCTGTATATTACAGAGTAACACTAAATACATATCATCTGTTCTGTATATTACAGTATAACACTAAATACATATCATGTGTTCAGTATAATACAGTATAACACTAAATAAATATTATGTGCTCTGAAAATTACAGTATAACACTAAATACTGAAATCAAAGTCTTGTGTTTTCTAATAAAAGTATTTTCTCTACACTGACTTATCATTAAAGAATCAAACCATGGGCTGCAAATCATGTCACTCTTCTGTCCATTCTTATATCTAAAAATAAAAGTGTCACCTATTTCCTGCATGTCACATGATAGCTGTCATGCATGTAGTTTTAAGATTTTCAATTAGTTTCAAATCCTGAATTGCCTGTTTGTGAGCTGGTAATTCAATGTGTCAGTGTCATCATCATGGGTTGATGTCCTGAAATTAGTATTTCCAAGTGTGAATTAATTTTCTTTGCCAGTTTTTACACACCAACTGCAAAGCCTCTCATTTTTTTCATTCGTTTCCAGCCACGGTTGATTTTTATTCCCAGTCTAAATTGAAAGAGTATTTTTTTTTCTTGATGTTGGATGGACCCTCAGTTTCAGCCCCGCCATCTGGAGGCACATCATCACTAGCATTGTCTGATATGTTATTAGCCTGATAATTTATTTGTTCACTGTGACTGTGCCTATTGACAGAAACATCTGCACTCTGACTATTATTAAAAGTATTACTGCTAAAATAATGAAAAAGTTTCAGAGTTTTAACTGGATTTGCCATTTAATGCATTGTCCCACCAAGCTAGCCTCGGCATCAAGCAGTGGTCTCCTGACCTTTCTTAGTAACCAATCAGAATTGATGATGTGACACGCAGGAAATATGTGACATGATTCACAACTACACAAGGACATCATATCTACTGAGAGATACAACCTGGATTTTTAGATTAAAAACAAAATAAATAAATAAAATTTTGCATTCTTCATGAAAAAATGCACACAATTCTTTTTTTTTTTTTTGCGCAACTTTGCCTGCATAGAATCAAAAATTTTGCAGGAAATCTTAAATTTTGGGGGGATTTTCACAATCACGTGTCCTAGATGCAACCCTGCATAAGTGTCTGGCATCACATGATAGCCACAACACTAAAAGAATACTATGTTTCATATAGACGTGAGAAAATCACATTCAGCAGCTACACAAATCTGGATGAGAAACAATTTCTTGATAATGTTAATAAAATACCTTTTCATGTAATTGACACATTTGATGATATTGATCATAAATATTTTGCATATGAAAAGCTACTATTGGAGGTAGATGATAATCATGCTCCAAAAAAGCAAAAATACCCTAAAAAAAGACCCTCTCACCCGACATCAACAGTGAACATAGGAAGACTATATATAAAAAGCATATGGCCCATAACAAATTTAACAAATATAAAACTAAACCATTCTAGATAACTTACAAAAAACACATTTTATCACCAAGCTGAGAAGACAATATATCAGGCTTTATTTCTTTGAAAGGTGCAGTGGAGGCCCAAAATTGAAGGACTTTTGGATTACATTAAACCATTTTTTATCAACCAAAAATAAAAGTTCAGACTGTAACATCATTCTGATGGAGGGTGATGCACTGATTACTGACCAAACTTAAGTCTGAAATCTTCAAAGAGTAATACATTAACATTGCAAAAACCATTGGGTCAAATGAACTCATAGATAACTTTTTTTTCACCGTGTTTTACTTTGCACTTTTAACATTTTTGAAAGGCTTCTATGTAATCAGCTCCAACTGCATTTTGACAATATTTTTCATACCTTTCTATCTGTTTTTAGAAAAGGGTATGGATGTCAAACCACACTAATGAAACTCATGGTCGACGACTGGTGGGGTGCATTGGACGATGGCTCCAATGTGGATGCAACACAAATGGACCTGTCCAAGACCTTTGACAGTCTTCCGCAGAACCTCATCATTAAAAAGACAAAAGCCTATAACATTGATTAGAACTTGATCAAACTAATTGAAAACTACATGTATGTGTATAACCAAAAACAACATGTTAAACTCTGATCCTCTATAGTAACTGGAATAAAACATCAAAAGCAGTACCACAAGACTCAATACTGGGACCACTCATATTTGATATCTTTGTAAATGACATTTTCTACTTCACTAAACAAACAACACTGTAAAATTACAATGATGACAACACCATATATTACAACCAAAAACATCTAAATTATTCAATATCTGTTCTTCAAAATGGAATGTTAGCAAACCCCCAGAAATTCCAAGCTATTGTTCTTGGCAAAAATGTGCAAAATTTATCCAATTTCACCACAGAAGACTATGAAATACAACGTGAGGACTGTGTGAAACTCCTTTATGTAGATACTGATTCTCAACTAAACTTTAACAACTATATATCTAAGATCTGTCAAAAAGCAACAAGACAAGTAAAAATCTTGCAATGTCTCAATCACTATTTGTCCACTAGTATTAAGCTATTGATCTACAAATGCTTTATTAGGTTACACTTCAATTACTGCCCCTTCATCTGATATTTCTGCAGCGTACAAAATTCTGACAAATTGGAAAAAATACAGTATAGTCACTAAAATCGGTGTTTAATGATTTTAATATTTCATATAACTCTCCGATAAAAAAAGCACACCTTCCACTCTACACATTAGTATTTTATATATATGGCAACTGATACTTCACAAGAAAACATCTAATTACTTGAGTAATCTGGTAACATTAAAACACTGCAACGGTACTATAATCTTAGAAACCAAAATCTGACAACATTATCAAGTGTAAAGACCACAAGGTATGGTAAGCTCTCTTTTAAATTTGATGCTGGAATAGCCTGCCCAATGAACTGAGAACAATACCTGATTTAAAAAAATTCAGCAAGCTGACTCAGACATAGTCAGGGCTTCACTATAAATATATATTATGTCTTTCCGTTTAGCAGTCAGTGGCAATTCAGCTTTAAGGTTACCAATTTCACTGAGTTTCTCAGGTTTTAAATCCTGCTCCCATAAATCTTTTTTTAATTACTTATGTTCTTAGATTTTCTTTTTTAAGTTTTAATTTTAACTTTTAGTGCCCACATTTCCTGCTATTTAAAAAATATGACCTTTTGTGCATGCTTGTAACAAAAACACTCATATTTCGTATCTAAATTTTCAAATGTATGTCTTTCTGTGATATGTTCTATATGTTCACACATTTAAAACAAATAAATAAATAAATTTTTAAAAATTATATTTGCATGTTATATACATGTACTTTGGTCTTGTTTTTTTAATCTGCTGTTACTGTTGGTATTATAATGTTTCCGATGTGTATTATTTCCTTGTAAATATGTACTATCCATGTACCTGTCTACTGAAATATGAAGGATTTGTGTTATGTCATGTTGGTAAGATAGCTCATCTACAGTTAGTGTTTTTATATTACCCAGGTTATCAATGTTACTGTATATAAAATTTCTTGTATCTTGTATCATGGGCCTTTGAAATTCTTTCAGTGTAGTAAGAAAGTGTCTGAGGATCTGAGAAAAAGCACACAGAAAATAATCCTATACAGATATAGTGTATATATATATAATCCATGTTATATCTGTATAGAATTTTGGTTTTCATTTTTTTTCTTATATATGCTGACATTTTCTTCTTACAAGTTACAGAATTTTGAAGACCTGTGCTTGTATCCAGGTGTGCATGGACATTACCATAACCCATCACATGTACAACAAATACCTGTAGTAAACCTACTGATACTAAAGCACAACAACATAGTGTTTTTACTAATTAGTTGAGCACAGAGTAATGAGTTTTATCCTTATTTTTGTATTCTGGCCAGAAAGGGTCTCACAATTAGTCTACAAATACAAAAGTAGGTCACTGGCAGTGCATTTTTTTTACTTGTTTACCATGAGAGACAGAGAGCTGCATTCTCAACATTTTTTTGAGGAACAAACTCAAACTCAAACTTAAAGAACTTCTTGTACAGTATTTTACTGTCATGCAATACTGTGTTAAACAAAACCTCTAGCCAATGTTATTCCTAGGGCAACAACCCCACTTGCCTAAAGCAAGGCAGATCAGCTAAAACATTAGGTTAAAACAGACATTCTGTTTATGCATATTTCCCACCAGCCTTGAGGCAGAATTCCATGAATATTGTGATGGACAGATGGATATACAAACACATGGATGGAGGGATCCGATAGGCATGTGAGAAGCAGGGATCATAAAATTCTTACCTTCTAGACAATCTGATTCTACCATGCACATGAGCGCATGCTCAGAGAAATTCTCATCAGGCTGCACTGTACCAGGTGGACATTTTCTGATAGTGTCCTCTGTTCCATTTTCTTTACAATGTATTCCTTCATATCCTGATTTAAAAAAGGAAATAAGAAAACTTAAATTCTGCTTCATGGTCCTGCCTTTTGTGTAAATGGTAGGAAAAACTTTCAAGGTAAAGAAATTATTCTGGGATTGGTAACTGTTATAACAAAATGTTCTAGATGCATGCAGGGCAAGATAGTGGCTCGGAAAGAGCAGAATGTCAAATGCAATATGGCCATTTTGAAAACATATCACTTGCAAAACTTATTGGTCTCATATTTCCATACAAGGCACCAACCAGATTTTTTAAACAAAAGTCCCTCAAAGGGATTGAAACTCTATTGGCTTAAAGAATTTCCAGGAATCCAATATAAGACCATTTCTTCTTTTTAACTGCTGAGTGTTGAAAATCACCTCTGATACTCTTGGGCAATAAGAAAGTTTTTATGATGGCTGCTGTAACAGCCATATTAGATGTACAATCAGCACCATTTTCATTTAGGACCAACCAGACATCATAATAAGTTGTTTGGTAAAAACTCCATGTTGACATGACCATCCATCCAGGAGGAGCAATGATAACAAGATGATTTTAAAAGATAGCCACAGTGGATGTCATACCAAATATCAGATCAGCATCATTTTTATTAGGGACCAATCAGACATCACAAGAAGTCTCTTGGTGAAAACCCTATGTTGATATGACAATCTATCCAGGTTGAGTAACATGATTTTCAAGATGGCTGCAATGGTGGCAATAGGGGATCTATGATCTACACTATTTTCATTTGGGACCAACTAGAGATCATAAGACTAGTCTTTTAGGGAAAACACCATGTTGATATGATCATTCATTCAAGAGAAGTAGCAATAAAAAGATTTTCAATATGGCTGCTGTAGTGGCCATACTGGATGTCCAAAGGGCACCATTTTCATTTAGAACCAACTAGACCTTAGGATGAATGTGTATTTAAAGTTTCACAGCAATCCTCCAATTAGTTTAGGAGGAGCGCCAATAACAGACTTGTGCTAATTGACGGATAGATGACAGACAAATTTGGACAAAAGCCATCCCATAAGCTCTTCTGGTCTGTGACCAGTAGAGCTAAAAACCTATTCTTATAAAAGAAATGTTTTTCACTAAATAATATGGGACATTTAGCATACAGAAGGAATAAAAATATTTTTCCCAGCAAAACTGAACAGGACATCTTATTCCAAAACAAGAATACACTGAACAGTACATTATATGCCACCCCATACTTCAGAATCCTCTATGTAGGCTATGGTTGACTCCATACTTCAGAATCCTCTCTGTAGGCTATGTTTGACTCCATACTTCAGAATCCTCCATGTAGACTATGTTTGACTTCAGAATCCTCTGTGAAGGCTATGTTTTACTCCATACTTCAGAATCCTATATGTAGGCTATGTTTGACCCTAAAATCGTGTAACCCCAAGTACAAGATGTCTGCAAAGTTTAGCAACTGTACATGGTGGAGAACTGAATTTATCATGCAGAAGAAAAGTTAACAGACAGACAGACAGTGTCATAGCATAATATGCCCACCAAAAGGTGGGCATATAAGCACTGCAAGACTAGCAGCATTTATGAAACTGTCCGAGAGATGCAATGGATGGACACAAGGATATATCCCCACATCAAAGTACAAGATGTATTACATATATATATATATATATATGCATGTGTGTGTGTGTGTGTTTTTGTGTGTGTGTGTATTTTCTAATTAAGTAAGAAATTTTAAATTAAAATTACAGAAGTAGAAATAAAGGTATCCCTCACAAAGATGTAGATAAGTTTCAAACACCTGGTTTTATGAAGACTGCTCTGCAGCATATTAATTCATTCTCTTCTGGCTCCCAGTGTTGATAGAAACCAATCGGACACCCTCCTTCACCTTGACAAGACTTGACATAAAGCACCAGGATGATCACAGCTATCTACAAAACAATTTTGCATGATTAACAATGTTCCTTCCACTTAAATGTGTCAATTATTATTATTATTAATATTATTATTATTATTATTCAGCCATCATTTATTAGGTGAAATAATTAAGATCAAAAGTAGAGCAGTTTCAATGCCGTGTATACTCAAATCCTCATGCTTTTTACATACTGAAACCTGTCTAAAAATCAAAGTACCCATGATACTGATGTGGGCATCAAATTAGAATACTGGAAAGAAGAATAAAAGAATGGAGAAATATAATGTTGAATATTGATAAAAAATGTTGTAATAAATAATCCTCTACAGTCAAATGTAAAATCAATGATATCTGGACTAAAGGAGCAATACACAGCTTATAATAACCATAATGTAACAGACACAGGAATTAAAATATTGTAAAATTATATAAATGGACCCTCACAAATTTCTCCTTTCTTAACCAAAATTAAATTGAGCAATAGACAAGCTCTGGTACAAATTTAGAGCTATTATCCCTAAATGCATAGCAAAAGACCAGCTTGCTACAATTTGCTCCAGATAGCCTTAAACAGAGGAACTTTGTGGATACAAAAGGAAGTGTAACCAACAATAATGGGCCATAACTCAATAAAACTAGAGGAATGGTGAGCACTCAGTTCACATAAATATAACCCCACCTTGCATCCCACCCCTATGCCATTATGGAGATGAGTCTGTCATAAAAAAAAGTGCATCACTCTTATGAAAATAGTACGAGTACAATGACTCGACATGCATATCTTCTGATGATGGCCTTAATATGTACTAAGCATTACTGAAATGCACTAAAAACTGCAACAGAAGTTCATTCACAAAATTCTGCATCCAACTACAAGTCAAAAAGGGCAATAACTCTTTAAACAATCATGAGAGAGCACAAAGATTTGTCAATATAAGTATCTTTAGATGATGACCATAATATGTATCAAGTTTCATAGTGATCCATGAACAACAGTCGCTTGATGGAAGGATGTTCTACTGTCTGAAAAGAATTTCCAGGAATCCAAGATAAGACTAAAACAACAAGTTCAAATTGGTTGCCATGCTGGATGTAACACAGGCACCATTTTCAATGAGAACCAACTAGCCATTATGAGAAGTCTTTCAGCGAAAATCCCATGTCAATTTGCCTGCCCATACAAGATCAGTAACTACAACAAGATTTTCAAGATGGCCCTTGTAATGTTAGATGTAAGACTGGCACCACTTTCATCTGGATCAACTACATATCGTATGAAGTCTTTTGTAAAAAACATACAGCCATCAATTCAGGAGTAGCAATACAAATATTTCCAAGATGCTGACATCATAGCCATATTGGATGTAGAATTGGCACCATTTTCATCAAGGACCAACCAGAAATCATAATAAGTCTTTTGGTGAAAACCCAATGATGATATCACTATCCATTCATGAGAAGCAGCAATAACACAATCTTCAAGTTAGCTTCCAAGGTGACCATATTGGATGTCAGATCAGCATCATTTTAATCTAGAACCAACCAGATATCATATGAAATTTTTTGGTGAAACCCCATATTGGTATGACTTTTCATTAAGAACTAGAGATAACATTTTAAAGATGGCTGCTATAGTAGCCATATTGGATGTTAAATTGGCACCATCTTCATTTAGGACCAACTAGAAATCATAAGAAGTCTTTTGATGCAAATGTCATGTCGACAGGATCATACATCTAGGACAAGTAGCAATAACAAGATTGTCAAGATGGCCATTATAGTGGCTATACTATAAGTTAGATCAATACCTTTTTCATTTAGGACCAACTAGTGACATCATAATAAGTCCTTTAGTGAAAACCTCATGTTGATATAATTTTATGTGGAGTAACAGTAATAAAATTTTGAAGATGAACACATATTGGCTGTCAAATTAAGCATCATTTTTATTTAGGACCAGCTATAAAGACATCAAAAAAAGTCTTCTGGTGAAAATCCTGTGTTGATTTGACTTATCAATCTGGAGGAATAGCGACAGGAAGACATTCAAGACGACTGCCACGGCACCATATTAAAAGCTAGATCAACACTATTTGCATCTAGGATCATCTAAACATGACAAGAAGTCTTTTGGTGAAAGTCCCATGTAGATATGACCATCTATTCAAGAGAAGTAGCAATAACAAGATTTTCAAGATGACTGCTGTCGTGGCAATATTTGATGTCCAAGCAGCACCATTTTCATTTAGGACCAACTTGAACTTGGAATCAATGTGTGTAAATTGTCATGGCAATCCTCCAAGTCGTTTAGGAGAAGTAGCAATAATAAATTTGTGCTATATGGATGGATATATGATGGCCAACAGGCAATCCCATAAGTTCTCTGGTCTATGACCAGTAAACCTAAAAACCATAGGACAAGTTGTGTTCTCAAGATTCCATCTTACACTGCATTCAGCTGGAGGACAAAAAGGACAATAACTCTATAAGAAAAATTGCAAAGCAACATGATTTGTCAATATGCTCATATTCAAATGATGAACATACTGGTATATGTACACATTTTCTTGGCAATCTATAGAAAACTGTGAGATGAGGAGTAGAAATAGCAAGATTTTCAAAATGGCCATCAATATTTAGGAAAAACTGGAATTGATAGGAAGTCTATGACCATCCATTCTGAAGAAGAAGTGACAACTACATTTTCAAGATGGCTGCTGTGGTAGTCATATTGGATGTCTGAGCAGCATCATTTTCATTTAAGACTGAGTAGGCCTGGGGATGAATGTGTTTTTCATGGCAATCCTCCAAGTTGTTTAGGAGGAGTAGTGATAACAAATTTGGCCTAATTGATGAATGGACATCAGACAATGGACAACAGACCATCCCATAAGCTCCTCTTGTCTATGACCAGTAGAGCTAAAAAGGATAATATATAATTTAAAAAACTGGAGGAGCAAACTTGTTTGTTGATCTGCACATCTTTAGGTGATAACCATAATATTTACAAGGATTCATTGCAATTGATCAAAACTGTGGGTCTAGTTGCAATGATAACATTGTGTCATATGCTACATTAAGCTACATGACAAAAAAGGGCAATAACTCTACAAACATTGCAGAAGCAAAATGACATGTCAATATGTGCATCTTCAGGTGATGACTATAAAATTTACCACCTTTCATGGCAATCAATGAGAAAATGGCAAGATTAGTTGCAGTAATGAGATTTGTGTGTTGGACAGGAATATGGATGGACACAAGGATCATGGACAGTTGGATGGACACAAGGATTACTGTACCCCACCTCTACAGAGTCAGGGGTACAGCAATGGTCCCTTGAAGGGACTGACACTCTACTGTCTGAAAAGAATTTCCAGGC
Organism: Margaritifera margaritifera; assembly: GCA_029931535.1. Lineage (NCBI taxonomy): Eukaryota > Metazoa > Mollusca > Bivalvia > Unionida > Margaritiferidae > Margaritifera > Margaritifera margaritifera. Next base: position 305,779 of record JAQPZY010000850.1, read on the forward strand.
ATAATCAAGATCATTTCTTCTTTTTAACTGCTGAGTGTTCAGACCATCTCCGATATTCTTGAGCAATAAGATTTTCAAATTTGCCACTGAGGCAACCATATTGGATGTAAGATTGGCACCATTTTCATTTAGGACAAAGTAGTCACCATTAGATGACTTTTGGTAAAAAAAACATGTTTTTCAATATGTTTGTTGTGGCAGACATGTCTGAGGTCAAATTCGGATTATTTTCAGTTAAGACCAATTTGATCTCATAATTACTCTTCTGGTGAAAACACCATGTCAATACTACTTTCCTGACTTTCTTTTCAGGATGAGTAGCAACAAAAAGATTTCAAGCTGGCCACTTCATGTGGTGGCCAAAATGGATGTCCAGGCAGAACCATTTTCATTTAGGACCAACTAGACATTATAAGAAGTCTTCTGGTGAAAACACACGTCAATACGACTTTCTGTCCACTAGAAGCAGCAAAAACAAGATTTTCAAGATGACTTCTGTGGGGGTCATATTAGACATCATTTATTATTTAGAACCAACTACACATCATATGAAGTCTTTCAGTCAATACCCCCATGTTCATATAACCATCCATTCAGAATTAGCAGCAACAGCATGATTTTCAAGATGGCTGCTGTGGTGGCCATAATGGATATCTGGGCTTCACCATTTTCGTTTAGGACCAAGTCGATCTCGGTATGAATGTGTGTATAAAGTTTCATAGCAATTCTTCAAGTAGTTTAGGAGGAGTAGCAATAACAAACTTGGGATGGATGTCAGACAACAGACATTACAGATGACATCATTTTTGAGGGACAACAGAGATTGGACCATCCCATAAATAATTCAGGTCTATGACCAGTAGAGCTGAAAATGGACCACCACTCCACCAATTTACGGTATTATAGCCTCAAAAAAAGTCTCATAGGAAGTCTGTATATATCATATTGGGTTTAATTACACTTTAGCCAGGACCTCATCAATATAAAGTTGCATATCAACTAAACTGACATTCAGAGGTAAAGTTCTACTGTAGAAACTAGTCTAGGGGATAGGTAATTCAGAAGCCATAATTTCTCTATATCAAGATGTAGAAAGCAAGAAATGGAACTCATCTGAGATCTGATTAATATAAAACAACCATGTACCAAATTTGGCTGAATTAAATTGAAGAATCCTTGCCAAAGTTATGCTGCAGAAACCAAAGTTAAGTAAAATGGGTAATCAGGGGCCATAACTATTCTAAATGATGCAAATGAATATTGGAAATTAAACTCAATCAAGGCCTCATCAATAACTAGCAATGTGCTCTTGAAAAATAGATGCCAAACGACAAAACCTAAAATTACCTTAATGCAAACCTTTAAAGACAAGATTCACTGTGACTACGGCTATCAACAAATGTTTGGTCTAACCTCAGTAAATGGCCATCCTAAACGAAATGTGGTAAGTTGATTTACCTTTCCATAAAACATTAGCTTTGTCTCAGTACTGAACTAATTTTCACAATAAAATTTTTATTGTATGAGTAGTAATTAGAATGTCAAGTGATATATATATATATATATATATAGAATGTAATTAGAATGTCAATATATATACACACACACACACACACATATATATATATATATATCTATCTACATATATAGACTTATTTCAGTTTAAAATGTTACCTGTTGGAAAAAACAAGTGAACTACCTTTTTGTTATACTACCCAGTATGCCTAAATATTCTTTGGCAGGACTGTATGGTTGACCTAACTGAATTGTATGGACTGCCTAAATAGAACATGTGATACTGTATCTCCATGAAGCATCATTCTCTCATATTTTGTATTGTTAATTTTATTGATTTATATCATACTTAGAAATAATGTTCAGTTGTATTTCATTTTGATGACAGAATCACAAAATCAACATTTAAATAACAAGTGAATTATCTTGGATAAGGTAAATTAAAGATATATATATATATATATATATATATATATATATATATATTTATATATATATATATATATATATATATATATATATATGTCACATATGTATATAAATCTTAATTCTGCAGGTATATAAAGTCAGACATAATAACCCTCTGATTATTCACATAATGGTCTGTGCCCCCCCCCCCTCCCCAACACGTATATGTGTAAAATGGAAGGGAGGCTCAAAACTCAAAGACAAACATTTAATTGACCTTGTACCATACCATACCATGCATATATGATTAAAAACCTTTAAAATTTAACAGCCAACATGGTCATCAAACCACAATTTTAGTTACATTCAAAATACATTGAATCACTTTATTGCAGATTATGACCAACAGCAGGAGGATATTGATTACTGTGACCAATTTGTGCCATAGCCATATATTCTTATGTTCATCTTTTCCTCCATATATCCAGGGTCATTACATGTTTGCGCTGGATGAAACAGTGCTGCAGGCAACTGTCGCCTTTCATGCCCTCCCCCCCCCCCCCCTTGGGAAAAACTACTGCAAACTCTGTAAAATGCACCACCACCCCGGCTTGGCACCCTGGGTGGTCACTTGTATTGTGTGACCCTTACAATGGCCCTGCATGCATCAACACATATCCATACATCCAAGCCCAGGGTTAATTCTAGGCTTCCCTGCATGGTGCCTGCAGGACACATAAAAAAAACACAAAAAAACAGAAAATAAAAATAAAAGATCATTATGGTAGTGATTGTAGACTGAACTGAGTACATGCCAAACTTACTGAATAAAGTGTGCTACCGTGGCTGCCAAAGAAGTGTTAGTCGATCAATTTTGTTGGCTGGCAGAGTTTGTCTTACTGATTTGATTAGCTTGAGCAGCAAATGTAAAGAAGAAAAGATGAAGTCTTTAGTGAAAATACTGCTGCATTTATTTCCATGGAGCAAAAAATGTAGACTCAAATGAACAAAATAAATTCTAGACAGGAATGGTTACTCAAGCATGAGGAATTCAAGTCCCAGTATGGGGGGCTATCAATATGAAAGGCTGAAAATGTTCAAAGGTGCATGGGTCATGGATTTATTAATTTCTGCAATAAATTTTCACTTTTCCAGCCTTATATACTTTAAATCAGTAATTGTTGATTCGCACTAAGGCATGATTTGCTACAATTTCCTTGTCAACTTTGGGATTGGCCAATTAATTTTTCTTTGGAGGGGGGAAGATGGGAATTTTTTGAAAACATTTCTGGACCTCAAATGGCTTAAAGAAAATATTCTTGCTCTGATTTATACAAAAAAAAAACCTATTATCTTGCGGTAAAAGAAGAAGAAAAAAATTCTGATTGGAAAGAAAGTTCTATTACCCACACCCCCACCCTCTGAAAAGTAAATGGTCAGTCCCTAAAATAACAGTGACCTGAACAGTGGACACAGTTATTCTAAAGGACCAGGAAATAAAAAAAAAAACTGTTTGACTGACAGTATGATGACTGATCTGAAGCATATAATGCTGAAAAGTAAATAATTTTATAGTGGAAACAACCACTCTGCCATCAGATATAGCCACTATTGCTAAACATACAACAAAATTTAAATGGCTTCTCATGAAAAGCTACTCAGCAAAAGAATTTGACCAAACTTCACAAAAATCATCCTGGTATAAAGGCTTTCAAGTTTGTACAGATGATAACAATCCACCATCATTTATGACTGCCATTACTAAAAAAGAAAAAAGAAAAACTTGTTAGGGACTGCTCAGCAGAAATTGACCATATTTAACAGAAAGAATTCTAGTGATAATGGCTTTCAAATGTATATATATATATAAGATGCCAATTTGCCTTAAAATGTGGCCTGTATGGCTAAAGCTGGAAAATCCCAATAAATTAATTCTTTTTTTAACAAAAATGCCCCCGCCCCCCCCCCCCCCCCTCACAGCTTTACAGAAAACTTTCTGGCATGAAGGGATTTTAAGTTCATTCAAATTATGCCAATCTGCCATCTAATATGGCTGCTGTTGCTAAGAACATCCTTTTGTAACTTCTTCAAAATCTGCTGAACAGACTTTTATCAAATTTCACACAAAATGTCCTACCTTGAATGCTTTCAGATTTATATAAAAGATGCTGATCCACCATCAAATATGGCTGTTGTGGGTTGAGGATGTGAACTCAAAATATGAATACAAAGTCTAGGCCGCAAACATTGAAGTTGAATTTAATTTACAATCATGACTTTTTATATATATAATTAGGCCTTGCTTGACAAATTATGTGATGCCTTGAGGTATTCACATTCACCTGGCTGGCTGGCTGGCTGGCCGACAGCAATTTGGTTTCCATAAGATAAACTTACTGGGATTTCAAACAGATTTTGCTTGCAGCTTTATATTTATTAAGATTTTGAATGAGTTTGACTTTCAGCCTTGAAAGTCATTATTTTAAAGGAGTTATGGTCCCCTGATTGTTCTGCCTTCTATGTCTTGTTTCTGTGTCATAACTTTACCAAGAACTGTTAGATTTTAAGCAAATTTGGCATGCAGCTTTATATTGATAAGATTATGAGTGAATACAATTGTTAGCATTTCACAGCATAATTAACCTCAGAGTCAGCAAATATCAAAGTCAAACATGTGCCAATATCCATGGGGTGCTGACCAATACTGTTGCTATAAATGGCAGTAGACATTACATTATCATGGACAGAATGTTATTGGTATGCTTGACAGATATTATGATCTATGTCTGTCACCTAGCTGACTGGCACTATATAACATATATACATTCAAAATGGCATTAACTTCATATTTTTCAACTAATTTTTATGAAATTTTTAGTATATACTAGTTATATATAGCATTCATACTAGTTGCAATTGTCAAATAAAGCAAATTTGAATTTGTATGGTGTGGTATGCTAATAATGCCATTCTACATATGAAGTTAAAACACTAACTAACATGGCTACTGTTACTAAAATAGTTTCATTTTGACCCAGTACTTTGCTCACTTGGCTTGAAGGCCATGTATGTTAATATGATATGGCCCAGCACTGGTGTGTATCATGCATGATCATTTTCTTTCGTCTGTCCATATTTAATGTTTCAAACTTCTCAGTGACAAATTTGCTTGATTGTATTGCACCGGTTGTTACACAGAACATTTATGCATCAGGATCTTTAACATTCATTTTAATGATGTAATTTGACATCAGAAGTGGCCAATATATTACACAAAATAGACAAACCCTTAAGCTACTTCTTTTCGAAAACTGCTTAAGGTTGTCACCCTGCTTACATATTCATCTTCAGTGTGAAACTCAAGATATTATGTATAGAGTTATTCCTTGTGTCAGAGTTATGACATCATTAATTAAAACTTAAGATATCACTGTGTTATATTGGACATCATGGTGTAATAATGCCATCATTCATTAAAACTAGGTTGCACTTTGCTGCATTGGACACCAAGATGTAATAATGCCATCACTCATTGCAGCTATGTTGCACTATGCTAGTCATTGGACATCAAGATGTTATAATGCCATCACTCATTGCAGCTAGGTTGTATTCTGCTAGTCATAGGACATCAAGATATACCAGTAATAATGCCATCATTCATTAAAGCTTAGCTAAATGCCAGTATGCTTTCTGTCAAGTCTGGTCAAATTCTATTCAGTGCACGTCCTAGGGAAGTTATCTCAAGGTTTTGCTATTTTTAGTTACAGGATCCATATTTGATGGCAGATCAGCATCTTTTGTATAAATTTAAACAATATTCTTTCCAGGATTCTTTCTATCAAGTTTTGTCATTTTCTATTCTGCAGTTTTGGTGAAGTTGCTTAAAGTTTTTTTCTACTTTTTGTAATGGTGGCAACATTTGATGGCAGATCAGCATCATTTGTATAAACTTGAAAAGTCTTCATGTCAGGACACTGTTTGTCAAATTATATGCAATGGTTTTGGAGAAGTCTTTTAGTCTTTTATCATTTTAGTAATGGTAGCCATATTTTATGGCAGATCTGCATCATTTGCATAAATGTTACAGGTCTTCAGGCCAGGATGCTTTCTGTAAATTTTATGATCAAATTCTTTTAATTACTACAGTACTGGCATTTTTTTCCAAGTGGACAAAAAATGGTCAACTTGCACAATCGTAATTAAGTTTTACTGGATTTTCAGAGGGGGGGGGGGGGGGAATTAATGTTATTACCTATATCGCAATCCAGGAGTTTGGGAATAAGAAGGAACTAAAATACTTTTCTATCAGTTTTGATTGTAAGTTTTATTATCATTTTGAAAAAAAGAAAAAAAAGCTACATATAAAGCTGAATTGTTTTTCTTATTTATAAATGAAGCCTGATTTATACACCCGTCTACACGTTTGTAGTTTTGGAGCATGAAAGGTTCGTGAACAATCAGCCTCACCAGGACTGAACACAGACGTATTAGGGACAACCAATTTATTTTTAGAGGATAGTCGACTAGAGTGGGGTCAGGTCTCCTCTGCAACTCTTACAGCAGGATTACTCATTAAAATATCTGTATAGGTATCATTTCTCAAAACCTTCAAATTAGACATGGTTAACATACTGTTATCAGATAGGTACATGTATATCACAGCTACCACATACAAAAAAAAAATAGCAGTCATAAAATCAGGATTGCCCATTAAAATATCTGTAGAGGTATAATTTCTTAGACACTGAAATCAAACCAAAAATAAAAACAAAAAAAATTAAAAATAAAAACAAAAATAAAAACAAAACAAATTAAAAACAAAACAAACAAAAAAAATTAAAAATAAAAAAATTATTTTAAAAAATTAAAAATAAAAACAAAACAAATATAACATAAGTTATTACAAATTATGCAAGTTCATTAAAACATTTGTAGAGACATAATTTCTTAAAACCTGTTCATTAGGTGCTTTTTCATATCATGCCACAATACTGTATATCACTGGAAAATGTAGCCCTCACAAAAAGATGCTAGAACCTGAAATCTAAACTCGCATTTTCTCACAATTAACTCGCATTTTGCAACCTGTGATTTTCTTTAGAGCTGGGCTATTTTTTTTTTATTATCTCAATTAATTTTATTTTTTTTATCAACAAATATAATTGTTTTGTTTTTTATCAACAAATTTAATGGATATAATAGATTCATTTTCTGTTGACACTGTGGTTCACCAATCAAATCACAGCTTTCAAATTTCTGAAAGTGACACCTCGTTCAGAACATATAGTTACTAACAATAACTCTTCCTTGAACATGAAATGCAAAGCTTTATATGATAGACTACTATAAATAAGTGGACTGGGAATGTGTGTGTGTGGGGGGGGGGGGATGGGGCCTCTAGGTATTTATAAAAGTTTCTGTAACCAAACAAATAATATCCGGGCAGGCTTTACAACAAGCCCACCTTCATAAATTACTGCAGTTTTGCTCTGATAATGTGTTTCAATTAGCTGTTAATCAAGGTCATGGGACATAAGAGCAGCAGATCTCATTATAAATGGACAAAATTTTTGTTTTGAAAGATCGAAATGTGTAGATGCCAAGCACAATGAATGCTTAGCACATGTTAAATGTATTTGCTCAAAAAAAAAATCATTATGACACTCATCAACTCTTGTGTTGTGATTTTATACCGGCTAGGTCATCTTAACTAGTAAAAGGTCATTGATACATTTAGCTCTACATTGACGATGAACGAAGTGAATCGATCGATGATCACTAAATGGTTAGCGAAGATGGGGTTGGATATTCTGGCACCATTTGAAGACACTAACTAATGAAATAAAACTACATGCCATGTAAAATCAAATTTTTTGATAGAATCTGCTGATTTGATGACAGAAAGGATGAAAATTGGAATTATAAGAATACAATGATCATGGTTTGGTATTTATCAAGCTTTATTTACTTTGTGAGTTATTAGGTCAAATTTACATTTGGATAAAAACCCAGCCATAATCATTTAATCCTACAATGTCAAAACTGCAGACAAGATACATGATACTTTATTTTTAAATTAAGACGCAAAGAGTCTCGGGTGTAGTATTTGGCTCCGACTTTGTCAAGACGAGCTATGGCTTAATGAGTATGGATGGCTCACAAGGATTTGTGATAATATCAATGCATTCAATCATACTATATGTACTAGCATCATCTCCCATTTTATCACACGACTATAGTTTTTTAAGTTAATACACTCGTATCATAATTTTCCTATTTGACACATGACATAACTGGCGTCATTTCATATTAGTCACGCGAGGCAAACTGTAGTGACAGTGGCATCAAAGTCATTTCATATTACTATTCTGCTGTTTCGTCGTGTGATCAATAAAACCTTTCATTCGTGTTCATCCAAAATAAAATTTGTGAAACTTCGTCAAATAATTTCATTTGAAATGAGCACTCGTAAAGTAAGATCCACTATCTAAAGAAATATTTTACCTTCAGCTTCTTTCGCATTACTGCTGCCATTGGTAGTACCAAATAAAAAAAATGATGCAACCCACGAGTAATTACGCAGCTAGAAATTAAGCAGTATATGTGCTCAATATAAATCTTCCAGTCTTTCACAGTCGATATGTCCATGACGCCGTCACAAAAAAAAAAAAAAAAGAAAAAAAAATATAGAATACATCCAAACTTCTATGAAACACAACAGTGTACTTAACTACCTGCCTCAAACATACTTAGGCGATGGGCTATTTATAAAACCTAATATGGGATTTTTTCACCGTCTTTAAATAGCTACATTACTGACAGAATGATAGTCTAGTTCCCTGCTTTTCTTGCTTCCTTGCTTGTACTAATAAAATCAAGAATACAACCAGACTAACGAGTCCTTCGCAACTTTGAGATCAATCATACGGATTCTATTGTGTCTCGCAGAAATAGCCGAGGTAGCTCCGAATGCATTTAATTTCTCGATTTGTCTAAGTATGGTTAACAGCCCAGTCAGCCAAGTCGTATTTAGGTCATTTATGTTTTGGGTCGAAAAATAAATTGGATGCAACAGATATTTATGATGTGTGGTGGTTAAAGTATTTATTTACAGAGGAGTTAAATGTCTTATATTAGTATTGTATTATCATAATATTTTTCATGTTTTTTTAAAAAATGTTTATTTACAGCTACAAATCTTAAAATCACATCTCTAACAAACTCTATTATTGTTTACATTACTTAATTGTCAAAAATTGATCAATAAATAATGGACACGATATCGTAGCCTCTACTATGTCGACTAAGGAGGTAGGAGTATTAATATTAGGGACCGACCATTTATATCTGTGGGGGGTAGGGGTTGGAAATTTTTGTTGAAAAAATATTCGGCTCTGATATACTTTTAAAATAATATTTTTGAATCGATTTATACGAAATAAAACTCCCTATGCAAGCTCAGAAGAAAATCCCAGCAACCCCCCCCCCCCCTCAAAAATTAAATGGTCGGTCCCTTAGTACTATATGTATATAGTAGCCTATGCTTACATTGTTACAAGTGGTATATCGTACATGGACGGTGCTGGGTTGCACAAATAATAATAATAATAATAATAATAATAATAATAATAATAATAATAATAATCTCGGGTTTTACCTTAACAAATTGAACCTAGATCTTTGAATTAATTATTCACTTTCTGACCTATAATTATATGCAAGAGTTTCGTGCAGTGAGGTAGGTTAGCCGATTTAAATCGAGCTTCAGATCCTATTGATAGCGAGATCAGCATGATCCCACAGTAAAATAAAATAATCATTCTTAAATTCATATCTCTCTAAAGCAACATGAATTTGGTATAAATCACATTTATTTCAACAAATGTTTAAAAATGATCTTCACTCACTAGACATATATGTAGTTAGTCCGAGTTTCCTCTGACCCTTCACACCCCATTTTTGATATTTGGACATTTACACCCCAACATAAATGTCCAAATATCAAAAATGGGGTGTGAAGGGTCAGAGGAAACTCGGACTAATATGTAGTTTGTTGACTATTGTAGAGTTTGCCTGGTCTATTGACCAGCTTTAAATTTACGGGCGCATTGAATTCTGTTACACAAACCTTAAACAAAATGGGATTTACTTGGGGACATTAATTATTATTTATTATATTTCGGGAAAATATGATTCGCAAATCAGCTTTCCAACTGACTAAACTGTTACCTGTACAACGAAGCCCTGCTTTGATTAATAGTCCTTCTTTTCTGCTGGGAATAATGTACAGTCCTGATTATTGCTTAAAAGAGAGAAAAAAGAAAGAGCAAATTATAAGAGACCGCCCACGCCCCAAGAACGAATGGTCGGTCCCTAAGTGATACGGAACGAGTAAACATACTCAAACTCATAAGTTTATTAATTTATTTATTTTTAAATTCAGTTCTTTTTCTTTCTCACAAGAATCTCTTAAAGGGATATATGAAAAGTAATAAAAGCATGGATAAAAATATCACAGATGCCTGTACTTTCTTTTTGCAGAGAAATGGTGAAATATATTACATTACACGGAGATGATGATGATGATGATGATGACGTCGACAACGAAAAAGATGATGATGATTTTCGACTTTCTATGAAGTACTTTGACCGATACCATACTGTATATGCGAACACTCGAAAAAATAGTTTCCTTGCATACATTATTTTCATTGTGTTTTTACTGGATTTACAACCTGTCAACTAACTGTCGATAAGTTCCTCTTGATGCCCTACAAATCAGTACAATAACCAATTTTGCAAGCGTTGAAAAATATACTCATGGGAGACGCTGATAACAATTCTTCTCTTTAATGAGTTCTTAATACGTACTTACATCCTAACTCTGTGTTTGAATTGCTTAACATGCCATGTTTCAAATATATACATCAAGATTATTTTTGGTCTCTGTTGTAAGAATTTATATAATTGTCTCCTTATATAATGAACTCTCTCTCTCGAACGAACGAACGAACGAAGGAAAGAGATAAATTTATGTTTCCAGGTGTTTGTTATAATGTCTGAAGGCATACATAATGAAAATTTGTAACTATGCTACTATTGCATAAAATGAACTTTTTTGAGGGAATTGGTCGACTTAAAATATTTACCTATCAACAATCGATATACTAGGAATCTTTCGAAACTCAATTCAATTTATTTTCATGAATTAAGGACAGCTACACTGAACCTTGAATCAATTTTTACATATTACAGTATCTGCTATTCTATCAATTTTGTTTTTAATTGAAACTTGACTGTCAGGATTTTACAAATTCCCTTGAACACCACCTGAACAGCGTTAAAGGAGTTAGCATAATTGTTGAGAAGTCCTTACTCTCTTCGTTTACACAGTCTATATTAATAAAAATAAATATATAAATACAAATAAATACCTCGTACAAACTCTCTCTCTCTCTCTCTCTCTCTCTCTCTCTCTCTCTCTCTCTCTCTCACACACACACACACACACACACACACTGTCAGACACAAATGAACAATATACGTGAGTCTAAACACGCATCAAGAAAAATTAATGTTACTAGGATTGGAAAACGATATATAAAATTACACACTCAGTAGTATGTACATGTTTAGCTGTACTATTCTACAAGCTGTTACAGTTTATAAAAAGGGTCCACTTTTCCTCGAATGTAAACTTATTATTACACAACTTTACTAAGTATTTTTTAAAAAAATATTTTTTGTACTAAAAGAAATTGCTTTTGTAACTTGTAAACTTTTGTTCTTTGTTTTTCTTTCCTTATTTTGAAGTACAGCGAGACCTAAAAATTTGGTATTTTGCTATCAGAATGAAGAAATTAATTAGATCACCAAACCAGTAATTTGTAAGTAAGACATCACTTTTGGAAATCGTGATATTTGGTATATAATTCCTAATCCATACAATAAAGGATTTCCAAAACTCTTTAATCACTTTACATTCATAAAATAAGTGTTCAATACTTTAGGCTTCTTGTTTACAAAAAGTGCATGTATCATCATCAATGAATTTTTTCTACTTCAAAAATTGATTTGTTCAGATAATTCTGTGCATGAATTTAAATTGAAATGCAATTAAAGTTGTATCTTTGGTGCACTTCTGAGCCAAGATTAAAGATTCTTTCCAGTTTTGATCACTTGTCTGGAACCTTAATTTTCTGGATCAAGCCTCGTGTTTTCCATAAGGTTGATTTATTTTATTATTTACCAAATCTTTATACCCAAGTTTTAAATTCTTATTTGCTAAGAACGATTTTTTTTTCTTCTGAACTTACATTCATAAATGTTTCCCTTGTAGATATAATTTTTAATCTTTCTTTTCCAGTGACCAGACGTTTTTAAATAATTGAGAAATATTCAATGTAATTATTAGAGTGAGCCTTTTGACGTAGTATTTCAAAATTTAATAATGATCCTTGACTAAGCAAAGAGATGTTTGATACATGTTATTCCATTTGACTGCCATTTTGTATAGGAATGAAAGTTATTCATATCCTGTGACAAGCATTCTTCCACTGACTAGAGTTCCATTTTCCATGTTGCTAAGGTATGGATAACATCTTGCCAAATTATATTACTAATATATTTACTAATCTCCGTTAATTTGGTCTTCAGTAATTCTAATATCTGGATACGTCAAAATTTTCCTGAAATTAGTTCTTAACCATATTCTGCTAAAGTCCTTCTTCAGTTGCAATAAGGCTTTTAATCCAAGTGATCGTCGTGTATTGAATAAAAGAATGAATATGAACAAAGTCTATGCCACCATCTGTAGAAGGGATTATTAGTGTTTCTCTTTTTACCCTTTCGGTTTTACCACTCCAAATAAATTAAAAAACATTTCTGTTCAATTCATTTCTATATATAATGGAGGATTAGGCAATGTTGAGAATAAATGAATTATTTTTGGCAAAATCACTGACTTGACCAAAGTTATTTGTGCATTAAGGGACAGATTTCTTATCATCCTACAACCCAGAAGTTTTCTGGCTTCTTTTGACCTCTTTGTATAATTGAATTCTAATATATCATCTAAGTTGATAGAAAACTCTATTCCTAAAAGTCGAAAGGAAGAAGTAGACCAAATTATTTCATTGTCTGTGCGTATTCTTTCTTTTGAAAATTTGTTCCTTCCTGTCCAGATAGCTTTAGATTTTGAGACATTACAACGTAAACCAGAGACTGGGGCAAAATATCCTTAAGAGTTCCGATGGTAGCTCTTAAAGACTGTGGAGACCCACCCAACAGTAAAAAGGCATCATTAGCATACTTACCCAGTTTAAATTCTCCGTCATGATAGAAAATATCAGTAATATTTCTGTTCTTCTTGAGTTCCATGAAGAGAAGTTCTATTCCTATGATAAAAATATATGGAGATAATGGGTCTCCTTGAGGACACCCTCTCTCTAGATGAAAGAACTGAGACAAGTGTCCATTGTTGATGACGCTGCTTTTGGACTTGCTGCAAAATACTCTGAACCACTGTCAAATAGAATCAGAAAAATTAAAAGATTGCAGAGTATTTTCCCAAAGTCCCATTCGACAGAGTAAAATGCTTTATCAAAATGAATTATTAAGAGGAGGGCAGATTGGTTTGTTTCATTAAGGTAGTTCTTAAAATCATATAAATTATAGTGTTTTCACAAATAAATCTCCCTTTGATGAAACCTTTATAAGTATCACTTATAATAGAGGTAAGTACCTTAAGCCTATTTGCTATTCAAGCTGATGCTATTTTGTAGTCCACATTTGGTAACTAAATTGATCTCCATTTTTAAAAAATAAATCTGCTGTCTTTATCTTCTTTCAGAATACATGGGATAATTCCCCCGAGACTGAAAATCAAAGTTGTGTTTTGATATCCGAAACTTTGAGATCTATATATAAATTCACCCAGTTGCTTCCAAAAGAACATATAAAATTCAATAGTAAATCCGTCAGAACCAGGATTGGTTTCATTTTTCATATTTTTTGTGCTAAACCGCACTCATGAAAAATCAGCTTACCCTCACACGAGTTTTCCTCTGCAATTGTAGGGTTTTTTTTTTTATCATGCATGAAGAAGTGTTTGTTTGTTTGCATATTGCTATTAGTTTTGCTTTGATAAAGTTTCTTTTTGTTGATTTAGTATTTCATTTTCATCTTTTAATCTCTTTCCATCGTCCAAAACTTATTACTTCATTATAATGTGTATTTCCTCTTTTCCTGGTTTACAAAGTATTTTGAATTCTTTTCACCAAATTCATACCATCTTGACCTTTACTCCTTTAGTATGTTTTTTTTTTTTTGTTGTTGTTGTTTTTTTTTTTCTTCTTAGTTCTTCTAGTTCGGTTAGTTTATTCATGATTTTAACATAATCCCTGTATCATTTGTTTTATTAAGTGATTTGTTGAAACTTAAAATTTCAGCTTAATTCTGTTAGCATGTTGTCTTTCTTGTTTTGCCTTTGCCTGTGAATATTCAGTTGTTTCAGTTGTAAATTTTATTTTAAGAATTTCAAAAAAGAGCTGATCAGTACATAATAGCTTTTCTTGTAGTGAATCATTTTTATCACTTTCAAGACAATACTCATCAACTGTATTTAAAATATATTTTTTTTAATTAATTTAGTGGATTCTTCTTGCATTAACAGTTTTGCACTGAGATTTCAGTAACCGTGACTCTAGGTAGTATAGATAATAATAAGGTTAAAGTTATAGCAGAGTGGTCTGTTTTGTACCCTGGAACAATAGGTGAATCTGTGACAGTGGCGTAACTACCGCCCCCACATCCCTCGCAATGCGGGGGGGGGGGGGGGGGGGGGGGGGGGGGGGGGGGGCAAAGGAGGGGGCCCGAAATTCCGCTTTACATTAATTTGATATGGGCACAATTTGAAGTTACGCCACTGATCTGTGAAATATGAAAAATATCCTCAGAGATCAAGAAATCTAATCTGCTTTGTTTTATAAAAACTGGGCTCTCTCCAAGTAAATAATCTGTATTAATTACTCTCCGTGGATCTAGTAAATCGAGTTTATTCTTGATATCCTGGACTGCTGTTGGGCCATGGGATTTATATCGTGAATACTAGTACATGTATCAAGTTCCATTCTAGTGACCACATATAATAATAGATGAATTCTCAAAACTAACAATATCTCGTCTTTGATTCTTAAAGAAGTCGGGATTATCATCATTGTGACTGTATAGATTGACCAAAATTATTATATTTCCATTAATTAATATATATATATATATAATACAATGTATCACAATCACATTTTATTCTTTGGATGTAATAATGAAAATTATTTCTAAAAGAATGGCGACACCAGCATTATTAATAAATTTATGGCTAAAAGCACACCGGAAACCCCATTCTGAATCCCAATAATGTTTAATGTCAGTAGTAATGTGTGTTTCTTATAAACATATAATAGATGCATTATTTTGTTTAGCCAAGTTTATTGTACAGAACAACTATTACAAGACAGTGTGCGAAAAGAATATATCATAGACAAAGACGTCTTCATAAGACAAGGGTCGTCGATCCACTTCGTTCCACATCGACGTGGAACGAAGTGAATCGACGACCCTTGGCTACGGACGATGAGGAAAAGATTACCTGCAGCATTCCATGCATAATAGAGATTAACATTGTAAAGACCACAAAAGTCTCCTGACTGTAAAGCAAAGATATTTTAACTGAATGCAATTTATTAATATTACGGACCAACCATTTAATTTTCGTGGGGGGAGGGGGGGGGGGGGGGGGTCCGGAGCCTGGGATTTTCTTTCGAGCCGGGATATTTTTCTTTTCTTTCTTTTACCTCAAGTTAATTAATTATTTTTCAACTAATTTTTTCTTCTATCAATCAGAGAAAGAATTTTTTTTTTCTTCCAAGCTTTTTGAGGGCCGGACATTTTTTTTTAAAACAATTACAGCCAACCCTCTCCTTACTCATGAGGCACACTAGGAGGGGAACAGTTTGGACATTCTGGACTTTCTAAGTTCAAACAGTGATATATAAGCCAGTATTGTATTGCATGTCTGCAGATCCCTCTGGTACTTTATTGGTGCAACATCAACTGGTGAGGTAAGAGTGATCAACCCAACATTCCCCAATGTTTATCATGCATTCAATACATGTAGGGAGTTATATATTTTACAACCTACCACCTATCCTGATGATACATATTAAAGCGATGGGAGGTGGAGGAAACCCACCGTCCCATATGAGTGAAGACACACCCTTCTGATGTGTACCACCTCTGCGCTGTTTGCTGGGCTCGAACCAGAGAGACATTGGTCTCCATCCTAATGCTGTTCCTACTTCAATGAATAGAAGACTGAGCTCTTATAACCACTCGGTCACCCATTTTTAGTTGTTCAGAAAAATGTCAAAGGTAAAGGAAAGTTTGTACAGAATGGTTTCCCTGATGAATGTCTTTCTTCAGTGCTTATATTTTTGTATCTGCAGTACAGAAATCCTGAAAATGAAGTTAGGTGAAATGACAATGAATTAAGCTTTATAGAGACACACAAAAGCGTGAAGCTGTGAACAGATCACTAGGTGGTTCTCTATCTAAGAATGTCAACTACTCAAGGAACTTTGAAGATGTGCAGCAACTAATCATGGTATTAACAACAAATTGGGATATTAATGGTAAATAAGTTGGACAATTTGGGTGTCAGCCTCTATAAAAAAAATAAAAACACTGTAGTCCTTAAGTCGAAGTGAAAAAGGATCTGGATATTTCAAACAAAACCGTATCTATCCTGAAGTCAAGCACCATGCTTCAAAGATAGGGTGACATAATATATGCCAGGTAACAAGTAAAAAAAATAATAGATAAAGCAAGGAAATCTGACTTTAGAAAAGGAGAGTTAGATATGCCAAAGTAAAATGAGGTATACCCATATGCCTGAAACAGACCGAAATACTTGGTTGAAAAAAGACAGCAGCAACAACAACTCAACTATTAGAGGAAGGAAATCTGTAGCACGTGTCACCTATTGTGACATTTAAAATCATTGCCTGATGAGATCCACAGAGAGATCGAAATATACATACATACAAGTACAAATAAAAGAAAGCTTACCATACAAATAATATAAATCGATTTCTGAATTCTGCATTATTGGTACATTGTAAACTCAAGAATGCAATCTGTATTTGTACCATGACCAAAACATATCTTTTCACTAAGACAAGAAGTTCTAGAACAATTTGTCTGGTGGCTTTCCAAATATAAATGAGATGCATTGATACATGAGCTATTATAGCACAGATGACAGCATTCCAGAGATTTGGGTATACCTAAATTCCAAAAAAAAATCTGTGTAAGCAATTATGTGGTTGTGTTTCTTTTTCCATACTTGTATATTATGCTTTTTCTATGAAAGTAAGCTATATTTCCCATTTTGTGTCTGGCCACCAGTCCACATGTGGTATTGCCTACTTGAAACCAGGACAAATCTTTCATTTGGTGTCACTGTACAATATCGAGAAAAAAAAATCCTTCCATGCTAAATTTAAAAACAGGAAATTGGTGTATTAATACAAAAAAACCCACATTACTGATTGTTTTGGATCAGTACATACACAAAAATGTGGCCTGCACCTTGAAATACTGAAATGTTTGATTTTTTTTAAAAAATCGTATACATGTATATATGTATTTTCCCAACAGTTTTGTGTCATGTTCCATTTATAGATGCATTTTTGTATTAAGGGATTTCCTGAGAAGACTTTTTTCTTCAAATTAATAACCTGGTACCCTGGTCTCCCATGA
This sequence comes from Margaritifera margaritifera, assembly GCA_029931535.1. Lineage (NCBI taxonomy): Eukaryota > Metazoa > Mollusca > Bivalvia > Unionida > Margaritiferidae > Margaritifera > Margaritifera margaritifera. The sequence goes on from JAQPZY010000850.1 coordinate 323,518, forward strand.
TGCGAAAGCCCATGATGCTCTGGCATGAGAGGTCAGGGTATCAGGCTATTCAAATAGAGACATGTAGTTATAAATTAAGTATATTTATTCTTGGGGTCCCGTAGATAACCAACCTAAAAGTTACCAAGTTGACATAACTGTCAAACGAATCAGGGTCTATCGATGTCGCTCATGAATGTTCAGTAGCTGTGAAGAATTGTAGCAGGATTCTTTGGACTGTACACATGTCGCAAAAAGCCTAACAGAAATTAAGATTGCTGCTACCATTTAAAGAATTTCCAGTGTATGCAAATTAGCAGTCTCAAATTGTCAAACTTTATAGGACATCACCTGGTCGTTCAAGATTTGTGGAGTTGACTTTATGGTCAGTCTCAGTAGGAGGTGGCATGGAAAATAAATGTAAATTTTGATTACAGTTTATTGTAATTAACATAGAAAAATCGTAGATTACACTTGTGACTTTCTTTGGCTTGGAGGGTATGCAGAAAAGAGGATATAAAGCTTCTTTCATTCTGTTTTCGAGCTTATTTTGCACAGCAAAACTGGTTGTTTTTATTGGCTACTCCGTGTTTAATCTCTTTATTTATTATATACTTAAGTGTGAAATATAGATGATTATTGGCGAAATAATTTTCATACTTTTTTCATTCCTATATTTTCATATGTGAAAAATATATCCTTATATTTTCACATTTTTTATCATAATTTACTCTAAATGATAAAGGTATATATAGAAATCATTCCTTTTTTTTACTAGATATGGTGATCAATTTCCACAGCAAGTCAAAGAAGCTTCAACTGTAATTTATCTAAAGGCTGAAGCCCGACTTATTTCTCAGTTTACTGTCTGCACACACACACACACACACACACACACACACACACACACACACACACACACACACACACACACATTTCTCTTGGGGCCTCTCACTTGCTATTTTTTTTTCAAATATCAAATATAGTCTCTAGATCAAGAGAGGTAACAAGGTCAGCCAATCAGATGCAATGCATCTCCTTAATATTGCCTACATTTGAAGTTTGATCAAAATCAGATTTACAAAATATGGCTTCTAGAGTGGTAATAAGCTCAGTTAATCAGATGCAAGATCACCTCAATAATATGCATGAATCCTGCTCATTATCGAAATTGAACAAGATCCTAATGATGTAAGGATATACTCCAAGCTTGATCAAAATTGGATCAGAAATATGCCCTGCAGACTGATCACAAGCTCAGTCAATCAGATGCAAGATTAATCTCATTATTATGTGTAGATCTTGCTAATTATTTAGCTCATCCAAGATCTTGATGATATAAGCCCATATTTCAAGTTTGATCAAAGTCAGATCAGGAATGTGGCTCACAGAGGAATAACAAGCTGAGCCAATCAGATGCAAGATCACCTAATTAGTATGCATTGAACTTGTGCATTATCAAACTTGTCCAAGATCTTAATGATATAAGCATATATTGCAAGTTTTATTGAAATCAATCAAAAATACATCCAGAAGGGTAGCAAGTTCTAAGTTTGATCAATACCATATCAATAATATGACCTCCAGAGTGGTAACAAGGTTAACCAATCAGATGCAAGATCACCTCATTATTATGCATGCATTGTACTGATTGTCAAATTTATCTGAGATTTTGATGATACATATTCCAAGTTTGATTGAAATCTGATCAGAAATGCTGACTCCAGCATGGTACAATCAACTGTTGACAGACGGACACATGACACAACTGATGCAGGGCCATACCATAAGCTCATTTGGCTTTACGGTCAGGTGAGCTAAATTCTTTAATCTCATACTTTTCACCATAAGTCGTAATAAATATAAGTAATAACTGTATTAAAAACTTCAAAACATGGGCCAGAAAGTAATTATAAATACTAATAAGTGAAATTGAAATGCACAGATCTTGTATAGGCTTATAACCAAAACCTTAAATACAAAATTGAACCTTGATGTTTACATATAACAAAACTTAAATGGAAGTTTTAACCTCAGCTTGCAAACAAATCAGTCAAAGCTGGATTATAAAGTATCAAATAAGGTCAAGCATATGCCATTTCACACAGTAGTGAAATTGAAATGCATAGTTCCTTCCAACAAGCATTAAACAAAAAGCTTTAACACAGATGTTAATCTAAAACAATTTCCCATAATTTGCAAAACCATCTGATTCAGCAAAATAGAGTTTTAAAGAAGTATTAAATAAAGTCAGGCACGTTCAATTTAACACATATAAGTAAATTTCAAATACGTAGTTCATTTCCTACAAGCAATAAACAAAACCTCAAGCACAAACATTTGACCTGCTGTCTACATATAACAAACCTTAAACACTAACTTGACCTTCACCTTTTCCCCACATTTTCCAAAAGAAAAGCTCAATGAAAGAACACCAGTAAAATTCGATACAAAAGTATTGTATAAGGTCAGGCACATGTAACACAGAAGTAAAACTGAAGTACATTGTTCCTTCCAACAAGCAACAGACAAAACTTGAAACACAAACTTCAACCTGAAACTTTCTCCCTATAAATAAAAAAAATGGTGTAAACAAATACTGAATAAGGTCACATGCTATTTAAAACACACAAGTGAAATTCAGATGCACAGAAACAAAACCTTGAAGTGAATTGGGTAAGGAGTTCAACAAAAACTAAGTGATGAAAAAGAGTTAACAGTGACAATAAAAAGATCTCACCAAAATGTGTCCCCAATGTAATTCTTGACCTCACAGAGTCAGAAGCCATGGTCAGAAGTGGTATTAAGAGAATGAAAGTATGTTATGATATTATATTTCAATTCAATATGGACACCATTGTGGCTATATTGGATTTCTGATCTGCATCATTTTCATTTAGGACCAACATGACACCATAAGAATTTTTCTGGTGAAAATCTCATGTTGATAAGACTCGCCATTTAGGATAAGTAGCAATAAGATTTTCAAGATGGCTGCCATGGTGCAATATTGAATGTCACATCAGCACCATTTTCATTTTATGACCAAGTTGACATCATAAGAAATCTTTTAGATAAAATCTCACGTTGTAATGACTTTCTATTCAGGAGGAGTAGCAATAACAAGATTTCAAGATGGTCGTTGTGACAGCCATATTGGAAGTCTAAGTGACATCATATTTAGTTATGATCAACCAGACATTATAAGTGTTCTGGTGAAAACACCATGTCGATATGACTACATATTTAGGAGGGGTAGCAATAACAAGATTTTCAAGATGGCCACTGTGACAGCCATATTTGATGTCCAAGCAGCACCATTTGCACTTAGGACCAACTAGACATCATAAGTCTTCTGGTGAAAATACCATATCAATTACCTTCCATTCAGGAAGAGTAGGAACAACAAGATATTCAAGATGGTTGCTGTGGTGGCCATATTGGACATCACATCTACACCATTTTCATGGAGGACTGACATGACCATGAGATGAATGTGTTTATGTAAAAGTTTCATAGCAAACCTCCAAGTAGTTTTGGAGGAGCAGTGGTAACAAACTTGTACTAACGCATGGATGGATGACAGATGATGGACAACATATGATGCTTGGACAGCAGACAACAGGCCACCCCATAAGCTCTTCAGGTCCATGACCAGTAGAGCTAAACATGAATTGAACTTAACTACGGGGTTATGAAAATATAAATAAAGGTACAAAATGCAACCAAAAACTTTAACCAAAAAGTGTCCCCAATATATTTATTGACCCTTTGGCTTAACCCAATGGCATGTGTGGTACTGAGAGATTAGGAGTATGTGATGATATTATATTCCAATATGAAGTGAACCAGGTAGGATGTCACCGAGCTACAAATGCTGTAAAACAGAAAACTTTAACCAAAACTGTCCACAAAATGACACCCACCCACAGACCCCCAAACATTAGATACATCATTTTGGGTGCATACAAATATAAAAGGAGAGGAAAGACTTAGCATTATACAATTTATTTATCATATGAAGACTATTTATACTATTATAACAAAAGTATATAGTAAAAATATCTATATACTCCATATCTGTACAATAGTTTCAATAGGAAAATAGCTGATATTTATTATCAGAAAGCCTTTAAATACATAGTTCATTTCCTACAAGCAATAAACAAAACTTCAAACACAAACATTGACCTGTTGTCTACATATAACGAGTATTAAACACAAGACTGTGACCTGCAGTCTGCATATATTGAACCTTAAACACTAACTTTACCTCAAACCTTTACCCACATTTTGGAACAAAAAAAACCCAACAGAAAACCAGTAAGTTGGGTACAAAAATATTTCTACAGGTCAAGCACATGTTATGTAACAAACAGAAAGGAAACTTAAATACATACACAGTTCCATCATACAAGCAAAAGACAAAACTTTAAACACAAACTTTAACCTGAAACTTTTTCCCTATAAATTAAATAAAAATGGTGTAAATGAGTATTGAATAAAGTCAGGCACATCACATGATATTTAACATACATTAGTGAAATTCATATGCATGGAAACAAAACCTTCCACACAAACTTTAAACGAAAACTTTTCCCCAGACATTGCACAAAGAAAAACGAGTACAACTGGGTATAAATATTAAATGTTAATAAACACACAACAATGAAATTTAAATGCATAGTTCCTTCATATAAGCATAATAAAAATTTCAAAAACAAACTTTAACCTTCTTTCTACATCTGCTGAAGTCAACGATGCCAGGTCATAGCATAAGCTCTCCTGTACTTTGAGCAGGCAAGCTACAAAGGAAAATAACTGATATTTATTATGGGAAAGCCCGATTTCTGTTAAGAGTGCTTACATATCATGGATTGATTTTCATGCTGTTTCGCTCCCACCGGGAACAAAGTAGAATGCATGTGAAACTAAGCCTAGGCTTACTTGTACAAGGATAAGGGGTGAGACAAAATTGCCGATGTAAAAACTTTCTGTCTGGAATGAACTGCAGTTAGACTGTTCTGGTACAATTTGATATTTAAGTATGTTATGATGTTATGTTCTAAATATGCATTGAATTTGATGAGATTGAAGTAAAATAAACTGATACAAATTTGTCAAAAAGTGTCAAACCTCTCCACCTCACGGGTTTCACCCAGGAACATAACCCTGGGACCAGTAGTAGTTTAAGGAGAAAGGAAGCAGTGGATCATATAAAATCTCAAATATGAAGTGAATTAGGTGAGGGGTTATTAAAACATTTGAAAAAAGAACACCAATCAAAAGTGTCCTGCTTCTTGACCCAATGGCCCCATCCAAAGACATAACCTAGGAGAAAACAGCATATGACCAACTAGACCATGGGACGAATGTGTGTATGTAAAGTTTCATGGCAATCTTCCAAGTAGATTAGGAGGAGTAGCGATAACAAACTTGACATATGATGGTCAGATGACAGACTACAGGCCATCCCATAAGCTCTTCAGTTCTATGACCAGAAGAGCTAAACATGAAGTGAACTGAGTACTATAGGGTTATGAAAATATAGATGAAGGTACAAAATGCAGCCAAAAACTTTAACCAAAAGGTGTCCCCAACAAGAAGATTGTTTATTTCTCGTTGCAGGACATCTACCTTTCACAGGTTTTTGGGATATCTGTAGCTGAAGGGACCCTGGACAATGGAGAAAGATGTTGAATGTGATACAAAGGCCTTCTGAAACAACTTGCCAGGTCTATGAATCTATGTGGTAAATTCTTTCCCATTCCACAGCAAAGAGAGAAGTCTTTCCCCCACCATGATATCTGATGAGAGCAGCATGAGCATGTAGTCATTTCTTTCTGGAAGGAGGCTGTTGTGGAGAGAAACAGGGGCAAAAACAATCCCCTTCACTCTCCTTCTTGTCCATATTTGTTGTTGAGAACTGTGACCTTCCATGTGTAAAGGATCTGTACGACTGTTTCCCCATCTGATGTATCTTTTGTATTCCTTTGATCGCTTTGCTGAAAATATCTCATTGGTCTCTAATGCTGTGCCTTAGGTAGATTTGTTTCCTCGGTGGCCTGCTTACACACTTCCTCTACCTGGCCATTAAAGAGGAGGTTGGAAGAGAATGACTGTGATTTCAGCTTGGCTTTGTGGTGGTCTTTTAAAATGGTGGAAGTGAAGAGCACTGCATATCTTTCCACCAGCTGCAAATTAGCTGCTGCTGTCAAGGCATTGGCCAGTGTATGTTGTGCTGCTCTGTTCAGTACTTGTGCCATTCCTGAGACAGACTCCCACGCATGTCCAGTGGGTATCACTGTGGGAGGTGATAAGCTGTTTCCACTTGTTGGAACTTAGCCACCAAGACCAAGTCCAACATTGAGTCTATGGCAACGACATTTCGGACCAGCTGTTTTGTGTCACTGAAGGGTTTCCAGTCTATCCTTACTGACGAGGTTTCTGACATTCCTAGGCCTGCAATGTCTCTATCTACCACCGAGGTTTCTCCATGAAACAATGGCATGAATGTCTTATAGAATGTTCTATTAAAATTGGATGGTGTTGTCATTGTGAAAAGAAAGGTCTATTGACACTAGGGTCATGTAAATGCCTCTCTAAATAACTAAATAAAGTTAGCCATTTGACCAGACTGCGATAACAGTTTGAAAGCTGGTTGGTCTTTCTTGATTAAAATGTCAACTGATGCTGGAACTCTGGACCAAGCTGTTGATGGAGCAGGAGAAAGTGGTGGACAAAATTCTGGTGATAACAAGTGAAAGACTTCCTTGATCAATGCTCAGAAAGTCTTCTCTTGTCATCGTTAGATCTGGCATGGACAATGGAGCTTGTGAGCTAATTCATCATCTCTAGAAGAATGTGGTGATGCCGACTCCTCTTGTACAATATCAGATGGAGCTGGTGAAGATTGTCGAAAGTGGCAGCTAACTAAACTAAAAGTTCATCTGAATTGAGATACAGTAACTTCCAGGTGATTGCTAAGCAAGTCCTCCATTTGAGTGGCATATGCATGTCACTGATTTAATTCCATATCATGTGAGTACTGTGGCACTCAACTGGGTCTAGAGTGCACAGAGTGCCTTAAGGCACTAAAATGGGTATGCTGATCCATAAGAGTGCTGGTGTTCTGATCTTGGGTCAACATAATAGACAAAGTGAATTCCTCCTTTGACATTAAAGACAAGATTGACCTTGGTGTTGACCTCTTGCGATCTGATTCGAATGGCACAGTCTGATCGTGGCAGAACAGTGCCATCATATCCTCCATAATTTTGTATATGCTAATACAGGTAACAAGTTATGTAATCCAAAAAACTGGTCCCTACTTGCATTGTCTGAGACAGTATCTGAGTTGGACTCGTATGTTCTTGATCTGGTCTGTGTCTGGCAGTGAGAGAAGACCAGCCATCATACGCTTGAGGCATCACGCCTATAGGTACCACCGAAAAAGGTTTGTCTAGTTGAGGCAGCATGGCTGGGGCTAGGTCTGTCGCCATCAGTGAAATGGATCTCCTGATCCACTTTTTGGCTGGTGAACCCTCTGGTTTGCAATATTCATCCCTCAGGAAATTGACAGAAATGACATCAGCATCGATGCTGATGGCATCCTCGTCTCTCCAGAGTATTTTTCCACTTTCCCTTTCTGTTTACTGTATTTATCATGTATATTGGGACACCTTATATGTTGGAGCACCATAAATTAATTTGTAAGTAATTTTTTTGTGTACTGTATGTTCTGGGACAAATCTTTTTTTATTTCGAGTCATAAGTTTTGGGCAACTTTTTCAATCATAATATCAATGTTTAGCTGGTAAAATTATTAATAAAGGGCATCAATTGTAGGATTTGAAAATGAAATCATTTGAAACTTGCATGTAAAAAAATGCACTAAAACTTCAATCTTATACAAGAATTAAAAGAACCGACTGTCAGTGTTGTTTCTTTATGCTTTTTTTCCTAACTGCAAACAGTTGAAAAACAAAATTTGATAAATCTAGGGGCAATATTGCAAACTCTAGATGTTTGCAGTACATACAAAATACTGTAAATTCAAATATTTTGTTTTCATGCCACTATTCCCATCCAGAAATGCATATATGGTATATACTGTGTTTATCCATTTCATTATGGTTTTCATTACACAATACTTGTATCTACCTTTAATTGGATTTTATTAATTTGAAAATATTAAATTAAATATTACTCATTGCAAAGTGAAGTCTCCATCAATGTTGTTTACCCTCAGGTGTTTACTAGTAAGTATATTGCTTCCATTTTCGTGTAAGTCTGAACAACCTATTTGTATTATATTTTGTTTTGCTGTATAAAGACTATGTTTGATGCAATAAAAGTTTTAATTTGATTTATATTTGCCTTTTTCATAAGACAGATCTAATTCCCAAGTAATATTTTCTAAGTTATCAACCAATGCAAAGCCCTTAGCACTCACTTTGTTTTCTCAACCCTATGATCAAGCCATGAATATGATACTTGTTCAGTACCAAGTAGAGTCCTATATTCAGTTAGCAGAGTTTATTTGAACCTCCTGTGATCATGCCACACAATTAACACCTGTTCAGTCGCGGCATATCCTTTAATAGATTTCACAGAATGTATGCTCAAAGTGTCACTTACAAAGCCCCAACTGTTCCACTGTTTCAATTTATTTTCTTAATTCCTGTGAATACTGGTAAATAGAAAAAAAAGTCAGCTTCCCTAGGTCAGCCTACTTTGTATATAACAAAATCTGCACACTTAAAAGAATCCAAAGTCAGCTTTTGGGGTTGGCTTGCTTTGTAATAAAATAATCTTTGTATTTGACATCTTAAGTTGAAATTATGGATTTATTACTCTCTACCAGGTGTGGTTATTCACCTCTAAGCTTCTACTGTTTGCCACCTGTCATCATAATTGATACAAACAGGCATTGATGTCTGCATAGTACAATATCATACACAGCATTAATTGTCTTTAAGAATACTTTCTGTAACACATGCAAATGAAAATATTGTCATTTGCACTCAGATTGAATGTATTTCCTAATAATGATTTTTATTTGTGAAATATTGTTATATTGTTAACCTGGATATAATACACTCTTGGTTATTTTGCACCATACACCGGGTCATGCATGAATTGCTGGTGCCTTCAAGCAATCGGTTATTTCTCTCTCTCTCTCTCTAATTCTTTTGTTTGTGATTTTGTTGGATCCAATTTTCAGTTTGATAACATATTAAAACCTTTGAGGACAACCAAACACAATTTGTTTATATATATTCACGTCCATGAACAATGTGTCAATGTTTAAACTGATATAAGCACTACATACTATGGATACATATTACATTACAGGACCATGCAGAGTTTGGATAGAGGATATAGGTTTGTGTCTTTTATACATAAACTGCTTTTGAAGAACAAAAAAAAGGGAATAAATGAGAACAGTACAAGTTTAGTTTCTTTCAGTTTATTATCAAATAAACATTTTATTTACCTACTTGTATTGAAACATGCAGTGTTGGGTGGGTGTGGCCAATTCAACGCAATCTGTTTCGTTTCTGTAACTTGTGGGACATATCATCTAGGTGAAAAAATAATTTAACCATAAGTTATGGGACAGGAATAAAATCATTTATGTTTTATCTTGTCCCAAGATATATGGTAAATACAGTAGATTGTGCACCCAGTACTGACGCCCACTGACTCTCTGTCCATAGAGTGCATATTTGACATGTATTCCCCAACTGGCAACCCCACACATGCTAGACATGTATTATGGTTATCGTCCATGCCCTTCAGGCATTTACACTGATTCCATTTAGTCCTGGCCATATTCTAGACTCTGTAAATAGAACTAAAGCGGACAATATGCATCCTGGTTTATGAACTCATGCAGTGGATGTTACTGAGATACTACACTCTATCATAAAAAATTACCTGTAAATCAAGGGCCCAACTGATGACCTTTACACGTAAAGTCACTGAACCATCGCTTTATAGTTATGAAGTGGACGCTATGACTATAAGTTATTTATAGAAAACTTACCTGCATGTGCCAGAAAATACGCAGACTTTATAGAGAGATGTGTGAGCAACATGGTTTAAACTTACTGAGGTGGATGCTGTGAAACAATAGTTTTTTTTTCTATAAACAAAAATTACCTGCACAACTTAACAAGTCTAATTTATATTGCAAATTTAGAAAAGTTGAGTATACATTATTGAATGCACATACTAGCGACCCGTGTAGGTAAATACAAATGGGTGACAATATATTTACGACAAAATTTTAATTCTACAATAGATAGAAAAACTTTGTCTTTGATAGAAAAGAGCAAGAAATAATTGGAAATATAGACGGAGTATACTTCCCTTGGACGAGAAACTCCTCCAACTTGCTCTATAGTTGAATACCCAAAACTCTTGATTTGGTTTGTTAGCCCTCTCAAAAGTTAGCATGCTAATTGGCATGACCAGAAGTAGTAACTGGGTTACACACAGGATTTGGCACCAATCCCTATATCAAAGGAAGATCACTCTGTCTGACTGGCACATATGTGTCCCGACAATGTATAGCTCCCAAAGCTAAATATTTAAGCCTGGGAGGGCTGGATTTGCAAGGTAGTGTTAGTAATACTAAGGTATTATAATTGGGTAACGTGTTTGAAGAAGAAATTTTTGTTGATAAGCTTCAACACTGTACAGTGCATTTAATGTAATACTGTCATAGATAAATTTACAATAATGAAAGGAACATAATAATAAAAGAGCTTAAACAAATGTAGAATTCTAGAGATTACAAGTTTTTGACAGCTATTATATGTTCATCTGTATAGAGGCAATATCTTTCTACATTCCATGTTCAGAGATAACTTTAAAAAAGAAAAGAATGTTAGACAAAAATTGCATTGGAAAATATTATAGCACATGATACTGGGTTGCTCATAAATTGATCTGATTGATAATTTGTTACTTAAAGTGTTTTTTGAAAACTTTACTACTTTAATTGTTTCTTGACAAATCGACCATAATTTCATATAATAGATTACAGAAAATCTATACCCTGATTACTTGTAATATCACATTTTACATTTATATGCAAACTCCTTCCACATTTATCCATTCATCTTTAAGTATTAAATGGTTCAAAAACACCTATATTATTCATCAACAAATCAATTTGTTACTGTATGATAATTTAAAAAAAAAACACACTATAATTTTCTTCAAAAAACTTTAACTTTATGGTACAAATATTTCTTACATGAGGCATTAATGTGTCTGGTTTTTATTATATCTGGAAATTAAGTGATTTAATCTATTTTCATGTGTTTCCAACCAGAGTGTGATTTTTGTCATGTTCAAGATAAGATTTATTTAAAGTCGGCATGATTTTAAACAACAGTTCAACATAAGCTCTAATGAGCTTTTTACAGACGTGACATAATAAAATAATAATGACATTAGAACAAAGATTTGCAAGACATACAAACAAAATACATAGATACAACTGGACAAAAACACATAGTGCATAACTTAGAATATATACAAGTGGAGTATTTTAACATTGTAGTAATTAAGTAGTGAATTCAGTATTAAAGAATTACAGGTTAACAATCAAAATTTATATTATGCGAGAGGCAAAAAAAACAATTTTGGACTAAAAGCAGACTATGATGCAGATTATGCATTACTTAAAAGAAAGGAGCTCACAGTTGGCACCTGACAGTACATAAGACAAAGACACATAAAACAAAATGGTAATACATGTATTAGTTGTTGTCATCATGGTGGGAGGGATGGGGGGGGGGGGCTTTATTTGCAGATATTACATTTACAGTATTTACCATTCCAGGATAATATTAATGATCTAATGGAGTTAAAATTTGACTGTTCTCTAAAGTGATTAGGTAGTTCATTCCATAAAACAGCTGCTGCATATCTAAAAGATTTTTTACCATATGTTGAGGTTTTAATTCTTGGGACATCTCAAATATTTGAGTATCTAAAATTATACTTATTTTGTTTAAGACATATCAAATCATCCAAACATTTTGGGGCTAAAATTGTTTAGAATTTTAAAAGTTTCTAGAGCCATAGCCCTAAGTCTGCGCACCTTCATGGCTGGCATTATTGCCTTAAGTAATAGCTTGTGATAGCTGTATGTGTAATCATCATACACAAATCTCAGACCACGCTCTTGTAATTTTTCGAGTTTAATAGTGTTCATGTCACTGCAGAAGTGCCAGGCCAAGGGACAGAAGTTAAAATTGGAGAGAATAAAAGTGTGAAGGATTGTCAGTTTGTTGAGTCTAGTTAACTTCTGACCAATATGTTTCAAGACAGATAGTTGCCTTGAAGCTTTCCTAGAGATTTTTTACAAGTAGATCGAATTGCAGTTGGTAGTCAATGTCAATTCCTAGCAGTTTAACAATTTCTTCACAATTTATGACAGCACTGCTTATGTTTAGTACAGGCTTCATACTGAATGTCTTTTTACCCACAGATAGTGCTTGAAACTTTTCTGGGTTGGCTTGCATTTTGTTCGCAGTGAACCAGTCAATAAGAATGTTGGATTCTGTTTCAAGTGTGTCAATCAGAGTGTCAAAGTCCGGTGAGGAAAATGACAAAGTGTTATCGTCGGCATAGTTATATAAAGAGCCATTTTTAATAATATATGAGTATGATGAAGTCTGTTCTTTTACTGCAGAGTTAAACCAAATAGTTTCACAGGGTGACCACAACTATCTTTCGCAAAACATCCTTACTTTTGTCTGTACATGTATTTAAGGAAGACAATCTGCATTCAAAGGAAATCAAGAAACAGGTGGAAACAGCGTAAATACTGACACATCTAAAATGTCAGTGGTTATTTTTTCCATAATGTATCTTCAATGCTACCATTTTAGAACTCAGATTCAGCAGCCAATGCAGGAATAAATTAAAGTTAAGTCTAAAAATGATATTCAATGCAAAATCTTCTGGCTTATCCGTTTATATTTCTGTACTTATGATGACAAATCCTTATAAAGTGGAAAAAAAAATCCATACATGTGGTCATCCAGCTTTCAATCACTTTTTCCTTTTTTATATGATGACTTGTCATTTAATTTCAAATCTACACATACACAAGCTGATATGAAGATGAGATATGACATGAAGATCAAAAGTAAAGAAGTTATGGCACATACAAACTTGTGATAATTCTAAGTGTCTTAAAGGAGATAAGGTATGTTGTGAATTCTATCTGATTCAAAACAGATTGTAAAATTTGTTTTATCAGTATGCTCAGAAGCTTGAGCACATAAAAGATGAATTTGTCTCAATCATTAGAAATCAAAAGATAAAAAGTACACATCTTTCTCCCTAAAATGCCATAAAAGTGACCTGCAGAGGCCACCTTCTTTCAACAAGGACAAGTCAGCATAGTGCATATTTAATACTCATAAACTGAAAAGATTGTTAATTATACACTATAATTGGTTCTCCAAAAACAAGTATAAAAATCTTGTGAGACAAATTCAGTAACAATAATATGACACAATTTATTAACCAATCAAGGGTAAATTATGGAGACAATCTTCAAAATGTTAATTTTTTATGCTTTTTGTAGAACATATGTGCAAATAACAAATCTGTTACTCCAGAAGGATGTATTCCAACCAAATACTATTAATTTACCATTAAAAGTAATGCAGAGTCAAATTGTCAAAAATTATCAACTGCATTACCTCCCTTGACTAAGGCTCATTTTTTTAAAAATTATGTGTGACATCATTCCAGAACAAGCTAACCAGCCACTAATGAATATATTGAATGTATGGTCAGTAAAAATGATGGACTGTGTGTAGTATATGGTCAGAAATTGTTATCACAGACATAAAAGGTCTATTGTTTTCATTTCCTTACATTTCTAAATGAAGAACAATGCAGACAATATGAATCTACAGATTATACATGTACTGTCGCAAATCAGAAAGTATTAATTACAGTTTTCTGAACGGGCCCTTGTGCATTCTATTTTTGTTCCAAGCATATTATAAGCAAACATATCATCACAAATCATTCTAAATGTTGAGAAAAGGATTTAGACACATCATTTAGGTAATCATCAGGGGAAAAATAAGCAAGAGAGAGAGAGAGAGTGAGAGGAGAATATTGAAAAATAAGTAGTTCCTTTCATTGTTTTCAGAAATTTGAACTGCAAAGACATACTTTATTAAAACTTTGCTTTATTGATTTGTGCTAGAGAAATAAGAGCATCAAATATCAAGTAGAACATGGCAAAATTATATTATGTTAGAAGATGACAGGTTACATTTAAAGGGAGTGGGACCCACTGTATCATTTTAGAGAACTGCAGTTTTTGAAGTTACTGTTGATAATTTTTAAAAAAATTGGGATCTGATATATTTTGGTCAGTGTAGACTATCTATCATAAAAGTTAGAAAACATGCAGAGATTGTACTTCTCTGTCTGAATGCACAGTATTTTTTTTTTAAAATTCTTTTTAATAATTGTTATCATTTGTTTTCCTTTTTCTCTCCATCTATCAATCACCATACTGATTGCTTACATTTCCGCTGTTCATTTCATAACCTACTGCAAATTCCATACACTATATTCTCTACATTAGCAAGTTCTTTGTTCTAGTGATATGTCACTGTTGCATACATGCCAAGGGCAGGTAACACCTGTATCAACTTTTGATAGGGTCAATTTTTTTAATGCAATTATTTTCAAATGATCCAATAGAAGTTTATAATAACAACAAATAAAGGGTTTTCAGGGATGAAAAATTCAAAAGTTAGTTTAAACAGAAACTTCCAAAAACTGACCTTTAATGAGATCACTGACCATACTATAAGGGGCAACAGTGTACTGAGGGGCTTTATAGTGAGGGACTATTGTACTTTATAGTGAGGGACTATTGTACTTTATAGTGAGGGACCATTGTACTTTATAGTGAGGGACTATTGTACTTTATAGTGAGGGACCATTGTACTTTATAGTGAGGGACCATTGTACTTTATAGTGAGGGACCATTGTACTTTATAGTGAGGGACCATTGTACTATCAAAAGGCTTATAATCAGCCATTTAGTACTAATCATAGTGTCTGTATCAGAATTATATTCCATAAAATTTATGTGTCTTTGTACTTGGAACATGTGTGGAAACATATCTGATATTAACAGTAAGCTGTTAAATGTTACACTTGGTCATTGTCCTAACCATCCATTTTATCACAATGTAGAAAGGGTGCTTTTAATTCCATCTTTCTCCCTCCTCAATCTGATTGGTATGTTCGTGGCAAAAAGGCTCAAAATATCTTCTTTATATGATCTTTCATCACGCTTATACCATTTAATCTTGGGAACATTATTAAGTCCAAAAGGAATAGCACAATCTTTTTCTGGAAGAACTGGTCGCACTCTGGAATTTTTGACTGTAGCCATTAAAACTTCATTTCGGAAGAAATCAGCATGTTCATCTGGAGAAGACCGTTTGGACAGATAAACAAAAATTAGAGTACAGTGCTTACAGACAAATTTGGCTTTTTCTGTCAACTTTGCTGGACCCCATACCTTTTCTTCTGTGTAAAGACAAATGTTTGGATGCTCACCAAGCCCTAGATCTAATTTTTCTAGATGGTCTTTAAATGCATACACGTCATTCTCATCAGCTTCAGAGTAGATGATGCATACATCAAAATGTTCCTTCAAGACATACTCTGTAACTTGAAGAGACACAGAAGACATTGGAGAAATCAGACCAGATATACTGTTGTTTTTGTCCCCAGTTCCATGACAAACTGCGATAGATGATTTGGAATGGTGTATGGTAGATGAACATTTTGGAGGTCCACATGCTGAAAGAAAATAAAATAGCATGTGTCACATTACCAGGAATTTCCCCTATACTAACAAAATCCACCCTGACTTTGTGACTGACATCATCATGACTTTGTGGAATTATTTTACATCTTAATTGATATTTCTAAGCAATTTAAATTAGAGACACCAATGAATGTTTAAATAAAGGACCCAGAAGAATTCTCTACCATCCATAAGTACATGTAGCTCTATTTAATGTACATTACATGTAATAGTTCTTAATTCTTAGGTGAAATATTTATCCAGTTTTTTTGTATCATGTTCTCCATAGCTTCCCTTTTGTCATTTAAAGAATGTCCATTGTTTTCACAATTAAATGCACAAGTTCAACTTTATTTTTCATAAGACCATACTCCATTAGTTCTGTAGAATGTGCCCATATAGTTTTTAAAGTTATACACTATTTGACCAATTTCTGATCATTGCAGGTACCATTATTGTCAGGGTCACTTTCATGATCCAAATCAGTTTGGTTTGAATGCTTAACATCATCCAGCAATGATGACTCACCATCATTTGTGTATTCTGTGCTTAAGTCATTATCAAACTCCACATAATCAATAATGGTCCTTCCAGATGGTACAAGAGGCAAAAGATCCTCTTCAAACAAGTCTTCTACCTCTTGTTGTGTTACAATGGGGTCTTACTGGAAAAATCCACATTTCTGAAAGCAGTTTTGGATAGTATCAGGTGTTACCATATCCCATGCTCAAGTTAACCATTGAACTGCTTCTAGCAGTGTCACCTGTCTCGCTATCTCTGACGCTGTTGATGCATCTTCCATCCAAAATAGTACATGTTTAAATAGCTTTTTCCTGTATAAAACTTTAACTGTTTGGATGATCCCTGCATCCATGAACTGAAGTTTTGAGGTTGTATTGGGTGGAAAAAAATGACAGATTCACATCAGATAATTCCATTTTTGGGTTTGTGGAAGTTATCTAGAAAAAGCAGGATATTTCTGTTTTGCACTTTAATTTGATGATTTGGCTTCTTTAAACAAGATATGTGCTGTCATCCATGCCTTTTTGTTGGCCTCATAAGTCACTCTTAAATTTGATTTATTGTACCCCTAAAAACTTCTTGGGTTTTGTGATTTGCCAATCACTAATGGTTTTAGTTTTTCACCAGAACTGCTTGCACATAGCAAAATTATGAATCTTTCTTTTACTTTTTCTCCACATTTACATGTGTCCCCTTTTTTCACCAATGACCTAGATAGTAGCATTCTAAGAAAGCAAACCAGTCTCATCCCAATTAAATCTATCACATCTGTCATATTCCTTGCATGTGTCCTTCAACCCTTTTGTTCAGTCCTCTACAACTTAATCATTGACTTCAGCAGACTCTCGACTAAGGACGGAACTCTTGATATTGTGTCTGACCTGAAATCTATGTAACCATCCATTATTCGCAGTGAAGTTATCATGGCCCCTTTCAACTGATAAAATTGTTGCCTTTTCTTGAATCAGACAACCTGTGAGTGGGATGTTCTTGGCACACACTATGCAAATCAATTTAAAAACCTTGTCATTTAAATCTTGGTACAAACATCACTTGGCATTCCGAATCATTATCTTACCATTGACTGTAGAATATTCGCCTTATCTGTTATGATTTCAATTTGAGTCTTTCCAACATAAATTTGTTCAACAAGAACCCTTGAACTATCCCCTCTGTAATTTAGTTAAATAACTTTTACTGTTTTTCTAAAGTAAGAACTTTCCATTTACGTTATGACATGTTAAACTTTTGCAATGACTTATTCCCATGTTCTTAATTGTAATGCAGTTTGATCATGCAGACAAAACCTTTATAGAGTAGACAAAATTCCTTGTTTTTAACGAAAGTAATACATGTACTGTCAATTGATTTTTTGGTCTTTGTCTGTTTTGTTCAAGGTTCATTTCTTTTTGTGTATGAATCCACAAAAGCTATATTTAGCCCATGTTGACCAGGTTATGATCTTGACAATTACCTCCGGTTGTAATCATCAAAGAGAAGAACTCAAACAGCTGTGTGAAGTCCATAACCCTTGTCGAGCCCATTTCATTTAAGAGTTGGCGTTTCTAAATAATGATATAATATTAACCATAGTGGTACATGTTATAATGTACTTAAGCCAGCAATTATCTCAGTAACGAAAACTTGACATCAGAAAACAGACATCGGAAAACACAACTGGATCACTTATCTTAACATATGGATTAAATATTGGTTTTGAACACATATTAGATAAAATGTGGACACTTACGAGAGGTAAATTTGACATTTTTGGACTAAAATACCTGATCAGATGGGTGGAAGCCCACAAGGTACTTTTTGGCATAAAAAACTCATTTGTTTTGAGAAAACTGCAGTGTAGAGGATTGACCACTGGTGATGGGGGTCACGTATAAGAGGAGGACCACTGTAATGCAACTCGAGATATTTCTTTTGGCAGGTGTGCTTGGAAACATAAGGCACTCATCACTAATGATTAGCCACATGTATTTTCGTTCAAAGAGCCATCAATATAACAAACATTTAGCACCCACATGCAGTGTTTATAATCTTTTGTTTGTGTGATAGTAGACCAATACATACTTACTGCTTGGCTATGAATTAAATGGATGAAAATAAGTGTTCTCAAATCATTATTACCAAAGTGAGCTTGTCAGAGATTGTTTTCATGTATGTTGGTGATTTCAAGGTGACTAGAGGATAATTGTTACACAACTGGATAAAATAAATGTTCCATAATCATGATTTACGAGTATAAATATATCATTGCAAAATGTCTAGCTTTCATTATTGTTGATGTAGTTGAAGAGATGAGTCTGCTAGTGTATCTAGTGAAAAAAAGAAAATTTGAAGTTTACACACACAAATCTAATCAGTTCACAAAGTACACTGCAAGCATTTTGAGAGTTTCCAGGCATTTGACTTCAGGATCAAAATAAACCTGAAAAACTGTTTTAACCAGGAAACTCTTCTCCTTCTAAGGAATGTAAATATTCATGGTCCATCTATTGCAGACTTTGATGTAGAAAATGCTATTGAAAATTCGGTGGCATGGTAGTGGAAAAAGACGTGAGTAGACACAACACTCCCCAGAAACAAATACAAAGAGCGAATTTATTGATATTTGAATATTTCAGTGCCTGACAAGATTTTACCTTGTTTTCTTACAAGATGGATACTTTAATCTACCTTATCAATTTGACTTTAAGTGAAAAAGTAGATACAGAAATATGTTATGATTTATAAAAAACATGATAAAATTCACATTAACAATATTGTGTTCATTGTTCATTGTTGCGGAATTCTTTAGTTTATAGGTCTTTTGACAAAACCTCTCTATAACTCTCTGTCTCTCTCCCAAAAATTTAGCTATTTGCAAAACCTTTATCAACTTATCCATTTATCTATCTTTCTATCTGTCTAACAGAATATATTATAGGAGAATTTTTTGGAGAGGGATTTATGATATTTTTTTCTCTGGGTCTCTCTGCTATCAGAATTCTGATAAGGAAGGATTGTATGGTATTATTTTCTCTGCATCTCTCTGATAACTGAATTGTGATAAGAAGGGTTTGTATGATATTATTTTCTCTGGATCTCCCTGACAGTAAAATTCTGATAAGAAGGGTTATAAAATTCTGATCAGGAGGGATTGTATGACATTATTTTCTCTGGATCTCTCTGATAACACAATTCTGATAATAAGGGTTTGTATGATATTATTTTCTCTGGATCTCCCTGACAGCAAAATTCTGATAAGAAGGGTTATCAGAATTCTGATAAGGAGGGATTGTATGACATTATTTTCTCTGGGTCTCTCTGATAGCAGAATTCTGATAAGGAGGGATTGTATGACATTATTTTCTCTGGGTCTCTCTGATAGCAGAATTCTGATAAGGAGGGATTGTATGATATTATATCCTCTGGGTCTCTCTGCTATCAGAATTCTTATAAGGAGGGACTGTATGATATTATTTTCTCTGGATTTCTCTGATAGCAGAATTCTGATAAGAAGGATCTGTATGATATTATTTTATCTGGGTCTTTCTCTCATAGCAGAATTCTTATAAGGAGGAATTGTATATTTTGTCTGGGTCTCTCTGCTATCAGAATTCTGATAAGGAGGGATTGTATATTATTATTTTTTCTGGGTCTCTCTCTGATAGCAGAATTCTGATAAGGAGGGACTGTATGATATTATTTTTTCTGGGTCTGTTGGGCCCTTTCTGTTATGAAGGGATTGTATGATAATATGATGCTGAGTATGTAATTGAATAACAAAGTTCCTGAAAATTACAAAGTCTGGGTCTCAATCAATAACTTGCAGTGTATACTGGCACCCTTATTAGGAAAATATTTACTAAACTTGACCAGACAGAAACAGTCAAATGCAAATGGAAGCTGTTTAGGGCTAGTATTGGCAGCTCACTTCTGACTGATATGTATCATAGTACTCAAACTCCAATACACCATGTGTATTGATAATTTAGTTTTATGCTATTCAAGCATCTTTACCTGTAAATTGTTGTTATGTTTGCCTAGCTTAGGCCATATTGTACTGATATGTGCCATTTACAAAGGATATGGTAAAACACTACAAGTACCATTAGTTGTGTAGAAAGATGTTAAACTAAGACTAAGACATGAAGCATTTGTGGTTTTTTTAAATTTCTTATTGAACCGATACAGTTAAGAATGATTATCAGTTACCATATCAGCACATAATCTATATGCCACTTTATCATTATACCAATCCAGCCCTATTGCTGACAGCAGGGCTGGGGGTTGGAAAGGAATATGTGGTGGATTAATTTAGAAAAAAAATCACAGATTGTAATAAACAAAAAATATGCACATCTGTAGGTCATCAAGATAACTTTAAAAAAAATTCAAATCAATCCATTATTTAAGCTTCACAAGTAGTTAAACTATATCAAAAACTAATCTTATTAAAGTTGTCATTCACAACAGATATGATACCAATTTGTTTTGAAAAGACCATGCTTGAAAATACGCCCAACCAAGGCCACTCATAAGAAACTGTATGGATTCAGGCCCAGTACCATAACTCAGGGAGAATTAAGGCACTACCAGAAGAGGTCTGAGATTCTCATCAGGAAACTGCCCTTCCAGAATCTGATGCATGAAACTGCAAGGCTGATTCCAGAACTGTACTGTCATGGTCCTTCTGGAGGATACTGAAGCCTATTTGATTGGTCTCTTTGATAAAAAATGAGAAGTACACTTTTTTTCAGCACAATCCCCACCCACCTCCCCTTTTCTCCTCTTTATCTGTGATGTGTAGTCTTAGCTTCAAGTGTGCTAAATGTATTAAATAACAAGTCTGTTTTAATCCATGAAATTAAATTCAGCAAAGTTTAACTCTTAGATTTTTTTAAAATTTACAATACGAACTGAATGAATTGAAAAATAGCTCACCAACTGTGCTTTTATCCTTTACTCGTGTAGGTTTAGAGACTCCATCTGCTGGTGATGATGTGACCGTGTTCATTTCACCTGACTTATTAATGGCATTTCCTGATATTCCACATTCGTTAAAGTGGACTAAGTTCTGATTGTGACTTTGTCTCCTCCCATAGCCTGGCCAATATTCCCTGTGAACAAAAGTAATTCCAAATATAGTTCTCAATGACAGCAAATTACATACGAGGTTTCATTTGGACCACCTTGGCTATTTCTGTGAGACAAGAATATGTCTCGGATATATATCGGTGTAGTAATTTTTACAGAAAAATCATACATTTTGTGTGCTAGGAATTTCTTGCAAAAAATAAACCACAATCTATTCGGACCACCTCAGCTATTTCTATGATTGGATTAAGTGAGAAGTTAGTTTAATGTATTCACAACTTCTTTGTCAATCTTTATTTAGTAAATAGCTAAGGCAGTCTGAGTGGCAGCTATCGGCATACATTTGAGGTATGATCCATAGGATTGACCTTGAAGTTGCAAATTACAAGGTGTCTTTATCGACTTGAAAGAAAAGGCAGAGCATGTTCCTATTGGTTTAAAGAATCAAACCACAATCAATTGTTGTTGCATGCTATAATTGACTTGTGGGGTAATGGCTAAACAAAAATTCCACATGGAAAATGTTGAGGGACCTGACAGTTTAGACACTGGATTAATAATATCTCATTAACAGTAACGTGAATCGTAATAATGTAAATGCAGATAAATATAAAACATAGATACATTTCTAGTCAGTGGTTGACAACTACTAGAATGCTAATGGACAATGTGACACCATCAAATTATATTTTATTTGCTGATTTCAAATAGATTTAACAAGTGATTACACTTGTGTGGCACCTGCCATTAGCATGACATGGTGAGTTACAAGTAGTGTGTAGTACCATATATATAAATATATGTATATATGACAAAAGTTGTTGTATATATGACAAAAGTTGTTGAATAATTTTGATTACAGCAATATTGGGGGCAGTAATTTACTAGGCAATGAGAAAAATCTGCTGGGCAGCCAGGTTTTAAAGCTGCTTGCCCAGGGACAACCATGGATTTCAAAATTTTTCTACCCCTAAAACTCTACACTTTTGGCATATTGTTGATTCCCTATATCCACTAAGCTGATCCAAGCACACAATACAGTGTGAACCAGAGTACCATAAATGGTACTGTACTGATCCAAGAAAACAATACACCACTCCCTTAAAAAACTCGCTCCTGAATAACTCTCGATCCCACTTATAATGCAGGATCAGGTATGGATTCCATTGTTTGTCCAAGAAAATACCGGTACCCCAAAATTGGCCCCCATCTGTTGAACATGAAGAAAATCGCGATCAAAATTGGTAAATGAAACCTTGTGGAAACAGCAGTTGGTGCCCAGAAATTTGAATCAACATCATGAAATTTTCAACTTTTAATAAGAAGTCATATATTCTGTTATATTTTCATTCAAAACAACTTTCTCAGTACACTGTAAATAACAATATTCGACAAAATTTTGATAAATGAAAATGCCTCACTGCCTACTGGTGGCAACACTTTAATAAATAAATAACAATAAAATTAGTTGTGTCAAGTGAAATTCATGTTTTAGTTCTATCATTAAATTCGGTTTCAGTGTAATCATAATAAATGTGACATGCCCTCTTGTGTTCAAACTTGAAAAATATCAATCTACCATCACAGCTATGTCCGCAAGTGTTTCTGTGAGAACCTAATTAAATGCCGAATATGTTTTGGTCTCTAACTTGTGGAAGTATTTGTTTTATTGTTATGCTGAACTAAAAGCAGACCTACTTTGTATTATCATGTTAATTAAGTCTTTTGTATCAAGTCAAACAAAGGGGGTGGAGTAAAAAAAAGTTAAAAGGCATGCAAATCCTATCTGCATAAGAGCTAGTGGTCATGGTTGTGTGTCCAGTCAACTTATTTCAACAGACCAATCAAACACTGTTATAAATATTATTATATAAGTAATATAATTAAACTGCCTTAAATTAGCCTACTCATTAAAAAATGTCATCAAAGATAGCAAGGCAACCAAGCAAAATGAGTACTTGCTGAATAAAAAACTCTGGTTCACAGATATGGTTCATTATGGAGAACTGAGTTCCAGAGTTTGCAGTGAACTTAAAATTACTGAAATGGCACTCAGAGATTTCCTCAAGGATAAGCAGAAGTTTCACTATCACTTGCAATGAAATCATGGCATCAATATTTTAGTAATAGAACAATTATAAGAAAATAGAGTTTCGACACTGACAGTTGTTTCATGAAATAAATGTCCTTAGTTTTGAGTTATCGAGGGAGAGATGTGTGTGTGTGTGTGTGTGTATATATATATATATAAAACACAGTAAAGAACATCCATGTGTACAAGTCGATATTCAACTTTGAATTATTTCTCCTTTTCCATACTCTTCATAGTTTTCTTTTCTCTTCATTTTTGTGTCTGTGTTTGTCTTTCCACTTCTATCTTATTACAAGTGATAGAAATGGATTTTACAAATTCCTATCATAATCCAAGATGTTTATAAATTATATAAATATAAGGAACATAATTAATGATTCTACCTCCTTTATCTAATACAGTTAGACCCAACAGGCTACAACAAATTAATAATCAAAGGATTTAAAAGAAGTGCAGTTCAAAGTTTGTAACAGCATGCCTTTTAAAGGTCCCTTTAACAATTACTTAAAAGCTTAGTTCTTAATAAATAATCTGTACTCAAATTCATTTAAATGCACTTCATCGCAACTATGGTAATTGTATAGCCAATTTTTGAGCTCTTCGTTTCAATTAAAGAAAATTATATTTCAACTGGAATGACGTTTCCAAGATGTATTCACAATATTGCACCTAAAATAATTTATATTGTTTTTGCACATAATTTTAATTTAAAGGTAAAATTAAAAGTAACCAGAACTGTAGTATCTCTAAAAAAAAAGACCATTAGCCTGTTCATATCTTCCATGTCATTTTTATATTTAAGCAATAAAACTTAAAGCATTCTACAATAAAATTGTACCTCTGTGGGATTAGGTTCAAGTATATGCGGGCTGGTTTGCAATCACCATTCACCACAGACAGAAATAATCTGCCTCGTCTTGCCACCATCCTCCGGGCCATCAAAAAAACTCAAGGTTCACCTGAAAAACTGCACCAGCCTATTACATACAATATCCTAACAAGCATTTGTACAATTCTGCGTGGAGGAGTATTCGACACACACACGGATTTGCTGTTATTGACTGTCTGCACAGTTGCTTTCTTCGGCTTTCTGAGATGTGGGGAATTCACTGTTCGGGATTCCTTCAATCCAACCATTCATCTCTGTGTCGGCGATCTGCACTTCCACCTTGAAATTGCTTTTCTCAAGTTAAAATCGTCTAAAACCGACCATTTTCGTAAGGGTGTGACCGTTCAGTTTCATGCCACAGGTCGCGCTATATGTCCATACACTGCTCTGAAGACTTTTATGCAATTCAGGAGACGCTCATCGCCCCTGCCATATGCACCGCTCTTCATTACGGCTACAGGTCAGGCACTGTCAAGAGTGGTGTTCCTTAATCACATGCAACTTCTCTACCGTAAGATGGGAATGGATACTAATCGGTTCAGTGGCCATTCATTCCGTATAGGTGCGGCTACTACAGCGGCAGCGGCTCGCCTGGAAGACCATATAATCAAAGTTCTGGGCCGGTGGTCTTCAGATTGTTACACAAGATACATTCGCACTCCTCACAGTGCTATCCGGGCAGCGCAGAGAGCCATGGCCATGGATGCGGATAGCAATACACAGCGACCCTGATCATGCTGCATTCAACATACAAGGATAGGAGGTCTCCCATTCACATTGTTCTTCCATCCTGGTTGTGTTTTTCTGGATCCAGTTCTACGGTGCTTTGCCATGTGATGTGATTGCGGTTGTTCCAATTTCCAAAGTAGTGCATTGTGTTTCTATATTCATCGTATGTGTGGAGTGTCTGCACGTGTGTGATACCGGTGTTCCTTGTGTGCCGTTTGTGCATATCCGTCATCTTCGTTGCCAAATGTGCTTTCAGTGCTTTCAGTTCATGGAGGTGTTTGTGCATTCTCAGGGTCTTCTTCTGCCCATTTCATGGATGTGATCATCTTGCTTCCTGCCTGAGTTGGATGTGATCATTGAATCGTTTCCATTCTCAATTTCCCACGGATTCATCGTTGCCGTCTTCCAAGATGTATCTTTCTCATGCTATGCCACCATCGTCCGACTCAGATTGGTACGCAATTATTTCACATAATGCGGCCCATACATGACCGGATGTCTTTGCAACAGTGCAGTGTTTTCAGCACGCATGGAACCACTCTCAGCCATTTATTCACACAAGACTTTAAATTTACATATATCATAGACTTCTTGCAATTCAAGTGACTTTGTCTTGATAATTGCAATAATCAAGATTTGACATTTTCATAAATCATAGACTTATTGCGGTTCATGTGTCTCTGTCTTCATAAGTTCGAGTCTGGTGTTGCAGTTGAAATACCAGTCTACTCATAGTAATTGCATGCTGTTTCTTGCCATTGTCGATTTATTTCTTCATGTATGTATACCTTTCTTTTCCATTATTGTTGATATGCTACTGTTGTATAAACAAACATTTTTTTTTTTTTTTTTTTCTTTTCATTGAACACTGAAGGGTTTCCCATCTTATTACATTCTTGGGGGACAAAATCTGCTGCACATATGTTCTCTTTGGGCATTTACTTCATTCCATTTAGTTTATTCACCCAAGAATCTAATGTCAGCGCTATATGGCGTATTCAAACTAAACCCATTGAGTGAAGTCCACACAGTTGCCGCTGTCATCCCAACCTTCGTTGGACAGCCCAGTTGCCGCTGGGCTCCTTCAGTTTCCGCTGAAGAAACTTTACTCAAGGGTTATCCATAACATTCCGTCAGGGAGTTTCACAGCCCAGCTGTGACCTCTGTACAACCATGTTGTGCCATTCAGTAACCACTGAATCACTCACTGACAGAATGAACCAAAACAGTTTTCATCAGTAGCAGCAGACAGTCCCCCTAGGCAAACATTATAATTATAAATAAAAACTTAACTGAATCCGTGTTTTGTTGTGTATAAACCTGTTCATATCTTCCATGTCATTTTTATATTTAAGCAATAAAATATTAAAAATTGAAAATAACAACAGTCTTACCTTTCTGGAAGCTCCATTTCTACGCCACTGTCTGTAAGTGTAATGAATAGTACATACAGGTATAATGAAACAAAAATAGTTGTCATCACCTTTTGTTACTTCGATAATAACCCTTGAAATCCAAGGGTACCGATTCTGTTAGGTATATAAATTGCATATTAACATAAACATATATTAGTTCATGAGATGAATCTTCCCCAAAGGAAAGAGATATTATTGTAATATATATTGTTTTCATTGTGTCAAAATGAGCTCAGTAAAAGGTTAGAAAGGAAAATTTCTTATATTAATGGACATTAAAGAACATTAATTTCATAGTTCCAAACACTTACTAATATATGCAAGTTGCAATTGAAAGACGGAAGACAGACAGGAGATGTACAGAATTAAAGACAGTCATACTTGCATATGAACAAGCATGAAATTGGACAATTAAAACTACCTAAGGTCTCTTGTCTTTGGATTTGGAACCAATACATGGTATATTTTCTAAAAATTATTAAAAGCATGTGAGATGCTAGATCCTATGAATACATATTTGATAATGATAGGTAATAGTATGTACACTTCAAATATAATGATATAAATGAGTTTTCACTGAATATAATATTATAGGTCAAGTATTACATCAATTAATAAAGATGATAAAATGTTGAATGTAAGACTCACCTAAAAACTTACTACATAAACTAATTACAAAATATTAACAAGGATTACTATAAAAATCAATTACATAAGCTGTCTTATTTTGTACCATTCCTTTACACGTGCATTAAATAATGGTATTTACTTTACTTCTTCTGGAGCTGATGACTGCAACCTTTCTTACCATGTTCATTTTGCTGTTTATGTTGATATCTTCTCCAAAGGATTATGACTATTCCTATGATTAAAATGACCACAACTGCAGTACCTATGCCTCCAGCTATCCCAGCGACTGATAACTGAACACTCCCAGATGTACTTGGTACTGCAAGTATGATCAATAGCAAGTTAAAATATATTTATTTATGGTGCAGACTTCATCCAGTGGGCCACAGACCCGATTTTGCTGCAATTTTGATTTTTTTTTACCAAGATCTGAAATAACTGTAGCATAGTTAAGTCAATTTTCTTGGTAAACTGCATCTAATTTGGGTTTTATTATCTGCACACTTCTGCTCTTACTCCCCGTGAGTCAATCTGTCTGTCCATCCATTCATAACTAAGCTTGTCATTGCTTTTCCTCCTATACTTCTTAATGGATTTGAATAAACTTTGTAGGTTAAATATGTGGTTGGTGCAGATGTGCATGAAAGTTTATTTTTTTGTCTGGTCTATTTCTGCAGGCATTTCTTGAAAAATTGTCAAAAATGAAGGCATTAAGAACTCAGTTTGTCATGGCTTCTCCTCATGCAAACACTGCTTAAAAGATTTTGTTTTAAACCTTGCAGGATAAATGTAGTTCATATAGACACACTTTAAGGTTTTACTCGTTCCTCTTGTCCAGATTGGGGGGAATTTCTTGAACACTGTGATAAGAGAAATTTTGAAACTCAGCTCATCATGACCTCTTTTCCCAAATAAGTTGGGGCATTAAGTTAGGGTTGGCATAAATGTCACATATCTGCTGCAATATATTAATTTAGCATAATGCTCAGTATAGTTAAAAAAATAAATCAAACCTCAACATTCCTGGTGTGTGTGTATGTGTGTCAGAGTGTGTATGTGTGTCAGAGTGTGTATGTGTGTCAGAGTGTGTATGAGTGAGCAAATGAGTGAGCAATTGCTTTACATATTGTAAATGCTGTAAATTGATCATTACTGGATCAAAGAGATTAGCATTTAAATCCATGCTAAATATGTTACCCTAGATAGTACTACATCATTCGCATAAGAAGTTATTAATATGTACAGATGTTGCTCATAATCAAACTCATCCAAAATCTTGACTATACATAATTTATATATCAAGTTTGATCATAATATGATCAGAAATACAACCTCTAGTGTGCTAACAAGCTCAGCCAAAAGGCAATTTAACAGATGCATAATGAATGAAAAACTGAGAAATTTAAGATCATGGGCAACTAATGCACAAAACACAAGTACAGAAGCTGTTCTCTTTATTGTATACTTCAAGAAATTCTGAATTCCACAAGATTTACAGATACTGAAAGTATTGCCCAATGTATTCATTTGTTGTTCCTCTGGATTTGAAAATTATGATCATGTTGGAAAAAAACATCACCAGTGACAGAAGATGCAAACAAAGATTATGAACTGAAGAATATCTGCCCTCAATATGACAAGGTTACTTCTGAGCAATTGGATAATTCTGTATTAGAGAAGTACACAAACAGAATTGCTATCTTTTATGATTATATCACAAGAGCGATAATTATTGATGCTTCAGCTAATACAAACTTAACATATGTAATACTTGATTCACCAACCAAGAAGTATAAAAGAAGTCTCAATCCTGTGCAAAAAAGATGGAAAAATTAATCCTCCAAAGTATTTTCAATCCAGCACGAGGACAATGTAACAGTCCTTCCAAAACAGTCTTTTAAGGACTAAATTGCAAAAAATGGTATGCAGGCATCTTGCAACCATGTGGAAGTTGTCATAGCTGTGAAATATGGCTCCACAGGGACATATTAACAAGTAACAGTTCATTTAAGATCTGTCCTACCTTTGCAATATTTCTTTAAGTGCTAAATTGCAAAAATGGCATGCAGGCATCATAACTGTGAAATATGGCTGCATATTTTTCATATGTGCATATTTATTTAATAATAGTTCTGTGCAACTTTCTTAAACAAAATGTTTTGATCTAGTCTTTTAAAACAACAAACAGGGAACCACACTTGTTAAAAATAAAAAATAAAACAGTAATAGTTAAATATAACTAATTCAACTGAATAAACAAATCATTAAATAAAGAAAGAAAAAGAAAAAATAATAAATACATATATTAAAATATAAATATATTATAAATTAAATACATTAAATTATTTAAATAAATTTTGAAATATATTTACCAAAAATAATATTATGTTAAAGTGTATTTGCTGAGTTCAAGATTACATTTTTGTGTGTGAAAACAATATTTGAAAAAAAAGGTATGCCTTTAAGTAGTAAAAGGAGATTAAATAAATACACAAGAGTACCTCACTCTACTGGGCAAAAATAATTTCCAAGAATCCACAATAAGAATATTTCTTCCTTTTAACTGTCAAGTGTTAAAATCATCTCTGATATTCTTCAGCGATAACAAGATTTTCAAATTAGCTGCTGTGTTACACATAATGGATGTCAGCTTGGCACCATTTTCATTAGAAGTCTTTTGGTGAAAACCCCATGTCAATATCACTTTCTGTTCAAGTAGAGTTGTGATAAGATTTTTAAGATGGCTGCCATGGTGGCCATATTGGATCTTAGATCTTCAGCATTTTTATTCAAGACCAGCTAAACATCAAAAGAAGTCTTTTAGTGAAAACCCTATGTTGATTTGACCATTCATTCATGAGGAGTAGCGATAGCAAGATTTTCAAGATACAACTTTCCATTCAAAAGGAGTAGCACTAACGAGATTTACAAGATGGCTGCCTTGGCAGCCATATTGTACATCAGATCAGCATCATTTTCATTTCAAACCAACTAGACAGCATAAGAAGTCTTTTAGTGAAAACCTCATGCTGATATGACCATCCATTTAGGAGAAGTTGCCATAACAAAATCTTAATGATGGCTGTTGTGGTGGCCATATTCGACATCAGACCGGCATCATTTTCCTTTAGGACCAACTATATATCATTAGAAATCTTGTAGTGAAAACCCCATGCAGATATGACCATCCATTCAGGAGGTGTGGCCATAACAAGATTTTCAAGGTGGCTGCCATGGTGGCCACAAAGGATGCCAGATCGGCACCATTTTCATCTAGGACCAACAATGCATCATAAAAATCCTTTAATGATAACCCCATGTTGATATGACCATACAGTCCGGAGGAGTAACAATAACAAGATTTTGAAGATGGCTGATGTGGTGGACATATTGGACATCAGTTCATCACCGTTTTCATTTAGGATCAACTAGACATTATAAGAAGTCTTTAAGTGAAATCCCCATGTTGATATGACCATCCATTCAGGAGGAGTAATATTAACAAGATTTTCAAGATGGCCACTGTGGTTGCTATGTTGGATGTCCAAGCAGCACCGTTTTCATCTAAGACCAACTAGATCATGAGATGAATGTGTGTGTAAAGTTTTATGGCAATCCTCCAAGTAGTTCAGGAGGAGTAGCAATAACAAACTTGTGCTGACAGATGGATAACGGACAACAGACAATCCCATGTGCTCTTCCGGCCTACGACCAGTAGAGCTAAAAAGCACCCTCTTTTCTTTAATGGGAGGGGCATTCCCCCTCCCCAAATTTCAGTTTAAGAACAAACTCTGAACTTAAGATAAGAATTTAAGCATTTTCCTTGATTATCATTTAATTTATTTCTATATGGAATCTGGCAAATGACCCTACAATAATGCTGCCTTTATGACCAAAATATAAATTTCGCATAATATTTGCATGATGTCTCTTTCAGAAAAGGTAAATTTGTTACCAGATTGGTTTCAATATACATGTAATTAGGCACAATTTTATATCCTGCCTGAATTTAGACTAGAATGTGCTGGTATGCAGAAAAGTTTTAAAAAATAAACTGTCATGGTATGATTGGGGGTTGGGGGCAAGTACAAAAGATTAAACTTTCTATAAACTTACAAAGCACAGTTATGGTGACTGATGTAAATGATGGCCTTTGATATAAGATTCTGTTATAAGCTTCACAAATGTACTTTCCTCCTGTCTTCTTCTCTACCATCCCAACTGATAAAGTGGCACCACTACTATAGAAGTCTCCATTTTTGTACCAGATATAGTCACATATAGGATTACAGGTAGCACTGCATGTAACATTGGGTACTTTCTGGTCAAGGAAAACATCTAAGGTTGAAGAAATGGATCCCAGATTAATGCTGCTTCCTGGACCATCTGAAATGTGGCAAAGAATATGAGGAATTACAGCAAACTAAATTATGATATCTAGGTAAAGATACAATCATAACCTTTCTATCAACTAAAATATACAGGTAATATTTTGACTTTTATTTTTCTTTTTTTTTGTTTTTGTTTTCTTTTCATAAAGTAAATTAAAAGTATTGCCACTATCAGCACAATATTCAGCACAATATTCAGGCTAGTCTGTGCCATTGTGCCAATTCTGCTTTTTTATTTCAGATGGCCCAACATAATTAAAACAAAGAGGTCATTATCATGCATACTAAATTAAAATTCAATGCTATATAGACCAATTTATAACTCACAACAGCATTAAACCCACAGAGGTGATGACTAGAATTTCCATAATTACAAGAGTTCCTGGAAGGAACTGACACTCTACTGCTTGACACACATTTGCAGAAATTCATATGAAGTCTGTTTCTTCTTACCTTTTATTATTTTTTACTGCTAGGTATTACAACTGTCTGGGATATTATTGAGGCTCCAACATAATAAAAATATTTTACTATAGGTAGGTCTTAACATTTTGACAAGATAAATGCAGTAAAATAATCTCTGTCATGGCTATAAAACTTAAAAGTGAAGTCACATATAGAAGATCATTGAACTCATCTCAGATACAAGTTGTCAAGATACACCCCACATGCTGTGTGGTTAAATCCATAATTATTATTTTTGCATACCACAGTTATTGAACTGACATCATCCAAGGTATTCTTCAGATATATCCATAAACTGGCTTTCATAAAAATTAATTCATACATGTTTGTGTTACCTTGCCAACAAGCCATTACAGATAACAAACTCAGTCACAACCTTTGACCTTGAAATCACCACTATGCTTCAGTGGAAACCCCATGTCAGTACAACCATCCATTGAGGTGAAGTAGTGATAACAAGATTTATAAGATGGCCTACACAGCTCCCATTTCAAGTTCTGATTGGCACCATTTTCAAACAAGACCCAACTATATATAGTAAGAAGTCTTTTACTGAAAAATCCATCAATATGACAATTTATAAGATCAGCTAGATATCAAAAGAAGCCTTTCAGTGCAAACACAATGCTGATATGGCCTTCTGTTGATTGATTGATTTTGAAATTAATGACGTGTTCTGGCATTGGGCCATGTATGTTGGGGACCTTCAGTCTGTTCAGGATTATTATTGATAAGTTTCAAGATGGATGCAATGGTCGTCATGCTGGAAGTCAAACTTTAGGAGCATCTACATATAATTATAAGTCTTATTGAAAACACCATTTCGTTATGACCACGAGTTGTGATAACAAGATTTTAAAGATGTCTGTCAGTGAGACCATGTTGGGAGTTAAATCTGCACTATTTCATCCAGGACCATCTACACAGTGTAAGAGTCTTTCAGTGAAAACTCATGATGATATGGCCATTCTGGATGTTCAAACGACACCATTTTCATTTAGGACCGACTAGACCTCAAAATGAAACTGTTTGTTAAGTCTGATCATTATCTTCCAAAGTAGTTTAGGAGGCATGCAATTACAGACTTGTTTTAATGGACAGATGGTCAACAGATGGAAATAGGATGACAGATGAATGAGCTATTATGGCCTTCAACCAGAAGAATTTAAAGCTAAAAGTCATCCTTTTGCGTACAAGTGAAACTAACATTCCTGATTAGAGCGGCTCATTCCTTTTCCTGCATTTTGTTTCATGAATGTGCAAGATATATTCTACAAAGACAGGGAAGCAATCATAAGCACTGCACTCTATGCAAATCCTGCAGGATACAAGTTTTGAAATTTGAAACAAGCTACAGAAACAACTAAATGCTGCCATCAATAGGTAACAGTTATATTGACTGCATATCTATTGACTACAGGCCAATCACTGACTACATAACAAATACTTTTGATAACTGACATATATGGATACAACCAAGGAAAAGTATATGTCTGTCTGACAATGCTGAAGACCAGTTTCAAGTGATAAAGAAGTGATCGTTTCAAATTCATATTAGTGTAGATCTGAATGATGTTTTGTAGAGAAAAAAAATCAATATCTTCTGTAAATTATCAGATAAATATTTATTCATGCATTCTTTTTTAATTACGAACATGGATTACAAGAATCAATAACTTTTATTCACAAATTTCATTTGATGTAATTCAAAATGCCTACAATTATTAAAACTAAAAAATAAAGTTCTTCATGTGCTTTGAAGGACAATAACAGAAATTAAACATGTCAAATAAAATGTTCTGCTATGACCAATCTGTTAAGCCTCCTCACTCTGGTAAAACAAATAACATTTACGCAGAAATGTACCCTTACAATTTACATATATATATATATATATATATATATATATATATATATATATATATATATATATATATATATATATATATATACATATATATATATACACACTGATGTATCAATGAACATATTCTCTGATTTTCTGTGTGAAACATAAGCTAATTTGAAATATCACTTAAAAAAACAAAAATTCCTTATTCATCAATATTCTTAATTTATGTGTGAAAAAAAAGTAATTTTATGAGGGTAAAACTAACTTTAAATAATTTTTTAATTATGTAATGCTTATCTATTATTGCATTGCTATCTCTTTTCCTGCACTAGTTCCAAGTCCAACATGAATATGCCCTCCTCCATATTGTAACTGGAGGACTTGAAGACATCCCCCTCCCAAAAACAAATACATGATTCTTTTCAGATGCCTTAGTTATTTCTGTCAAATGGAATAGTGTATTTCTTTGACTTGTAATGAGAATAAAGGACATCTGAGTGGGAAAGGAGGAGGGAATTAGGCAATAATAGAAGGCAAGTATTACATTATTCAAATAAGTTCTACAAAACAAATATGCATTTAAATAGCAGTAATACATTACTCGTTATTATTACATTGCTGAATTAACCAGCCCAGTGAGAGGATGATGGCCTAAAGATAAGCTGTCAAGTTAGCTTACCATTTTTAGTCAGTACTGCAGACTGGAGGATGGCTTGACAACTTGCTGGGCCGATACAATTGGATCTAATGCTTCAAGGCCTTTGCTCTGGTACAGCACTGACGAAAGGTGGAACAAAGGGAAGGTTGAGTGAGACTGCCAGAAGGAAACTTTCTTCACATCATTAAAGAAAGAATGACTGACAATGGCCCAAAATGCAGCAACAGCCTTAATCTCTTGGGCTCTGATTCACGTGAAACAAAGATCTCTCTCAGTCAGATATTGATAAGCTCTTTTGACAGAGTAATCCACCTTGAGATGGTGGCTGCCAAAATATCTGAGGTACCTCTGAGATGGAGAAAGATAATGTTTCTGCCATTTCTTTTCCTTTAAAAATTAAGTCAAATAGAAACACAATGCTCTTACCAGACAAATGAGCCTATCTTGACCATCCACAGCACAGATGTGATCAAGACTGGGGACTTCATAGGATAAGGGCTATTGAAGGTAGCAGTTGGCAAAGAAAAACTGAACCATATTTATCAATGAACCATAAAACATCCTTGTTTCACTGACAAGACATGAAGTTCACTACTCACCAACACAAGACAGATAAGGAAGACTGTCCTAAGGAAAAGGTTCTCAAAGGAAACTTCACCCAAGGCTTTATAAGGCAGTTTAGATAATAACCAATGAACACACAAAAGGTTCCAATTAGGCATTAATGAGGGACAGACTGGTCTCTAAAGCTCAAAGGACTTGATTAGTTCTAAAAGATATGGGTTCGATTCAGTGGTAGGATAGAAAACTTAAGAGTACTGGAGATGGCTACCCTATAGCCCTTAATGGTAGATACTAGGCAGTCTTTATCCTAAAAAAATAAAGAGAAGACAATCTGCAATTGTGGTTACAGAGGAACAGATAAGATCAATGCATTTCCTAATGTACTAGTTACAGAAAAATTCTCCACTTGGGGTCATAAACCTTGTAAGTCAGTTGCCTCCTAGTCTTGACAAATGCAATTCTCAACTCTGCTTGAAAACCGATCTTGGAAGATAAATTGTGAAGGTGGAGAATTATGCTGATTGTTACACAGAGGGACCATCAGCATTGCAACAGCAGATACTTCTTAACAATAATTCCCTGGGGGCATCTACCAACAGGTTGAGGAGATCACTGAACCATGACCATTAGGGACACTGGGGACAGGAGGCTAACAGAATGAGCCATGACGTAGAGGTCCTGACTCTGAGAAGAACTTGAGGGATTATTCTGAAAGGACTAAAAAGGACAGGTGTAAAGTTGAAACCACCTCAGACTGAAGACATCCGCTGATCATGTCCTCTGGTCAGGAACTGGAGAACCTTAAAATAAATGGGTTTTTTTTGTTCAACCTATTTGCAAACAAGTCTACTACTAATTTCCCTACAGCCAAAAAAGTGTCTCTACTACAGAATGGTGCAGAGACCATTATGCGATGATCACCCTGACCCTGTCTGGACAGGCTGTCTACCAGGACATTTCTCTTGCCCGGAAAGTGATGGACTCTGAGTGATCAAAATCAGACAAGCTTCCAGACTTCCAAGCAAAGAGAAGGCGACCATGACAAAACATTTTATACAGTTGATGCACCCTTGTAGTGCTAGAAAAATGACCCAAATTTTCCAGGTTGTTGATATGGGGAGATTCTTCCTCAGACCATAAGTTTTGCAGGTCTATATCCGTGGGTTCCAGGTGAACAACCCAGCCTGAATTTGAGACCCTCATGTATAAAAGGGAGTAAGGTTCAATGCATGTATTAGAAATCCAGTCAGAAACCAGTTTTGATTTTGCCATCATCTCAGATGTTGACACAAATCTGATTCCCCAAGGGGATGCAAAAAGACAGAGGGTCCCTGTGCAATCTCCAGTATGCCTGCAGCAGGAGCTGGGGAGGCCACAAATGAAGTATTTTAAGGTGAACTAAATCTGCTGATGTGTTCCGAGTCCCAAGGAAGGAGAAGTACAGGCAAGCAGAAAATATGTTCTCCTCTGACAGTCTTGCTATGAGAGACAGGATCTACAAAGTCAGGAAATTCATACCCATGTATTAGCCCTCTGAATAATGTCTCTACATCAAGTGGGGCAGCCCCCAAAAGGTTTTCTCTTTGCTCCAGCAAAACCTTTGATATCTCCAAAATGGTGGAGAAGCTCCAAGATGTTTTACCTGGTGACTGGTGCCTGGTGACCAGTGCCCGATGACTGATGCTCAGTACCCAGTGACTACTCAGGCTAAAAAGACCTGCTGATAGAAGAGTATGTATTCAGGGAACTCGAGTCCAAGGAATGAGATCCACTCAATCTGTTCAAGCAGGTCTACTTGAGAGACAACAAGACCATGCTTCCCATGCACTGGGAAGACAGGACGTACTACTGGGTATTGGTGACTTTCCAAGGATCCCTCTTTTGACCCTGAAATCGATAGAATTCTTCTTTACCCAAGTGAAAACTATCCTCAAAGTTCTGTAACTTCAGACAATGGAGAACTCAAGTTGTTGTGAGGAAACCATATATCTTCACCACAGTGACTTCGACCTTCACTTCTGACTTTGAAATAGATTGGGTTTCTTTGCTCTTCTGTGTGCAAGCCATCCACAATGCTTGGGAACTAGAGATGTTGGAGAACTCAAGTCATTTTGCAGAAATCATTGTATTTTCAGCTACAGTAACCTTGACCTTTTGACTCTAACATCGATTGGATTCTTCCCTGATCCAAGTGCAAGCCATCTACAAAAGGTTGGTAACTGTCGATGGTGGACGATGCTTGTTGTGTGGAAAGACAGATGAATGGATGGATGGATAACATCAAAACACATGACACTCTGCCTTATGGTGGGCATATAGAAAGGTCGATAGACAATATTCAAAATGTTTCCAATAGCCATTACTTGGCACAATGCTCATCCTTGAAAAGCCCTAAATAAAAATAAAAATGCTTATTCATATGTCATTTTAGTTATGTCTTCATGGATTTGGATTTGTACTATTGCAAACAATTGCAACAGATATTATAAAAAAAATGCTGAAAATATCCATTACATAACACACTTTCATTGACCAAACAACTATTTTTCAACACATTATCTTTGAAATAAAACAACTGGGGTCAGGGGTAATCTTCTCAATTTAATTCTGCCTTATCAATTAAGTCACCAGCTTGGCAGTGGGTGATTTTGTAACGGTCCAAGCTAGTAGTTACATCCATCATCATAGCTTGAAAAGGGTCCAATATTTGAGATAACCACTAACAGGACCTTTTTGTGTGCTCGCTTACTATAGAGGTCCCAACTATACATGTGCTGCATCCAAAAACTGTATGGGATATTCACTCAAGGAATTTCAGGAATATGGATCTCAAATCATAAGAAAACTAGTACAGTGGTCTGTTTTTAAACACCCTCACCAGCAGTCACCCGCTTTATACCGACAGAATCATTTGGCACTGACAATTTTGTGTTTAAAAGAAACCCTCTAAGACAGCCACCCTTCTGACATGGCCAGCAACCAGCATATTGGTACAAAAACTGTAAAATGTATACCTTGTGTAGAGTCATATAATGGGGGTTGACAGATAGAAATCTATAGAATATTTGTTGATTTCTAAATTCAACACATTGACATTTGTTCCAACATGATGATATAATAACTCTAATCCATACAAATATTTAAGTAATCCAGTTATCATTTCTGCTGTGTGTTCTTCTGATATTGGGTTTTGTTACTTTTGTAATTACTAGCTATTATTACTATGGATAATTATCAAGATTGCAAAAACTCACCACTGAGAAGCACAGTATTTTTCAGTTCAAGTCAGCATGACATCCAATGAGAAAGTAAAACTGGTATGTTAGCCATTGTGGCTTGTCTCATAGATTATGAAATGTACTGGAAAGGGTACCAGACTAAAAAGCAGTCAATCACATTACAGACTCACTTTCTTTGTAAACAAGGAGCATTTCATGTAGTAACTACACATTGCCAATGAAGGAAATAAGTTGTTGCAAAAAGTGCACAATGTTCTCAAACATTCTCAGTTTTAAAGGAAAAGTGACAGCAATTCAAATAAAGGAAGAGACGGAAAGTTCTTTCATCATACTCAGAAATCTGACGTAAGAAACATGTAAATAAACATCATCAATTACTGTATACATTCTACAGTACAGCAGTGGGAATATGGAATTGATGGACAATGATAATTACAGCCAGATGTTTGTGCCCTGAATTTACTGACCAGGTGGTTTTGCACCATGATTGATGATATGTCATCTCATTGTTGGCAAAAATCATCCATGCATGTGATTGGTATGCTTTAAGAATATGAATATTTTAAAATTCTTAACTAAACCTTCATTCTGATAAGAGAAAGAGAAAGCAATTTGATAAGCAGGTGATGAAAGTGTCAAGAAAAACAAATGGAAACAAGCTCCTGAACATGAACCTTCGGATTTAACAGAACCAAAGTTACATAAAGCTGATGTAAGAAAGGAACAAAATTGGGAAGTTAAAAGTATGAGAGAATGGAAACTTGAAGTTATAAAAAAGACAAACTCTTATGCCAGACCTGTAGAAAATATGTACATAAAAACAACATGAGGACTTGTATTGTTCCTTATTTCTCTATAAATGTACATGTTGCAACATAAATAAAACTACAAACTATCTACAAATGATATAGTAATAACATTTCTTGTGGTATTTAGCAGTGGCCTAGCTAGGCATACACACAGAAAAATGTGTGTAACAAAGACAAAATACTACATTTTAAATTTCTTGAATATGGCAGAGAATACATCAGATAAATTGCCTAGCTACAATGTACATTCCTGTGATCAACTGGGTGTATACATGTACCTGTTATCATGTACGCATGCAGAAAATATATTATGCTCTGTCTCAGGTGGTACCTTTGATGTTCTTTCTCAATAAATTATATTTCATAAAAGTACTTGTTGAACTGGTTACTACATTGTCATAGCTTCGTTTTAATTTCCATACAATTCCAAAGCAAACTTTGAACAAATTATAGAAAGCAGTTGTACAAATACAAATTGAAAGGAGATTACAAATGAACGCCATATTATTTATACTGTGCATGTATAATCAATTAAATGAGACATTATAACATGTATTCAACAAGATTAACATGGCATCATATATTAAAATTAAGAAAGGTATGTGAGCAATGATAGAAAATGATGTTCTGTAGCTTTATTCATAAACTTTGGTAAAAAAAAAAATTGTATGCACAGAATTGTGTCTACTGTATTGACTGTTGCACTCTATCAATGGCCATTCATATCAAAAAGTGATTTCAATTTTAAAAAGTAATTTTTTTGTCACTTTTTTGCAAATCTTTCACCAGGCTGAGGACTAACATTATAACTCTGGAGTCAGCTGCTACACCTGCTACTGTAGCTTCCTGCCTTGAGTCAGGAATGGTCAGTCAGGACATTTCCTAGCAATTACTGCTCAATGCTGCACTTCAATGTTTCAAAATGTACATTAACTTTTGAATGAAAATGCTATTGTCACAAAACTACACATTTTAAAACTAACAAGATATTAGTTTGTGAAAAACAAATTTGGACTGAAAAACATAATGACGTTAAGTTTTCATAATATTGCATAAAACTGGTTTCTTGCAATATAAAAACAAAATTCAATTATTTTTTCCCAATTAAAGACTGACCATTTAAATGAAAAAAGGTTTTTGGCCCTGAGATACATCTAAAATGTATTCTTTTTTTCGAATCAGATCAAGTGTATTTATTTCAAGCTATATCCTAACCCCTCTTTTGTCTCCTCCCCCTCCCCCCATGGCGTGATAAGTGTGTGAAGTAGAAGTCTTAAATGACATACACTGTGCATTAGGAGAGTGTCTAGCAGCTACTGGTCAATGTCACGCTTTAATGTTTAAAAAAATACATGGACTGTTGAATGAAAAAGCTTCTTGTTGTCACCAACCAAGCACAAGATTCCCTCAAAGGAATTGATGCTCAATAGTTTAAAAGGATTTCCAGGAATTCAAGATAAGACCAAGTGAAAACACTATGTCAATATGACTTTCCATTCAGGGGAAGTAGTGATAACAAGATTTCCAAGACAGCCACTATGGCAGCCATATTGGAAGTTAGATTGCTACTATTTATTGAAAAAACCCCATGCTGATATGACCATCCATTTAGGAAGAGTCGCGATAACAAAACTTTCAAGATGACCAAGGTGGTGGATATATTTATACGTCTGTGAGGCAACATTTTCATTAAGGAACAACCGAATGATGGGATGAATGTGTGTGTTAAGTTTCATGGCAATCCTCCAAGTAGTTTTGAGGGAGTAGCGGTAACAAACTTGTGCTAAGAGACAGAC
This sequence comes from Margaritifera margaritifera, assembly GCA_029931535.1. Taxonomy (NCBI): domain Eukaryota; kingdom Metazoa; phylum Mollusca; class Bivalvia; order Unionida; family Margaritiferidae; genus Margaritifera; species Margaritifera margaritifera. Next base: position 364,522 of record JAQPZY010000850.1, read on the forward strand.
ATCAGACACCAGATGGACAACAGACAACAGACCAGCCCACAAGTTCTTTGGGTATATGATCAGTAGAGCTAACAATAATACTAATATTAGTTTGTAAAAAAAAAATTACTTTCTTTCTTTAAAAATGCATCTTTCTTTGTAATAAAATGAGTTTAATAAATGCAAAAGTATTTGAGTTTTTGATCAACATAGCCCGTAGCTTTTTTGCTAACTTGATAATTAAATTGATCATTAGAGAGTATGCATTTTTTAAATGTACTGCAATTACTTTCATTTCAGAATTTGTCTAATAACAAACTTTAAAAATAAAATTTTTATATCGCTCTTTATTCAGAAGCAAGTAAAGTGCTTCTTAGTAATGCTATTTGTTTTTAAAAAATAATTTATGTAATTAATTAGGTTATGAACCTGCTATTTTTACGCTTTTCTTATTTTCTTATTATTTCTAGTCTGGTTATATAGTCCAACTTGGTTCTAAAATTTAACAGATTGAAAGTCAAATGAGCCAGCATTGTTGTAATAATCAAAATGAACACAGTGACAATATATGCAATGACCGTAGAATTAATATAAAAGATTCACAATAAACAGGAATAAAACAGGAAATAATTAGGATTAACAATGTTTGAAGCCAAAACCTCTTCCACCTCTAGTTCAGAGTAGATAAAGAAGTTCTGTTTAAAGCCATTACAAATATGAAACCACATTAATAGCAATCAATGCCATTTTAGATTTATTAGCCTTGGTAAAGACATGACTAAGCAATTTCAGGTGATAAACAAAGCATTATTGGTAAATACGATGTGTTCAGCTTATGTGTAAAATAGTAACAAGTCAAACCCCCCCAAAAATATGAAAACGACGAAATGCCGCTTATATGAAGCTAAAACTAAATCCATGTGCAAAAGCTAGAGACCATTTATTGTACAGTAAATACAATTGTATATACCACAGATACTCATTTCATAAGTTTGCATAAAAGCAGGCATTTCCATTCAATTTTACAAGATGATGATCATGTGATGGATGTCCAGGAAAAATTAGCTGCTACTGTAATATGGACACAAACTTTATTTCCCCATCAGCACTTACTAACTGGCCTGTGTTCATGTATATCTTCAGGCATTTAACCCTGCATTATTACTGCTTTTAATTCTACTTCGGAGTTCACAGTTTGTTCATGTGACTTTGAACTTAGTTTTTGTTTCCAAAATTCAAAAATATTCAGCCGATTATGGACATAATTTCAGTAATTTTACCCTGTTAGCCTAATTGCTAAACATTATATCTAAATATGCATTTTGTATAAGTTCCTTGACAACAAAAAGTTTTATTTGTGTTCACATCAACATCTGAAAAAAGGTCAAAATATATGAAGCTAATAACTAAACTGATAAACAATATTCACTTGATATTTGGGAACAGTTTTGCAGTATTTGTCATGTGAACTGACAGAATATACACTACTAAATGAAGTTGTATTTACATCAACTAAAATTATTCATATAAATTTGCTTCCTACTGATTGTATTTAACTGATTATGCCTTTTTATCACTTTCACCCATCCATTTTGCTAATATTAAACTCACCAAATGCCCAAACCAGCAATCATAAGTATATCTGTTTGAGCTGTTGGCAGTGCAATGTTACATATTACTCCAAAATATTATTTCTTTCCCTGCTAGTACTTAAATGTGATTTCTTTTTGTTCCTTTAAAAGCAGAATCTATCTTTCTCTCTCTTTTATTAAAATCACTATCATTAAACTTTTTATACTTAGTGAAGCACCTAAATATTCTCATAGGATTCTTTGCTCGGAAATGTATCTTTAGTCAATGCAATACACGTATGTAAATGCATTTTAGTGGGTGAGTCACTGAATATTTAAACAGCATGGTGTGCAACATAAAATGAGTATTTTGCACTGTCTAATGTATCTCAGCCAACATGTAAGTTCCACATGATGTAGTGGACGTTGACTACTACATAACTACATTGCTGTGACCTTCTGATTGGGGCAATAAAACTTAATCCATCAAATATGAGCCACAACTTGGACATCCATAATGACCATTATATCCGGTGATGGACAACAGTGTGGATGGAATAATTTACACAGTGCAAACATAGATTTTCCATAATCTGCGAAGTGTGAACTCTATATATAGATATATATATATATATATATATATATATATATATATATATATATATATATATGGCTCTCTTAAACCACTGTATTTGCCACACGTGACCAGCAGTTCAAAGGTTTTGACCAGCACATACTCTGAGCAACCAGACATTGGATGTTGGAGTTCTCAAATATAATTATATCAACTTGTCTTCTACATGTACTTGTTTATCCATTTAATTACTAAATAAACACCATAACGAAGTATGTTTTTCAAAATTTTAAACACTCTATAACCATCCAACATTACTGGAAATGCATGTTAATTAGATGTGACATATTTTCAAGTTAGCAAGTCAGCTTGTCGTCAATTATTAATTAATTTTTTAAAACAGTTGAGTGAAATAAAATACTTTGTTGGGTGAAATTCTATAGTATAGTTTTCTCAAAGAAAAAATGAGTTTTGTAAATAATTAGTTAAAAAGGAAACCAGTTAATCATGAAAGGATACTACAAACACTAAATCAGCATCAAATCTGGAACCGAGAATGACACATTTTACAGTATATTTAATAATTAGGTATACCAATATTTCTCATTTAAACAAAAAGAATTTTTCAATGCATCTCTCCTAACCATTGAGAACTTGACTGTAATTGATACAGCAAATTCTTTTGCTCACACATAATTAAAAATGGAAAGAAATTCTGATACTTAACTATATTTATTGGTATGTATCAAAGACATTTTAAGTACAGTCAGCCTCGAGTTTACATTGCATTATTAGTAATTCCCAGTCTTTTTGCTTACCAAAATCCTCTTCATTCCCAAGATTGTAATAATTCACTTATTATATAAACTAATCTTATAAAGATAATTATATTAACAAATTGTCAAATTAAGGAAGGTGTTAGTTGTTATATTACTATTTTACATTTTTCTCCAGCTTATATTCCAAATCATTCATTTTTTTATTTATTTTTATTAAAAGTTATGCATCATGTATTCTAAAATTAATTTTTGATGTTTTTAACTTAGTTTGCAAGGGGAAGAACTCTTCAAAACCTCTGATTCTAAATAGTCCTTATCATAGGTAACTTCTCTTCTTTTCCTTTAACAAGAAAATGGAGTCAGTAGGATGCTTTCTGTTGAAATTTCTTCCAATGCTATTGATTGTATATGCAAAGATATAAATTGTTTCAAGGTTTCTCTAATTTGTGTATATGCATCTATATTTGATGACACATCAGCATCATTTCTTTAATATTGAAAGGCTTTTATGCCATTTCACTTTGTGTCTAAGTTTGGTCAAATTCTGTTCAGTGCTTTTTGTAAAGTAATTAATTATTTTTTTTTTTTTTTTAATGGCAGCTTAATAAGATGGTGGATCAGCATCATTGGAATAAATTTGAAAGACCTTCACACCAGGATGATTTCTGTCAAATTTGGTAGAACTCTGTTCATTAGTTTTTTTCAGAAGCTTCTTAACTGTTTTTCTATTTTTAACAACCGCTGCAATATTTGATGGCAGATTGGCATTATATGAACAAAGAAATATATTGAGTAAAGACCATTTTCTGCCCCCATTTTTGAGAAAAAACAAATATTATAAAATTTCATGACTTTTTGTCTGTTATTTAAGATACAAATGAAACTCATCTACATTCATTATGATTATAGATTTCAATTTCATAGCAAAAAACGACCTTTGAATATGGGCTGGTGTTGGAAATTGCAGAATAAATGTATATATGAGAGCAGTCTTCCTCCACCAAGAAATTTCTGCACACTATTTATTTCTTGTGAGCTAACTTGTCTTCAAGATACCATGAAGCAAGGTTATGCTGATACCCAAAAACTAAAATTTCACAAGTTTTACTGTCAAAGTAGTGTTATCAATTTGTTCCTGTTGCACTGTTGGTACCTCCATCTCCACTACATGTAAAGAAACAGAACTGCATTTTCTACTGCACTTTATTCTATTCATACCAGTATTGTGCTCAAAAGATTCAGAAGAAACAAGAAAAAGGATATTTTAAACAATTATATACATTTCTGTCTCACCTTCAGTTTGTTTTCAAAATTTTAACTAATCCTGTGCACAAGGTTCAATTTTTCAGAGAGACGCTAGCAGGGATTCGGAGCTTTGCCAATTTATCATATAAAGGATGCCATAACTAACATGAATATAAATAGATGTATTGTTGATTACAAATTAAAGTATAAGAAAAGGATTTAACGATTTATATACAATTATGTTGACAACCCATCATGTGGGAGAAATTAAACATATGGCAGTCTACTTGTAGTGCACTTCTTCATACATACACACACATATATCCTATTATACAGCTTGCTATTATCCACAGAGTAAAGTCAAAGCCAAAATGCATTTAAGATTTAATTTATTCAATTTTTGTTCCAGCATTAATAGTATTAACATTGTAAAAGAAAAAAGTGTGCCTGTACTGTACTGTACGTCCGTGGAGTATACAAGAAAAAGATCATTTTCAAATGTATTATAAAATATACACTGTGTCTGCTGCATAGGAAATGTGTATAGGTTACTTCATTTTCTCCAACAACTATTTTTTTTTTAAACTTAAAAAAATAGGGAAAAATATTACAATGGTCAGTTAAAAAAAGGGATTGTTGGATGTAAGTACACATCAACCACTGTAGCTGGATAGTGTAAGCCAATATATACGTTAAACCTACAGTGTTTTATATAAATAGTTGATAGCTCAAATGGCATAGCATTCGCCAGCCACACAGAAAAAAAAACAAGTTTTAATCTCAGAAGGGTTTATTCTCTTAATTATTTTATTAACCTTTTGAAAACAAATATACCACCAAATTTACAGATTATAAACTAATTTAAGAAATTGCTGAATTTTCACAAATAAGTTCAATCATATAAAATATTTGTAATAAGAAAAATGTTGAGGATCACATGCCATAATATGTGAATTCATTTATGTGAGTATACATTTTTAATTTGTTTGCAACTAATGGTATTTATGCAACTGAAAAGAAGTGAATATTAGGCGTAGTCTTCTAATGGATTTGGGTGGGGAATGGGTGGGTGGGTTCAGATCCTATTCAGCTTTCAAAATTGCTGCCTGCCCAGCAATTTTTACTTTCAGAGTGGCCACGAATTTCTTTCTTTATTTTATTATAAGGATTTTACATTTTGTTTCATTAGTCTTTTGACCGAAGTCCAGCAGGTTATGAAAGTTCATAGTCCATTTCATTTTATTTTTGTTATTTTACTGGTGTGGGGGGGGGGAAGAGGGGATACCATATCACCAACTGTGATTTCATTGCTTTGAATAGGTACCATATTGGTTGGATATAATATTTAAATATGCAAGAGGAGGGGTGGGGGGCTCTCCTCTGACAATGTTTGCATATAAGGAGCACTAAAATAAAATATTCATCTGTATAGACATTTCACTTAAATTGTTCACAATCAATTCTCTTGCCAATGAAAGACAGGCAAGACATAGGTATCACAGTAATGGAATAATGGATGGATTGTTCGCAGCATTGAAGACTGTGTTAATAGTCATTTTCAGTCTTATACACAATTTGCGGGCAATATATATCTGCTTTCTGCAGACTTCCTTACATATACCAATATTAAACAGGGTTGATTTTTCTTTAAAATGTCTCTGAGGAAATATATAAAAAGTAGACTTTTGAAAGTGTTTTTAAATGTGTCACTGTGGTATTATGTACACATTTTCAGTGCCACAAATATATTAGTCAGATGTGGCTTTAAAGTTGTTACAGGTACCAGCATTGAGCATGTGCATTTGTGTGTATGGATAATTATAAGAAAGAGAGAAATATAATACATTTCATTTATGATGTAAATATATATTTTACATTATGTTTTTATTTTTTTTCAGGCAGGTCCAAAGTTCAATTCAGTATCTTTTACTGCTGTACATATCACTGTTAACAGTTGTGTAAATGTTAAGAGAGTACACATAACAAAGTACTATTTACAACAAGAATAAAAAAGACTGAATAAAGTGAAACTCAACACAGAATAAAACAATCAATATATTAAATTATGATATATGGACTAAGTGGATGAATTATGAAATCAATTGTTCTAATGAAATTGCTAGATTTTGAAGGTGATTATAGCCATAACAGGCTATTTAAATGAACAGTGACCACTAATTTAGTTTTTAGTGACTGCATCATAAGACAAACATTCCAAGTGATGGAATGGATTATGTAAATCTTTAAATTTTACATTTTCTTTATATGCTTTTTTACTAATTTAATCAAACAATACTAATGTGTAGTAACAACAAATGTTAAATTCTGCATTGATATCAGATTCATGTACATGTATCAACAAATATACCTTTTTGCAGGGGTGAAACGATTCATCAATATATTGATGCATTGATACTTTTTCCATATTGATATAAGTGTCGATACAAGAGGTGAAGAATCGATACAAAATGATACTTACCCTATAGAAGTTACTTTAATCTTCAGCAGTCATGAATAATGATTAGTTGTTTGCCTTTTTATTCTTTAAACTGAGAATTTATCTGAGACGGCTGTTGCAGGCACAGGCACTAATGTTTGTCAGTAAAAAACAACCCCCCACCCAAAAAAAACCCTGTTGAAAACATCCACTCAGCTTCTGCAAATTAACACAAGGTTATGTGGTTCGAAATGTGCCTACCCCCTCCCCCATCCTTTGCCGATTACATGCTAATTATTTTATCCCATCAGCATGTTCAGCCACTGATAATATATATCAACATAAAAGAGAGTTTCCTAATTTGTTCCCCATGTATGATTGAAGTACTTTACTGATTATTTAATAACCACTTTTACACAAAGTTTCTCTGTTGCTTCATATCTGGTCTATATGCATCGCATTTAAAGGCTCAACTTCCTGTAGGTCACTCAGTGAAATATGTTACATTAAATTCTGATTGGTGGTTATGGTTTGTTGCAGTCCAGGGTAAACAATAACCACCAATCAGAATTTACTGCAACTTATTCACTGCATGACACACCAGAAGTATTGGCATCCAAACTCGATCCAGGTAGACACAAAGCAACAGAAAAACTTTGTTCAAAATGGTTATTAAATGATCTGTAAATTACTAAAGTCGTACATGGCAAACAAGTTTGGAATATTTCCATTTACATTCATATAGGTAATCAATGACTAAACATGCCAACAGGATAAATAAAATTAGCACAAAATCAGCGAGGAGGCAGATTTCAAACCGTGCAGGTTTGTCGCCTTGTGTTAACTTGTTAATTTTGTATAGAAGGAGAGTGAGCATTGCCAATAGTTTTCCTTTTCACAAACAGAAATGAGTGCCTGTGGCCACGGCAGTTGTTTTACATCTGCAGGAAGTACAATGTGATAGATTTTGGTTGTTAGGCATCTCCACTCCCACACATGGACTTGCTCTAGATAAGATCTTCCTTGCAGGTGGAAATTGCACTATTTCTTCTGTTTTGAAGATAACACCGTCATGTCTTTCAAATTTAAGTGAAGACATGAAATTGATAATAAGATGTTTTAAAAGCATTCAAGCAGTGCAAAACAAAGGGTGTGGTTACCAAGATGAGTCCTGGATCCGATCAAATGGAATAGCCTCAAATGGCCTAAATGATTGAATTAAAATCAGTAACAACTAATATGTAGTCTGTTTGGATGTACTTTTTTTTATCTTGTCAAGGATGAAAATGGCATATGAGCAGATCCTAAATCTATGTCTTCTGTAATCTGCATACTAGAAATACAACCAATATGTCAACACATATAAAACAGCACAACCCTACCACTGACAGACCTTCTAAAGATGAAAAGACCATCAAGTTGATATGTGTATCGATAATATATTGTATTGTAGGCTGTGTTTCGTGAATCGTATCGATATGCAGCACAGGTGTATCGTTTCACCCCTACCTTTTTGAAAGACTTTTTTAAGAAAAAAATTTGTATTCTGGAAGGAACACCCTAGGGACTTTTTTGAAGCAAGCTAATGAATATTGGCATTCATTTTCAACATCAATGATGATTTTTCATGAAAGTCTCTGTGTACATCGCCATAAAATTCAGGAAAAATATCATACAAAAAGAGCATTTTTCATTTCCAGGAACAAGGGGACAAACACCAATATTTTCAGTGGACAAGAAGTCTCTAGAAAGACCTCATTATAAATCATATCAGCCAACTATATTAAACAATATTTCAAATAAACCCAGTTTTTTATTTTATCAGTGTCTCATTTTTTAAACGGAACTTAAAACAGTTTCATGTTGAGTAGTATGTTAGATTTATTCATCATGTGTAACAAGCATTTATTTTGGGTCATTTTTATAACAAATTAAAACCTTATTTTATGCAACTTCATACCAGAAAAATAATAAAAATACTCAATGCCATTTTAAATTTAGTGAATACTTTATGGATAGACAGTATAAATGAGAAATACATGAAAAAGATGACAAATTTGCCTTTCATCTTTGATATTTTCTTAACACATGGTTTCCATGACAACCAACACAAGAACACAAAACTTATGTCATAAGTTAAAACAAACTGCCTCACACCTGTAATATACATTATAAAGTATAAAGAAAATAGGAGAGGGGGGAAATACAGCCCATATTCAATAGTCATTTTTAAGAGCTTCATACTAAGATTCCTTCTTTCAAATTTGGTCTTCAGTCCTTAGCCCCCCCCCAAAAAAAAAACCCAACTGTGAATGGATGGCGCATATCAGATGAAAGACAATTGATGACAGACAACCCACATGAAGGACAACGGACCATACCATAAGCTCTCTTGGCCTTAAGATAATGTGTACTAAAAAATTAGACCTTACAGAATTTACTCAAATCTCAAAGACTGGTACTCTGAAAGTATTACAGGTGTGCATGTGTGTGTGTGTGTGTGCATGTGTGAGAGAGACTAATACATAATACACGACTCACAGAAGACTGTAACTGTAACATTAGCTGAAGCTGTCTTCCCTGTGCTCTCCTGATTGGTGGGAGTACAGGTATATATCCCTCCTTTGTTCCTGTCTAGAACCCGTGATAAGTGTGCACCATTCAGAGAAAAACCCTGTGGACCAGTCCATGTGTAATTACAGAGAGGATAGCAATCAGCTGAGCAGCTGACGTTCACTGTGCTGTTTTCTTCAACTTGTAATTGGGATTCAGGGGGAGAAAACACCACCTGACCAATAGCTGGTCCATCTGCAAGAAAGAATTCAAAACACAAAAATATATGAATGATTTACAAGAAGATGGGGTCATCTATATTCCCATGCTGCTAAAATGTATCATGAGACAGAAGGATCTGTTGAAGATTTCATAAATAGGAATATGCATTGGATGGACAGACAGACCAATGAAAAACAAATCTCTACAACAGTTTTGGAGTTATGCTCTGGAAAAGGAAATTGTGAATAGTAGATAGACTGATGGATAGATGGATAGACAAATGGAACAATATGAAAATATTGAAACTGAAGAATTCCATCAAGCAAATGACCCATCTTGACCTAGAACCTAATATGTATATAAAGATTCATGGGGATATCATGAACAGTTTTGGAGTCCAGAAACAACTGTTTCTATGATATTATGGAATGTTCAAGCACAGACAGACAGATGGAAATAGCCTTAAAATTTTTAAGTTTACATTTTCTCAATAGCAATAGGCATATCTACTACTGTATATACTTGCTTGTAAGTCAATGTTTTTTACTGAAAATTTGATTCATGAGAGGAGGGGTCACCTTACAAGCACAACATGCACAAATATTTGATAAATCTTGGGGTAATATTGGAAACTCTAAATATTTGCAGTATGTACAAATAATGTCAATAAAAATAGTTTTACGTTTTCATGCCAGAAATGCATAAATCCTATACACTGTGTTTATCCATTTAATTACAGTATTCATTACACAATACTTGTATCGACATTTATTTGGATTTTAATAATTTGAAAATATTAAATTAAATATTACTGACCACAAAGTGAAATGGCCATCAATGCTGTTTTCTGTGGTTATTTACTAGCAAATATGTTGCTTCCATTTTCGTCCAAATCCAAACAACCCATATTTGAATTATACTTTGTGTTTTGCGGTATAAACACTGTGTTTGATGCAATAACAGTTTTTTATTTGATTTATATTTTCCTTTTTCATAAGCCAGATCTAATTTCCAAGTGATATTTCCCTAGTTATCTGCCAGTGCATTTATGCTGATAAGCCCTTGGTACTTTGTTTTCCAGCTGACAATCCTTTGATCAAGCCACGAATGTGATACTTGTTCAGTGTCAAGTAACAGCGGGTGGTTGTTTGAACCCGTGATCATGCAACACAAATGATACCTGTTGAGTTGCAGCCTTTAATAGATTTCACAGACTGTATAATTGAAGTGTCACTGACAGAGCCCAAGCTCAGTCTCCACATCAGCACTCGCAGATGACAGTAAAGACGAGGTATCAGAGACAGATGATATTTATGATAAGGATGAATTCTTGGGCTTTGTAATAGATGACATTAGACAGTGATATTTATAGGATACAGAGAATCACAAAAATTCAGACTAGTAATTTTGTTGTTTATTTGTAAGACATACCAAATTAACATTACGATACTGTGAATCAGATCATTCTGGACTAAACTTTTTATGATGGTATGTGAACTATAATAGAATTCATGGATTTGTCATATAAATGGATTTTGTATGTCAAACATTATGGATGTCTATGGATTTTATTACACGAAGATGGACGAAATGAAAGTTGTCAATTTATTTGTGACATATTCCACTGAATAACTATTTATTTTACATTGGTTTTGTCTTTATATTTCCTATCTATCCATCTAGTTTGGCTTGTTTATATTTTCAGAGTGCAACTCTTGACTCACTGACGACAAGTCCCCCCTTACTGATGGATCTGTCTTGCAAATACACCCTGACTTAAGAAGTTCAAAGAGAAATTAGCTTTGTACAGCCCTAAAAAAAATGGGGTGGGGGAGAGGATTGACTTATAGCAAAGTTAACTTATAATCAAGTATATATGGTACTACTGGTCTGTTATGGTACTGTAATGCCAGTCTCACAATGTTATCATACTTAAATCATTTTATTAATGTTTTTCATACCTCGTTTCTTTCATTATAATGTTCTGAGATGGTCCCTTGCCAAAGGCACACAAATGCTTTGCCTTTAAATCGATTGGCAATCATTTTATCAATTGTTCTGATTTTTGTACTCCTTCACTATGTTCTGTTTAAATATTAGGTAGTTTTTTCTTACAGAATGATGCCATTGTATACTGCTATGTTTGCTTAACATGTATTTTTGTTGTTTACTTGCCTCCTAGAAAGTGCCTCACTATGTTGGTAATTCTTTGTTACTGAGGATGCGGTGGGTTCTCATTTCCAACACCAGTAATGGAGAACCTTGGGTGTGTCTACCAATTATATTTGTGTAAACATCCAAGGTTTCCTGAGGGTGCAGAGTGTAAAAATAGGACCCAGTCAATCATGTTTTCAGATGGATGACACTTGCATCATTACATGTCTGTTCCTCTCAATATAAATTTCAGCCCAGAATCAAAATTCGGAAATTCATCAAAATATGAATCTTTATTTTGGACTCTTACAAAAAAATTCTAATACATAATATTGCTAAATAGAATTAATTGAAGAATACCTGCTATATTTCTTTAATAGCAGTTACACCTCTGGATTTATTATTGCATCAAATTTTTCAGTCCCAGATTTTGGAAGATCTAAAACCTCACTTTTTAGAGTTTCCATATATTATCTTTTAAGTAAACAGAATTGAGTCAACTGTACCATGATAATACAAAACTTGAGAAAGTATTCATTTACCCAATTTAATTTAGAAAAAATATAAAAACTTTGTATAATTTTCTTGATCAACTTTTTAATTCCTCATTATATTTGTAATAAGAAAAAATCTGTTGTTTTTAAGAACACATGAAATTGTGATTTACTGTGAAATACTTCATTTTTTAAGTTTGTAATACTGTAATGAACTAAAGTCAATATATATTGTATTTAAACGAAACTGTAAATAATTGACAAGAATAAAAAGTAAAAAAAATAACTTATTCTTTACTTCTAATAGCATAAAAGCATATATTTCTTCTTTCTTCTGTAATCTCTTCTGTCGTTCCTGACTTTATTATTCAGAAATATCAGTACCAACACAACTCACATATTTCTATTATTTTCACCTCAAGCCAGTATCAGGCAAACCTAGAATGTGTTATGACTGGAAGAACGCTGACAAATGGTCATAACACTATATACCAAATGTCATAGGGATATAATGAACTGTTCTGGAGTTTTGCTCCAGAAATGAAAGTGTAAATTACAGATGGTTGGATGGACAAACAGATGGACAAAACCTTTAAAAATATTGAAATTAAAGAATTATTCACAGCAACAGGAAAAACTTGACCACCATCTTAATATGTATATAATGTTTCATAGAGATCTGTTGAACAATCTTGGAGTTTTGCTGCTCAAATTCAAGAGTGAATCAAGCAGGGATGGATGAATAGACCAACAGATGAAAATGTTAAAAATATTGAAACTGAGGAATTGTGAATAGCAAAAGGCACATCTCCACCACTAGTCTAATGTGTGAATCAATCATCACTGAGATATCTTAGTTTAATTTGGAGTTTGCGTTGGCAAAAAGTATGGATAATGGATGTATGGATGCAAAAACTGACAAAAATATTAATACTGAAACTGAAGAATTATGAATTGCATATGGTACACATGGACCACCATACTAATATGTTTACTGAACTTTACAGAGATATATTGAATGGCTTTGGATATATGCTCCAGAAACAAAAGTCTGACAGACAGACTGACTGATGGATCAACATAACCAATTTTCATATCCACCGTAACTCCAATATGAGAGGGACAAAAAGATGGAAAGGTAATAAAACATTGTATCTGCCCAGAAATTTTCTTTAATATGACTCTGGCTGATCGAGGGATCAGATCACTAATTTGTTTTTTTGAAGATATCAATGTTAATATTTGAAAACAAAAAACTTTTTTGTGCACTTGATGACCCAGTACACAAAGTATGTACTTCTTATTGAAGTAAGCAGCAACTTTCTGAACAAACAAAAGTATATGCTTCATGGCATTTTCTTGAGATAATGGTCCTGAACATGGGGTACCAATAATAGCTACAGTGACCTTAATCATTAGTTTTCCATTGGCAAAATAATTTTAGCCTGCCGGGAAACAAATTGAAATCAGGTACATGCACAGATGCAGAAGTTGAAAGCACTGAAAAAGTCTCATAAATTTTTTTAAAAAAATTCTACGTTGATATCACAGCCAATGGCTCTATCTCCAAGTATTAAGTATCCAATGTTCCCCACTTGAGACTGATACCCTGCATTGATAATAATTAGTCAGGTCTGATTCTTATACCAAAAATGCAATTTTACAATAATCAGCCATATAAAGGAACATTTCTCTAGTAAACTCTGTGCAAAAGTTTATCTTGCAATCACTGTTTACAAGAAATTGTGAAATTTGTGCCATTTTTCACCCACTTTGTAGTTGTAGGTTTAATATCTAATTCCAAAACAACACCTATTCTGTCTTCCATTTGATTGAAAAACATGAATCTGATGATTTTGTTGCCAATAGGAATATGCTGGTGATCTCTTGCACCATGTAGACACTATGGAGCTAACAAGCAGCAGCCATAAACAAAAGGAGATAACCTGCAATCTTGATGTTGATCCATCAACAGTGTGAAATGATGGAAATAATGGTATGATTTTGGCAACTATTCTATGCCACTGCCCATATTACTCTTTATATCTATCAGTATAATTTAGCTCCACACATTGAGGTCTTGACTTGGCTTACATTAGTACCATATATATATATATATATATACATATATATATATACATATATATATATATATATATATATATATATATATATATATATATATATATATATATATATATATATATATATATATATATACATATATATATATATATATATATATATATATATATATATATATATATATATATATATATACATATATATATATATATATATATATATATATATATACTTGTGTATTGAAATAATTAGAGGGTCATCACTCCAGCCCCACCTCTCAATGAGTCAAATAAAACTCTATTCACAATATTATGTAACTTTTCAAACCTAAATAAATAATATTGTCTAAGTTATTATTTCTTGAATGAGCAAGTTCTCTAATATGTAACAATACTGAGGACATCCTGGATACTGATCCACCCATAATAACATGGAAAATATGGAGAAAGCTTCATGACAAAATAGGAAAATGTCCATAAAATTCTACTTAAATTACATGATAGATTATACCACCAAGTCTGCATTTCTGACTTATGGGCATCTCCACCCATTTTTCGTAAATGGTTGAAAATCTGAGTTTGTAGTAGAAATTAGGTACAAAGGTGCACTTTGGTCAGCCATTTTCTTAATTTTTTGTTTCAAAATGTATGACAAAATATGTTATAAAGAAGATTTATATATTCATGTTTTCCTTGCATTTATAAGATTGATCTCTGGCAGAAAAGTCTTCCAGTATGTATCACACCAGTCTTGACGTATATGTGTTGTAGGTACAGGATGACTAGAATTTTCACATTTAAAAATATCATATTTTCATCAACTTGTAATAAAGCAAATTATTTTATGATATTTGTATATAAATAGACCATTACAGATAGTTTGAATGAGTGTCACAAGTTAGTGGTGAAGTTCCTAATTTTTAATAACTAAATATCTGCCTAAATGTTCATGAAACAGTATAACTTTTTACTGGGCAAACAAAATGTGCAAGAGTTCATGATTTTTTTTTTTTGGGGGGGGGGGGGGTTGTTTTACCTTCTACCATTCTTTCTAACTGCTGAGTATTAAAATCATCTCGGATATGCGTGATAAACTCAGACATACCTAGTTGGTAACAACAATATTTTCACATATGCTAAAACATTTGTAAGTAGCAATAAATGTTCATAAGTATCAAATCATTCAACACATCTCAGATACTGTCAAGTTATACAACATGCTAAGTTTATTTCAATCCATAATTAATTTCTCTTTCTTTAAAAACAAAAGGCCCAAGTGGGCTTGATAACACGCATATGGCTCTTTCCAAAGATAAAGGCATTATTAACATGCAAAGTCTAAGATTTGTAATAGCAATGTTTACAGTTAAAACTTTATTTTGTGATCTAGTGAGGCACATAGCTTTCACACAAATTGAAATTAGATTCACATGGTTTTTCTTTGTTTATTTCTTGCTAAGGTCATGGGCTTTTTTACCCGGTACTCTTGGTTGTTAAAGGACTAGGTTTGCTTTACATTCTAAGCAGCCCTAAAATCTGGTACAAAATACATTTCCATGGACAGACTTATCTCTATCGTAAAAAGTTACAATATCAATAAGAGTTCAAATTGGTAGCTCTATGACATCATAGGCACATGCCAACATCATGACAAAATGGTGAAAACGCAATTTTTGCCAGAAATATACCCTTTCTGTACGATATTTAACATAGAGCACATGCATCGCCCACTGTGATATTTTGTCAAGTGGTAGTAAAGGCTGATCATAACATAGTGTGAAAGCACTAAGTTGGGCCGTAAATGCACTCTATATTAAAACTATAGATATTTGTTCTCCATTGCTCTTCAGAAGATCATGCAAGGATCACAAAAACAGCAGAAAGTTATAAATTCCTACACAAACTTGGAACAAAATATGAGTATTTGATTATAATTAGGTTAAGAAATATTAATGAATTAGGTCTACATGTTTTACGCTATTTCATTCATACACAATGTCAACAGAGACTTACGAAGTTTAAATCGAACCATCAAGAATAATTTTAATTAATTTATGTCAAAAGATCGATACTGTAAAATAAATAAATAAGTAAATAAATATTTGGATTTAAATATTTCCAGTCCCTACTGGAAACACTGATTTTACCATAGAAATCGATCGGATAAGCTTTGTATTCTGCTCCTGTAGTCATAATATACTTGATATCTATCTGCGTGTGCAAAGATGTTAGATATACATGTACGTATTCCTTGTAAACTATTTTTAAAAAATTCAAAATAATGTGTATTTGTTGAGTTGTCAACTTTTTGAAAAAAAATTGCAAAATTCCTGTATAGAATTTAAAGACAGTGAAATAGAGATGTGGTTCTACAGATCTATCAAGAGAGATGAATGATATATACTTGACTGAAGCGTACTGAATACATGACTATTAGATATAATAGAGTAACAATTGTTGTAAATGACCCAAACTGAGTATGATCTGAGTTGGACTCATTATATACAAGAAATATGGCTTTTTCTTTTCAGGCCTCAGTTCAACAAGTATGTATATATTATATAAGAAATCCATATTTGTACCAGAGGTGTAAAGGTAACGATTAACGTTTTTCATGCTTAGTACTGGATTCTAAACGCCAATCGACAGTATTTTTTTAATGAAGAAAAAATTAAAATATACTTACATATGTATATTGATATCCATAGAGAGTGTGGTGAAAGTAAATACAAACAGGTAATACTCCATATACAAATAAAACATATTCCCCCCACCCACCCCAGCACCCCGCCGTTTGCAAGCCTGGCTTCAAATAATATACAGTATGGGTACAAAAGTCCATACTGATAAACACTGTAACACTAGGAGGATTTTCTGCTTCTATTGATCGCTTTAAAAAAAAGACAAAACAAAAGTCCATACTGATAAACACTGTAACACTAGGAGGATATTCTGCTTCTATTGATCGCTTAAAAAAAAGACAAAGGCATCGGTACCAATTACGTTGATACCGTAATATGAGATGCCTTGGAGGGAGGGGGCATTTAAATGAAAGAGGCAACTAAAAGTTAACATTACACCAATAGAACATTGGTACTGTGTTTCTGATATTATAATGTGCCCATCAACTGACTTTATTCAGTATTAATTTGCTGGGCATCATCAGGTTTCCCTAATTCCATAATAAACAAATGGGCCTCAAATTAGTTCCACCCTCTTCCATCCAGTTTGAGTGTTTGTTGTCTGATAAACACTTTAATCAGTCTCTCACTTGTTTGAACATTAGAATACAATAGAATTATTTGAAAGTCAACCCGTGCATCCATCCAATTATTCATTGGACAACTTGATTATCTGTCCAAAACTCTGTTCACTCCTCTGTGCATTGTTCTGCCTGTTTACCCTCTCAATCCGACTGTCTGTTTGTCCCTGTATGGGACCGTCAATTAATCTGTTCACCCATATCTGTATGTCCTTCCATCCTTTTATTCATCTATAAGTTTGAGTTTGTCTGTCCATCAGTTCATTCATCCATCCATTCGGCAATTGCCCATCCATCCATTCATCGATTTAGTTCATTTGTGTTCATCTCTTTGTTTGTCCATCTGTTCTCTTTCCCTCCCTGTCGATCCATTTCTTGTCCATCTGCCTGTTTGTCCTATTTTATCCATCTGTTGATGTGTTTGTCTGCCAATCTAAACAACCATGTGTTTGCTTGTCAAAAAGTTGATTGTTTATGTCTTCACGTATTTTTGTTCAAACAGAAGATCTATTAAAAACATAATACACAGCGAATACTTGCTTTCTCTTCATATTTGCACCATCATCCCCACCACCCAGTTTTTGCACTTAAAAGGAGTATTGTTAAACTTTTATTCAGATGAAGGAAACTGAAAGAGGAAGCTTCTGATTTGAAAAGAAGAGTTGTTATTCTTCATCATGCACATATCTGCTTACCTACACAACAACCTACATACTTACACTGTACATATATACAATAACTGCATATTTTGCTAATAACTATGTATGCTTTTCAAATGCAGGTCATTCGAAAAATAAAAATTCAAACACACTTGCTTAATGTTGTATTAATTATTTCAAATCTGATCAAACATTCAAGCTCAGCACAAAAATGAAATTGATAAGCAAAAAATTATTTTGGTACATTAATATTATCTTCATCAAACAGCAAATGTGTGTGCTTGTGTGTGCTTGTGTGTGTGTGTGTGTGTGTGTGTGTGTGTATGTGTGTGTAGGTGCTCCACTGAGAATGAGAGAGAGACAGAGATAGAGAGAGAGTGTGTGTGTGTGTTAAGGAGGATGTTTTATTGCTCTGACAAAAACAAATGTTATTGCATTGATGTGTAACATGATAAGGTTTCCTTTCTATAATTTGCTTCCAAGATATATATACTCATTCTAATCACCCTACCCTACCCTTAGAGCCACAGTAAGGGGGGGGTTAACTCCCAAAATGGCAAGGGAATTAATTTAAAAAAACTATGCTAAAGAAACTTTCTAACTTTACAGCCCCCCCACCCCCTGCAGTACCATTACTATGTAATTGTAGATACATGTTAGTAGTCACCCATATTTTCCAGTAATATAGACAATTAACAATAACAGTAATAATGAAGATTAATTAGGGTGTTTGAAGTGACCAGGTCTGATACGAAATTGAAGAAAACATTTCTGTTATTTCTTCTATAACAGTAACTTCAATATCTTTAACTAATCAACAAAAAGCAAAACTAACTGTGTCACATTAATAAAATATATCTTTAGAATAAATTGAATAATTTCACCAAGAAAACAATTCACAATCATACAAATGACAACCATTGGCATCTGATGCAATTAGGCTTATAATGAATGAGAAAATGTTCGCCATATTGAAGAAACTATGAAAAGAGAATAAAAAACTTCTTCCTCTTGCACATCTATGTATTCACTGTTGCACACAAACAGAACGCATCGCTCATAATGTTGATGGACGTCATTTCATGTTTTCTGCTGTATGTGACATCATCATCATTCTGCATTAAAAACACTGTAAAGACTAATACCCATGATGAAAACAAACTCGTTTGATGATGTACCCATACAGTAGGTACTTTCGAAAAAATATCATTACAATCTGATGTAGGCCCTAGTTTAGTCAAAAGTGAACCTATTCCTTTGGAGAAAAACACATATATGGCGGGTACTTTTATTAAAACTAAAAATACAAACTATACATTTCAACAACAAAAATAAATAATGTAATGTCACTTAACACATGAAATGCCAGAAAATATTCTACCATACATGTGATAAAAAAATGGCAAATGTTTCAGGCACTATAGAGCAATACTAGCAACAGTCAAACCATATTTCACTAAATATTTCAAACTTGTTTCCAAATATGTACAAATTTCTATTGTGGCCAAAAGTTTACAAATAATTATCAACAAATAAATTTTTAAACTTAGATGTGTTTTGTTTCAAGAAATATGTTCTTACTAAAGAAGAATCAATATTAGAAAAATACAGTTATTTGCAAGTAAATATATATAAATGTGTGTAAAAATACTGCTCCTTATTTACAACACAGGGTATAGTTTATGCTAACATGCAACTGTACATTTTTCATTTTTTATTAAAAACTAGCATTACTTATATCTGAAACTTTTTCTTCAGTTACAAATTACAAATTATTCATTTGAATCCCTTATTTATTATTTTGCTTTTTAATAAACTGTAGTATTGAAATTATATGTCTCTAGTATTTTAACATTAATTTTGTTTTCAATGCGGTTTGCATAATTTTTGCAAGGGGAATAACCCTCTGTAAGCCAAACCTATGATTCCCAATAGTCAATATCATAGTTTAATTCCCTTGTTTTCCTTTAGAAAGAAGAAATGCATTTTAAAGGAAAAAAAGAAATGATTACACTGCATATGATTTGAGAACTAATTATAATCGTGCTGATTTTAATAATATGCAAAGATTTTGCTCATAATAAAACTCATTGCACATCTTGATGATTAGAGCCTATTTACCAAATTTACTCAACATAGGATAAGAATACAGTCTCTAGAGGGTTAACAGGTTGAACCAATTAGATGCCTGCATGATCACCTCATTAATATGCATGGAACTTGCTCATTATTGATCTCGTGTGATGTCTTGATCATGCAAGTTTTTATCCCAATTTTGATCACAAATATGGCCTCCAAAGCGGTAACAAGCTCAGTCAATCAGACACATTATCATTTCATTAATATGCATGGCTCTCAATCACTACTGACCTCAGCTAATAACTTTATAATATAAAGCCATATTCCAAGTCAATATTAAAAATTGGATCAGAAATATGACTCCTGGAAGGTAAGAAGATCAGCCAATTTGCCAAAATTACATGTATAAGCCTCCAATCCAAGTTTGGATCCAAATCTGACCAGACATAAGGACTCGAGTGTGGTAACAAGCTCAGCCAATCATATGAAAGATCACCTCATTAATACGCATTGCTCACAAGCCATTACAGGTACATGTAACAAGAATTCTGAGGAACGCTCCACTGTGTCATAATCTAAGAAACCAAGTGGGCCTGATATTGGTTACCTGGTTAGCATAACTTAACAGTTAACCTTTTTACTAAGTAGCTGATGTAGCATTGTTAGGACACATCCTATTTATGGTATGTGAGTTTTATCTATTTTACTATATGTTGATAAACATTATTTCTAAAGATAAAGGCATATAGTTAAATGCACTTGCTCTTGCAAATATGTAATCAGTCATACAACATCTTGATGATATAAACCCATTTACCAAGTTTAACAGAAAATGGATGAGAAATATAGTCTAGGGAGGAACAAGTTCAGCTAATCAGATGCAAGGTATCTCATTAATATGCACTGATCTCATGTATTACAGAACATGTTTACAACAATGACAACATAAGCTTAAGGATTAGCAAAGCCCGATTGGAAGTCGGTATCCAGAGAGGTAATAAGTTAGCATTTCTATCAACTTCTCTACTGAAAACAATGAAATACAAAGGTCAAAACTCAGTTTGTATATATATATATGAGTTGCTGTGTTCAAAAGCTCAGTTATTTGGTTGGTTGGTTTTTAACAGCACTTCAACACAAGACTGGCTGTATCATGCAGAGGAAATGAGAGCTAAGTGCCTTTTCCATGCATGGGCACACCAAGGCAGCCAAACTGGACTAACCTGGGTGGGTTGTGAACATAAGCTCAACAAAGTTAAAACACGAGTCCCTTGATGGGACTGATCCTATAATGGCTGAAAAGGATTTTCAGGAATTCAAGTTAAGACCATTTCTTCCTTGTAACTTCTGAGTGTTAAAACCATTTCCTATTTTCTTCAAAGAAAACACGATTTTCAAATTAGCTGATGTGGTGGACATACTGAATGTCAGATTGGCACCATTTTCATTTAGGATCAAGTACACCTCATTAGAAGTCTTTTGGTGAAAACTCCATGTCAATATCACTGTTCATTCAAATGAAGAACAGTGACAGCAAGAGTTTTCAAGACAGCCATTGTGGCAGCCATATTCGGATGTATGATTGGTACCATTTTCATTTAGGACCAACTAGGTATCATGAGAAAATCAACTGGTGAAAACCAAATGTTGACACAGCCATCCATTTAGGAGTAGAGACAGCACTATTTTCAAGATGGCCACCATGGTGGTCATGTTGATGGTCACTTTGCATCATTTTCATTTAGGACCAACTAGATACCATAACAAGTCTTCTGATAAAAATCCCATGTCAAAATGACTTCCATGTAAGAGCAGTAGCGATAACAAGATTTTCAAGATGGCCACTACAGTGGCCATACTGGTCATCAGATCAGCACCATTTTAATTTAGGACCAACAAGATATTATAAGAAGTCTTCTGGTGAAAACCCCATGTTGATATGACTTTCCATTTTTAGAGGAGTAACAATTGCATAGTTGAACAAATGCCCTGTTCAGTTTTCAAAGCTTAATCCATCTGTGTGATACTTTGTTTATTTTCTTTCAACTGTTTCAGTCCAACAAGGGGAAGTCTAAACTTTTGAAAAAAACTGATTTCAGAACCAGAGCCATTTTACTCTGAAAAACTGGGTCTCAAAATTTCTTTATCCCTGTATTTCTAATAAAGTGTATTCAAAATACTAGTATAAATGACATGGCATCAGTGTAAATTATAATCCAGGCTCTTTTCTTAATCTCCCGTTTACAGTAGCAAATAATTATTCAGATTTAGACAAAATCATGTTCCCTAACTTGGAAATTGCACAAAAGTTCTCATATGAAAGGATGAAAACTACTCACATAGTGACCCAAGCTTTGGGTTAATATGGGGTAAGAAAATTGAAGGCACGTGCCACAATGAAAAATTTGCTATTCTCATTAAAAGTCCTCCGTCTTTTGAAGTAAAAACTCCCAAACGAATTTTGCAAATCTCCCGATTGGGCCTAAGTTGACTTCTCTTTTCTGTCACATGTATGTCTTTTCTTAATACACCACGCATATGACTGGCTCTTCTGATTATATGATACACTACAACAACTGCACAGTTCCTAGAATAAGGTGTTAATAATAAGAATTCAATCCTTCTGCAGTTGTCTTTCGCATGTCCAGTCTGAGTGCTTATTACAACTATAACATTAAATTTTTTGTAGCAAGGAAAGAAAATGTGATGAGCTCATAGGAGCAAACAATATTCTGTATCTTGGAATTCATATATATATATATATATATATATATACACACAAGATTTCAGAAAGCAAAATAAAAAAAATTACAATGAGCAAAAAACTTTTGTGGGGAGCTCTGACTTAGTTTATAAAAACCAGTTAGATCTATGGTAATAACATAGGTTCAAAACAAAATTGGCCTGTAAAATTCTCTACACTCTTGGCAGAACTTTTAGCTTCAAGCATTGCTCCATCTTTGCCAGCTGTGACATATTAAAGAACACTTATACTTACATTTGACATAAATGATGTGTGCATCACTTTCCACTGACATTGGTGGTTGATCCTCATATGCAAAACATGTAAACCTTGCCCCGCCGTCTTCTTCATATCTAAGATCAGAGATGGTCAGTTCTGTTTTCTTGATAATATACTGTCCTCCTGAA
The DNA here is from genome assembly GCA_029931535.1 of Margaritifera margaritifera. NCBI lineage: Eukaryota > Metazoa > Mollusca > Bivalvia > Unionida > Margaritiferidae > Margaritifera > Margaritifera margaritifera. The sequence continues at coordinate 387,764 of JAQPZY010000850.1, forward strand.
GTGATCACTGCACCATTCCTCTTCCACTTGGCAGTCATGACCAGGCCGTGGTCAGGAGGTGCACTTTTGGATTGTGTGGAGCAATTCAGACGGTAGCTTGAGCCAGATTCAGGAATATTTAGTTCCTTGATCTGAGGCTTGGTTGGGGAATCTGTATATAAATAAATGGTTCTATGAGACAATAGAACTTCTTTGAAATCTCCGAAATTCCATTCAGATTACTTAAAAACTTAGTTCTGCCGTATAATGCACATGTGAAATAATACATTCAAAATAATGATAATAATTTTGGCCCACTTTTCATAGTGTGACAACAGTACGCCATCTGGATAGTGCACTGATCATCATTTGTTACAAAACATTTTAATTGTTTACAACAAACCAGTGCTTGACTGTTTCTCTGATCTTTCCTGATAGTACACGGCACCCGATCATGTCCAATATTTTTACACAGATATTGTAGAAAAAAGAATGAAAAAAGGCAATATTGAAAGTATTTATTTCCAATTTTATGGTTGGCCTTAAGAAGGGCTATTTAAAGGTTTGACTTGTTGATGGAGTTCAGACTATTGCATCAAAATTCCTCTTTATCGTCATCACTCTCAAAACGCTGCTGTATGTCCTCATTCCTGGCATTGCTGCATAATAGCTCGGTGTTCATGCTTGGCATCATCCTACCACAAGACATCGATCATCCTCTGTGCCATCCATTTTATTTGAGCTGCAGCACTTTTTGAAGGCATGGATGATGATGCTTGGATCTAGGTCAGCTCATGCTTCCACTATCCACTGGCAGACATCAGTCATCTCGGGTTTCCTCATTATTCCAGATGGCAAAATTGTGCATTGGTTATCAGCATGCCAATCAGTCCATTTTCTTCTGAGCATTGTTTTCATGGGCTTATGGATGTTGACATCTAAGGAATGGAGCAATGATGTCATACCACAAGGAATTATGCCCAGAGTGGTTTGGTAGTCAGTCTTTGGTAGGTCCTTAGCATGGTCTGACTTGTGGCATTGGAAGGCATCCAGAACTAATAAGCTTTTTTTGGTGTAACTGCCTATCCATTTTCCCCATACATTCTTTATCCAGTCCTTCATCCATGTTTCATCCACCATCTCCTCCCCTGACACCTGATGAGGCTCCCCTTTGGCCACACTGCACCTTTTGGAAGCATCTTCCTCTTGAAAAGAACAAAGGGGAGAAACTCTCCACCATCTGCAGTACCTGTCAATGGCATCTGGCCAGCATTTCCTATCAGGCTTAATTTAAAGTTGAATCTTTTGTGCTGTTTAATGATAAATCGCTGGAATTCAACCATAATCATAATCTTCTGGCAGCTTCTGGGCAATATGTGTGCTTCACAGAATTGATAAGCCATGCTTTGTAGAAATGCATAGGCCCAGCTCACAGATTCCATGTAGTCATCTATTTTCTTCTGTTTTGCAATAAGTATTGCCTGAAAGCAAATCTCTGTCATGGATACCGGGATTTCCTGTCTTCTTCTATCCATGACCCATTCAAGGGCTCCAGACTCTCTGTCTGGATAGTTTGCACATGTCCCTCTGGCTGCCTGTTTGTCCAATACATTTTCTTCCATTTTTCTTTCATTCTTCTCCACTCTCTAACCAAAGACTCTCCTACATTGAACTCCCTTCTAGTAGCTTTGTTGCCATGTCCTTGTGCATAGGCGATGATGGTTAGCTTGTCTTTGACATTGTAGGCGTTTCTTACTCAGCCCATGTTGATACTTTGACTGTATTCACTAGAACACAAAGATGCTATGTGAAAGTTCAGGTACATTATTTATACTTATTTGGACTATCATGATACCTCTAAAATATATCATAGTGCCCAAAATAGAATTTAGCAAGACAATGCATCATAATTATGTTTGGCACATCAAAGTTTTAGATGATGCCAATCACCTTTAAAACCACCACTGAGTCAATTAAACACTGCTCACTGCATTGTAACAAAGAAGCATCAAATACTGTGATTTAAGATGAAAAATAAAATAAAGAATGAAGTTTTTCTTCCAAAGAAAATTAATTATTCCAACTTTACCTAGGCAAAGCAATGTAACTATGTTTAGCACATCAGAGTTGCACAATAAATGAAGAAAAAATGTATTAGATTCACATTTATCGAATACTGAACATTCATGGTACAGGCACAGTAATCATATATTTGTTCCACAGCAATGCAGTACTTTGCATAGTTTTCGAACAAGTTACCAGTCATTATGTACATGTATTTCCAGTCATGTCACAAAACAAAATGTTACACAGTGATGTGAATTAAAATGAGTTTATAAGCAATCAAAGAACAATCATTATTTATTTCTTTAATAAGGCTAGTACCAGTAACAAATTTAGTTACAATGCAGCATGCAACAGATTTAATATTTCACAAGGAGTGAATGTGACTCGTGTAGACAGATATAGTTCCTTCATTCTTTCATCAGAGTGACCTGAAAATAGACCTTTTCCAGCTCTTCTATAAAACATGCACCCTCCTAAAAATAAGAAAATTGGGCAGAAAGATGTGCATTATACAGTAAAATATGGTAGAAGCACAGCACATGCACAGGGTTAAATATGATGGGGGACAATGACAGAATATTTGTAGCTCTGGCTTTTTGTTTGCTTACTGCAAGATTTTTTAGATCATCTTCATACGGGTTCTACTCAAAATGAACCTTTTTTTAATCAATATATGTTTTTTTTTTCCTGGAAAGTCAAAATTGTTCAATAAATATTCAAATATTTTGAGACCTTTTAATCCTGAACAATTTATTGTTGAGCCAACCAATGTTCCTAATTCATCTTCAACATTGTTATTCCACATTTTGTGTAGTAATCATGAAACAACTTGTCAGTCAGTAGTATTCAATGACCATTTGCTTACCTACTGTAAAAGAAAGATTGTCCATGGTCAAATCAATACACATAACATTGTGAAAATCAATTCACTCAAAACAATAAAGAAAACTTATGGCAAAACTGGTTAATTAGGAAAATGTTTAACATAATTTTAGAGTTAATAAATTGATTTCTTTTTAAGAGAGTTTTCACATGGTGCTATATCGCAATACTCCGAAAAAAAGGGGTGAGGCAAAAATATGACATAATCTTGTATGTCTCCTGAAATGTTTCAAAATATATTACACATAGAGACCATTTACTGTACATGTATACAAAAATCTGTAAAAAAAACCTCTTGAAAATTAAGCAACAAGGTCCAAAGGGATATTAAGAGAGCTGAAGATGAATACTTGTTTAAAAAACTGGAATAGTCCAAAACAAGGGTCCCTCCAATGGACTAATCCTCTACTGCCTGAAAAGAATTTCCAGGAATCCAAGATCAGACTATTTCTTGTTTTTTAACTGCCCAGTATTGAAACCATCTCTTATATTTTTGAGCAATTGGCCACTGTGGTGCCCATAACATCATTTTCATTTAGGACCAGCTAGACATCTTTAGAAGTTGTTGGGTGAAAACCCATATGTCAATTTGACCATCCATTCAGGAGGAGCAGTGATTACAATTTTCAAGATGGTCATTGTGGCAGTCATATTGGATGCAAGATTGGCACAATTTTAATTTAGGAGCAACCAGATATCCTAAGAAGTCTTTTGGTTAAAACCACATGACAATATACCATTCATTCAGGAAGAGTAACCATAACCAGTTTTTCAAGACGGCCACCATGGTGTCAAATTGGCATCAATTAATTTAGGACCAACCAGTGAAAACCCAATGTCAGTATGACTTTCTCTTTAGTAGATTAGCAATAGCAAGATCTTAAAGATGGCTTCCAAGTAAATGTAAAATGTAAAATAGGGGTTTATCCCCAAATTTTCAGGGGGGGGTTGTTAAACTTTTTTTAATAATCACCCAGCTCTAACTTAAAACTTCTGTTTTTGTACCAGCCACCCACCCACCCCACATGGAACTCAGACTGGGAATTATACAATGCACACGTGCCAATGACTTTAAAATCATTTAAACTTGTAGTAAATAGCCTTTCAACACACTGGTCAGTTGTGGCAGAAGTACCAACAACCACAACCAAATTCTCCTACAGGCTAGATAATAAGTTGGTCTGCATGGAGAGGCAGCGCATGTTTTTAAATAACTACATGAAAAAGGGTATAACACTTCATCAGACATGTGGTTTACTGGTAAAAACAAGTGTGTGTGGTTGAAACTGGGGAAGAGAGACCTATGTTGGGAAACATGGGGTGGGGGGTGTACTGCTGCATGCATTTTGCAAGAAGGAATGGATTTGATGACGCCATACTGGAAATGTAGGGTTGGCATTCGTGCCGATCATCAGCTCTGCTCTCACTGTGGGGGCAACACTGCTGCAAGAAATCTCAAATGAATAGAAAGCCAGGCAAAGAGGAGGTTTAAAGAGGTTCTGTGCAAACGGGAGGCAATTCAACATTGCAATTAGAGGGTTGAATGATTGGTGATGAGCCTTATAATAATTATTATTGCGGCTTTTTGTCATTAGCCTTATATATAATTGGAGGATTGCAGTGTTTGGTGGCAAGCCCCAGCAATCTATACTATCACTCACTAATATAGTGGTTTTCAAAGTACAGGTCACGACCCAGAACTGGGTCACAGAATGTCAAGTAATATTATGGCTATGTCAGGATATTATGATAATATTTTCTTCAACTGGGTCGCAAAAGGGGCACGAGAAAAAAAGTCTGAAAACCACTGTGCAAATAAATACTACTCCAGAGAGGACAGATAACCCAAAGTGCATATCATGATGTACTGGATGTACTAATGGTGGCCAAGGCACATCAGCCAGCCCAATGGCCAGTTCCAGCTCCCAGATGCAGGGTTAGCCTCTGCCCCAAAGGCTAATTTCCAGCTTCCAGGTGCTGGGTTGAGCCCCCAGTCCCAGTCAATGGCCACTTCCAGCTCCAAGGCACAGGGTTATGCCTCTAGCATAATGGCCAATTCTGGCTCACAGGTGCAGGGTTGAGCCTCTGGCCCTGCCAGCCTTTGTGGAGCTACAAGAAAGAGCCAAACACAGTTATGAAAGACTACTGCACCATGGTGCCTGAAAAGAACATGCTTGAAGCAGATGGTATGACCTTTCTTGATTGCCAAAGACATTGTGAGATTTGGCAGACTGAAGTTCAGCCTAATGTTGACAGTGCAGACAAAAAAATCTGCGCTGGGCCTGGAAAACATCTATGGCTAAGATGAGCCAACAGGCACCATTTAAGTAGAGACCTATTTCTGAGCATTGATGAGATCAAGCAGCTGGACAGTCAAGCTAATGCCAACATACAAGGGTGCACTGATGACTACATGTGCAAGGGGTCTAGATTGCACTTTGTGAAGTGCATAAAACACGATCTTGGCGAGTGAGTCAAAGTAAAACCCGTTTTGAGGCTGAAGTGACATTTCAATGCCAAAGTATATCCCACCATGAGTTATTATCAATGTGAAGAAAAAAACAGACAACAGCTGCTTTGAATGAGCCATCATATCTGCTATGTACCTGGCAAATGATCACATTGGGCAACCAGGCAACTACTGCTTACTTATGGGAGAGCTTGACTTTGCTGTCACTGACTTTCCTGTGAAGGTGAGTGGCAGAGCCAAGTCTAAGCGATTCAACCTGGAAATTGCAGTTAGCATCTTTGGCTAGGAAAAGGTTTCTACCCACTATGCATCAGAGAAGAAGCAAGTCCACACAATGTGGGCCTACTGTTGCTCAAAAAGACACAGTGTCTGAAAAAAAGATAGGCACTTTGTATACAAACAAAGCAAATGCAGGAATGAGAAGCACATCTGCCACCATTGCCTACAGGTTTTCAGCCAGACTGACCTACTTGAAGCTCACACTAAAGACTGACACTGTGTAAGCAAAAAGCCACAGTGCTTCCTCATGCCAGAGCCAGGAAGTACATATTAGGCTTTCAGAATCACCAAGGAGCTGGTGTTATAACATGGCAAGGAGACTATTACCATTTTTCATCCACTACAACATGTGTGAGATTGAGGAGATCTGGGTTGTGTTTCAAAATCCAGCCAAGATTTACATGAATGGAGACAATCACAAGACCTTTAAGTTAGCCATGGACTGCCACATTTGTGGGAAGACACAAGGCAATGACAGGGTGAGAGACCAGTGTCATTTACCAGCAAGTACCATGGCGCAGTCCATAAAGTAAGTAACCTCAAGTTAAGCATTTACCAGAAGAAAATAAAGGTGCTGGTGGTATTCCACAACCTCCACGGCTATGAGACATCATCGTGGGCAAATGGCTACAGCCAAACAGGACAAGAGCAACATGCTAGCAGAAGGAATGCCTCAACGAGTCATTTGGCCTTCGATAAAAATGCACTTAAGTGGTAGTTTGGCTGATATACTCCAGAATGTCGAGGGGCTGGTAGGCAGCATTGCTCATATGCTGCAGAAGCATATGGAACTGGTATTCATGTCAGCTGCCAAGAACACTGTTAACAAATATCTGGAGAAACTTGGGGTTTTGCTGCCACTATTCAAGGCACCTGTTAGCACTGTTGCCAAGGAGCAGCATTTTCACCATATTGGTATTGGCAACAGAGACAACATCATGCAGCACACTCCATACTTTTGATTTCCATCATTAGCCTGGTTGGCTAAAAGTTGTAACATGGTGCCCATAAACTGCCAGCCAGGGTCAACATGCAGCAGTTTGGACAACTTTAGTAACCCTGCTTGTAGATAGGTGCTAATGCATCAGTGACCTTAAAAGTCTCCTTTGTAGTCAGGGGCTCAGCCTCCTTGTAATGACTGGGACATCAACCACAGTCAGCACAAACTTGTATGTGTATCACCCAGCCTTGTCATGCAGCAGAAACAAGAGGTCGGCCTGGTGCACCTCATTAGGGGCTGAAACATTAAACTGGGGTCTGACGATTCTATGTGGTGCAGGTAGATAAATCTACCACATGACTTACTTCTTGAGCCATTCCCTAACAATATGTTCTGAGACTTTGGCAGCTTATTGATAGCTGCCATGTTCTTCCAAAGAACCACATGTGCTGTAGTATATTGCCACTAGGTTAGTATCCTTTGCGATTTCACGTTCCATCAGCTATTGGTCTGCAAACAAGCAGCTTCTGTTCTACCTTAACAGTGCAATAATAAGTCTGTACTTGACAGCTAGAAATATTTATAGACAATGAAGATGACAGTGGCAAGGCTCTGATGACAAACATCAACTCATATTTGTTAATATTTGATCGAAGATTTTGTACAGACCAGGATGGTACAACATTTCTGCAAAGCTTGGCAATAACAGTGCACAAGTGCACAAAAAAGTATTGCAAGCTTACGTTCCAGAAATGACTGTGGAAAATAATGTGGTAACCTTAGTCAGCCTCTTGATCACTGACCCAAAAGTGACACACTTTCTCGGGCTGCTTGCCTTCATATTTGGGTTTGACCCAGACAGGCTCTTCACCACAGGCATGCACGTGGCACCCAACACCCCTGCATTTATCAGTATCCCATAGCTTTATGTCAACTCTATCAGATACACACAAGTGTGAGTATTCTTTATGGGAAAAACAGTACCTGCTACAAGTTATTCCTGTGGGTGGTGAGTCCTTTGGGGACACGTTACTTATGGAAAACCACATTGGTACAGATTATGTGAAGGAGGCATCCATAAGCTCTTGATATGTATTTTGGATGAAATACAATCACCAGTTAATATACTGGAGTGCACTAAAATCACCCTTTTAATACTGCCCCAGACACTAAAATCGTTGGCCACAATGTAGGCAATGGTGCCACCTTAAAGGTCTTTAAAGCTGGCAAAACAATGATTAATGTGCTGCCAATAAACAACATAATTAAAACATAATCAAAAAGACCCCATTGACCTGCAGGATGCTGCTATTAAAAATATCAGTAACCGGGTATGAGACTTGCTAGATGATGCTGTAACCTTGCTGTATGTAGTATTATCATCTTTGGGAAATAAGGTAGGCTTGTCATCTAAATTTTGGCATCTGACTTTCCCCAAACTCACAACCCTTTTGTATTAGAAGGTAACTGCTGTTATGTATATAAGGCTATTGTTACTAAATAGGTCCCAGATATTAAGTCGGTTCCAAAGGAGCACTATTGCTACTACAATAATGGTGTGGTATTTGAAAATAAAGTGATTACATTGGTAACATTTTTGTTGGAGTTCCCACTTAACATCAACAATCAATAATATCAACAAGAACAACACAATACTTATTTTTAAAAAGGTGCACTCAGCCGCATCACAGAACTTGGCCATGAAAAATGAAATACAGACTGTGTTGCACAAGGCATACACTTTGCCTGTAATTGACAAAGTGGCAAAAATTAATAGCCTATGGAAGAGCTGAAGCTTGCGAGAGGATCAAGATAAGACCATTTCTTCCTTTATCACTGCTGAGTGAGTAGCGATAACAAACTTGTGCTCAAGGACAGACGGACGGATATCAGACGACGGATGACAGATCAGCACCAATTTCATTTATGACCAAGGAGACATGAAAAGGAGTCTTTTAGTGAAAAACTGAAGTTGATATGCACACCCATTTAGGAGAAGTAGTGATTACAAGATTTTCAAGATGGCTCCCATGGTGGCCATATTGGACATCAGAGCAGCACCATTTTCATTTAGGACCAACTAGACATCAAAAGAAGTCTTGAAGTCAAAACCGTATGTTAATATGACAATCCATTCAGACGGAGTAGTGATAACAAAATGTTTAAGATGGCTGCCATGGCAGCCATATTGGACATCAGATCTGACCTATTTTCATTTAGGACCAACTATACATCATCGAAGTAGTTTAGGAGGATTAGTGATAACAGACTTGTGCTAACAGATGTACGTACAATGGACAGACGCTGGATGACAGACCACAGACCATCACAAAAGTTCTTCTGGTCTATGACCAGTAGAGCTAAAAAAAAATAACACAAGAGTCCCTCAAAGGGACTGACACCCTACTGGGGAAAAAGAATTCCCAGGAAATCTAAATAAAACCATTTCTTCCTTTTAACTATCTAGTATTGAAACCATTTCTGATATTCTTCAGCAATAACAAGATTTTCAAATTTACATATTGGATGTCAGCTTGGCACCATTTTCATTTAGGAAAAAGTAAACATCATTAGAAGTCTTTTGGTGAAAACCCCATGATGATATAGCCAGCAATTTGGAGAGGAGTAGAGACAACAATATTTTTTAGATATGACTTCATTAGAAGTCTTTTGGTGAAAAACCCATATCATGAACATCTATTCAAGGGGAGTAGTGACATCAAGATTTTTAAGTTAGTCATCATAGCAGCCATTATATATGTATCACTGGCACTATTTTTATTTAGGACATGATTTTTAAAAAAACAATCATAATGATCATTCATTCAGGTGAGTAAGTGACAACAAGAATCTTAAGGCAGTCGTCTTGGCACCCATATTGGTTGTGCGACTGGCACCATTTAAATTTAGGACCAACTAGGTCTCAAAAGAAGCCTGTTGGTTAAAACCCCATGATGATATAGCCAGCCATTTGGAGTGGAGTAGAGATAACAATATTTTTAAGATATGACTTCCCATTCTGGAGGAGTAGCAATAACAAGATTTACAAGATGGCTGCTGTGGTGGCTACACTGGGCGTCAGATCGGCACTATTTTCATTTAAGACCAAACGGACATCATAAGAAGACTTCTGGTGAAAACTCCACATCAATATGACTTTTTGTTCAGGTAGAGTTGTGATTTTTAAGATGGCTGCCATATTGGATGTCAGATCGGCACCATTTTTAATTAGGACCAACTAGACATCATTAGAAGTTTTTTTTTTTGAAAACCCCATAAGAAGCCTTTTAATGACAACTCAATGTTGATATGACCATCCATTCAGGAATAGTAGTTATAACAAGATTTTCAAGATGGCTGCTATGGCACCCTTATTGGATGTCAGACATACACCATTTTCATTTAGAACCAAGTAGACATCATAAGAAGTCTTTTAGTGAATACCCCATGTTGATATTACCATCCAATCAAGAAAAAGGAGCAATAAGCAGATTTTTAAGATGACTGCCAAGATATTGGACATTAGACTGGTGCCATTTTCATTTAGAACCAACTAGACATAATAATAAGCCTTTTAGCGAAAAACTCACGTTTAGGAGGAGTGGTGATAACAAGATTGTCAAGACGGCTGCTGTGGCAGGCATACTGGATGTTAGATTGGCACCATTTTCATTTAGGACCAACTATATATCGCAAGATGTCTTTTAGCAAAAACCTCATGCTGATATGACCATCCAGTCAGGAGGAGTAAGATGGTCACTGTGGTGGCCATATTGGATTTCTGAGCAGCGCCTTTTTCACTTTCAATTAGGACCAACTCGACCATGGAATGAATGTATGTGTAAAGTTTCATCGCAATCCTACAAGTAGTTTAGGAGGAGTAGTGATAACAAACTTGTGCTAACGGACAGATGGACGATGGACAACAGACCATCCCATAAATTTTTCTGGTCTATGACCAGGAGAGCTAAAAACAGAATGACAGCTTTCTCACTCATGCCCTACCCACAGCATTCCTCTGTCATATGATGCTGCCTTTTCACAATGGAGACAAAAAAATGTGACGCCAAAGTGGCCTATTTCTGAATTTCTACATGCCTTTTTAGCACATCTGAAAGAATGATTGCCGTCTCATGCATGGCCACCTTTATTATGTATGATCCGCATGTCTACATCAGAAAGTCATGAACTAATACATGCATAGGTGGGTAAACATTCTTATCATGCCTAGCCTGGTGAGTAAACTTCTGGCTGTTGAATAATTGCTTGGATTAGAATATTCTACATTGTATATTGGATCGAGAGTGTTAAGATCTGACCAAAGCATCGAGAGGCTATTTACTATGATATTGGTCATTTTAAAGTGAGTGAGTGGCATGACTACATTGTAAAGCTCACAGTTTATGTTGACTTGTTAGGAAAAGAGCATTTTAAACCAGCCAACTGGGGGGAGATGAGTCCACAAACAACAGATTTAAGCTACTGAGAGTTTGGGGGGAATTATGGATTAGTGCAAGAAAAAATCAACAACAGATTAGGGCCCCATCTGAAAGTCTTGGGCCATCTCCTTGGGGAACTGGGATCTAATCCTTGTTTACATCTACTTGCCATGGTGTACATATTGGATTGTCAGATTGGCACCATTTTTATTTATGACCAACTATAGTAGCAGCAATAACAAGAATTTCAGATTACTGGACAGATGGACAACAGGCCTTCTCTTAATCTCTTCTGGTCTTCCTTTTAATTGGTGGATTTTGAGACAATCTCTGATATTCCTTTGCTGCTGTGAATATCAGATTGACACCAATTTCAGTTAAGAGCAACAAGACATCATAAGATGTTTTCTAGTGGAGACCCATGTTGATATGACCTTCTATTTTTTGATGAAGTCGCAACAACAAGATTTTCAAGATGGCTGCCATGGTGGCCATATTACATTTAGGATCTTCTAGACATAACAATATTTTCAAGATGGCCATTGTGTTGGCCATATTGGAAGTCAGATCAGCACCATTTTCATTTATTACCAACTATACATCATAAGAAGCCTTTCAGTGACAACCCCATGCTGCGACGACCGTCCATTCAGGAGGAGAAGGGATACATTTCCAAGATTGTTGCTGTGCCAGCCATATTGGATGCACAAGTGACACCCTTTTAACTAAGAACCAACTAGACATCATAACAACTGTTCTGGTAAAAAACCATGGCAATATAACTTTTCGTTCAGGTGGAGTAGCTATAACAAGATGGTAGCTATGGTGACTATATTGGACATTTTTTTGGCACCATTTCCATTTAGGACCAACTAGACATCATAAGAGTATTTGAAAAAAAAACCCACATTGATATGACCATTCATTCTGGAGGACTGGCAATAACAAGATTTTGAAGATGGCCACTGTGGTGTCAATAGTGAATATCAGGTCAACACTATTATTGTTCAGGACCAACAAGACATGATAAGAAATCTTCTGGTGAAAATCTTATGTCAATATGAGTTTCTATTCAGAAGGATGTGTGTGGGAAGTTTTATGGCAATCTTCCAAATATATTAGGAAGAGTAGCGATAACAGACATGTACCAAAGGATGGACGGACAATGGCCAACAGACCATCACATTAACTCTTCTTGTATCTGACCTGTAGAGCTAAAACGTCTAGATTATAACTCCAAAGCCAAATGGAACAACAAAGCATTTCTGAATATTTATGATGTGACAAGAATCTCAAATGTTTGCAATGATCGTAGACTAGCTTCTTCTCAGTTGCAATTTATTTAATACAAAAATTCTAAGAATTTTATCAAATTTTATTCAAGAAAAAACGTTAACCAATCATTTCGAATCAAACCTGTCAGTAAAGAGTTTACTTACATCGAATTAAGGAATATCAAGCTCATAATTACAACCTTTCCTTAATCTAGAACAAAGAGTACTCAGATCCAGTCTTACTACCCCATCATAGGCTCATGTGGAATATACTTCCTCTTTGACTTGGACCCATGCTATGCTTGGGCCATTAAAGTGGGAAGACAAAATCTTTTTGTTTGGTTCAACATGAGCAGAAGATGTAGGTCCATGACCTGCAACATATGAACTGCTTTGAGACCATGGCAAGGGTGTTTAAGGCACCATGAAAGAGAAGGACAATGCGCATCCCTGGAATGCATGTCCCCACATCCCAATGGAATTGAAAAGGAACATAGGAAAGATGGGGGTGGGGGGCCAGGATAATAATTCGATCCCCTTCACTAGTCGTAAGAGTATACTCCAAATCCCTATGCCTAATATAACTGGATGGTAGAATGAAGATGGGGGAGGCAGGCATCAGCCTGATCCCAGTCCCCATACCACTGACTGGACTAGATAGGACTCCATTTACCAGTCACCAGTACTTGAAGACTGCTGAAAGGTGCCAGTGCCTGGCAACCGGTAACCTTGACAGAGTGATGCGACTATTCAAGGGCATTACGTCTCTCTACTCCATGAGAGTCAGATCAGAGTTCTTCAGTTCTCTTGAGACAGATCCCATATGCTTCTGGGATCAAGAAGTGCCAATCCTGATAGAGTTCTGCATAATGTTTCTTGACTTCATGATAGACAGATCTTATATGCTTCTGGGATTGATGAGACCTATTCCAAGTCCCATAGTACTCAGAGAATGATTCCATACCTTCCTGGGATCGTGCAGTTTTCTTCTGAGACCCTAAGGACCCAGATAAGGATCCCATAACCTGCTGGGATCAAGGAAATAAAGATCCCTTACACTCCTGGGATCAAGGAGTATAGAGAAATGAAGGATGTTATTTCCTTCCTTTACAAGTGTGGCAACTCTCAACCAGGTCTGAATTTTCATTGGGCCATAGGCAACAAAAAGGACAACTGGTCTGTTCAAATACATTAGAACAAGCTATACATGTGGGGTGAGTGTCCCATGGGGCCTTCTTATGCCCCATTTATTTGCTTCTGTTTGGTCAATTTTTTTATAAATGTGGTCAAAAGCACTGTTTAAAGCAGTGTAGCATGGGAAGGGGTATACCATCTTTATAACCCCTATTTTATTATTTTTTAATTCTGTCAATATAAATTATTAGTCAGCAAATATATTAATTATGAAATATCGTATTGATAATGGACCTGTACAATATACAACTGTAGATCAAATATTTAGAGTACCTACACTAGCTGTTGTGTAAGTGTTTACAAATGAAAATATACTTCTGGTGCTGGTATAGTTGAAAAGTGGAGAAAAGTGCCAGCTGCAGAAATTAATAAATTGGCAATGCCCAGTAAAAGAATAGGATGGACTAGTTTATTTCTACAAAATAGCAATGGACTAACTGATGAAAGAATAGTGCATTTTTATCAGAGTATTAGATTATATGTGATATACATTGTAGTTGCCCAAATACAAAATACAACAACTATTACACACCCAGTTTTTACTGATGAAGACACCGTAACAAGTTATTTGAAAAATTAATTTTAAGTGAACAAGGTAATGACTCCAATCAAAACATCACAATCAGATTTCAGCAATATATTTCAGATTAAAAAATTAGACTGAACTATGTAACTAATGATAAACCAGATACGAGCCATAATAATGATCAAAGAAGCAATAAATAAACATTTATCATTACATCAGTGGATGCAGACACTGGTGCAATTCCTTTCTAAAAATAGATTAAGTAGCTAGTTAATAGATTTTTTCTTTCTGTTACTTAAAAAAGAGATTTTAATACAGCTGAAGAGAACAAACTAATTAATGCAAGAATTAACACGATAGCATTATCACCTATTAAAGAAATATTTTTTCAACTAACATAAAAGCCTGCTTATTATTCTATAGGGGTAGGAAAATCCAGTGCCTGGAAGCAAAATAATATATATCCAGGCAACCAAGTGTATAACAGTCACTGGACTTTGAATATACTTTTGATTAAGACCAGGTTAATTTTGACTTGGGCAAGTTATAAATTTAAGTACTGAAAAAGAAAGCATCCCTCGAAGGTATGGACGCTTTACTGGGCAAGAAGAATTTCCATCATAGCATTAATTACATCAACTTACATTTTGAGATTAACCTAAATTTGGCTGAAACATTCACAAGTTTCTTTTTTCAAGCATAAACAAACTAGAGAACTTAATTCCATAAAAGTGTCACAATGATTCTGTTTTGCCGAGCATACTTCAGTGTGTGATTGAGTTTATCACCATTTTTTTCAGCGAGTTCCCTGTAACACTCATCAAGGCATTTCTAAGATGGATTTTGGAAGAAAAGCCATAAGGTGTTCTAATTGATTTGAGGTAGGTTGTCACATTCTGAACATGTCAACTCTGCTGATTACAACTGGAGACTATTTTCTAATTGCAGTGGATTTTTAAAAACTGGACACCTTCAAAGGGACTCTCCACTGTCCAAAAAGAATTTCCAGGAATTCAAGACCATTTTCGCTTTCTAACTGCTGAGTGCTGAAACCATCTCCAATATTCTTGAGCAATAAGATTTTCAAATTAGTGTGAACCATATTGGATGTAAGGTATGTACCATTTCATTTAGAACAAACTAGATACCATTAAAAAACTTGAGAAGGAGCAGCAATAACAAGATTTTCAAAATGGCTGATGTGGTTGCTATACTGGATGTCAAATGAGCCTCATTTTCATTTAGGACCACACAGACATCATAAGAAGTGTTTCACTTGAAACCCAATGTTGACATGACTGTCCATTTAGGCTGTGCTGGCCATATTGGCTGTCCAGGGGGCAGCATTGCTAGACATTATAAAGTCTTCTCGTGAAAACCACATGCCAATATAACTTTCTCTTCAGGAGGAGTAGAAACAACAAGTGCTCAAAATGGCTGCCTTGGTGGCCATATTGGAGATCAGAGCAGCACTATATCAATTTATGACCAAGAAGACATCATAAAGTATTTTAATGAAAAGCCCATTTTGATATGACCATCTATTCAGGAGGAACAGTGATAATGAGATTTTCAACATGGATCCTGTTGTGGCCCTACGGATGGCTGAGCAGAACCATTTTCATTCTGGACAAACTAGACATCATAATTGGTC
Organism: Margaritifera margaritifera; assembly: GCA_029931535.1. Lineage (NCBI taxonomy): Eukaryota > Metazoa > Mollusca > Bivalvia > Unionida > Margaritiferidae > Margaritifera > Margaritifera margaritifera. The sequence continues at coordinate 403,468 of JAQPZY010000850.1, forward strand.
TTCTGGTGAAAACCCCATTCTCATATGACTTTCCATTCAGTAAGAGTAGTAATAATAATATTTTCTAGATGGCTGTAACGGTTGCTATCCTGGATGTGATATCAGCACCATTTTCATAGAGGAGCAACTAGACATCACATGAAATCTTTGGTGAAAATCGCATGTTGATATGACTTTCTGTTCAGGAGATGCGATAAGATTTTCAAGATGGCTACCATGGTGGTCATACTGTACATCAGAGCAGCACCATTTTCATTCAGGACCTGGTAGACATCATAAAATGTCTTATACTGAAAGTCCATATTGATATTGACCATCTATTCAGGAGGAACAGAGAAAACGATTTCCAACATGGTTATGTTGGTGGCCATATTGTATGTCTGAGCAGAACCATTTTCATTCTGTACTAACCAGACATCACAAATAGTCCTCTGGTGAAATCCACATTCCAATATGACTTCCCATTCAGAAGGAATACATGTAGTGATAACATGATTTTTTCCATGGCTGCTGTAATTGTAATATTGGAAATCCGATCAGCACCATTTCATTTGATACGACTTTCCATTCTGGAGAAGAAGCAATAAGATTTTCAAGATGGCTGCTATGGTGGCCATATTGAAGATCAGATCCATACCATTTTCATCACAATTAGTCTTCTGGTGAAAACTCTATTCCAATATGACTTTCCATTCAGAAGAAGAGCAATAACAAGATTTTCAAGATGGCTGCTGTGATTGCCATATTGGCTGTCAGATCAATACCATTTTCATTTAGGACCAATAACATATTATCAGAAGTCTTCTGGTGAAAATCCCATGTCAATAAGGCTTTCCGTTTAGGGAATGCAAAAATACCAAGATTGTCAAAATGACTGCCACACTGACCATATGGGCATCAGATTGACACCATTTTCATTTAGGGCCAACTAGATATCATAAAAATTATTTAGTGAAAACCCGATGGTGATATGATCATCCATTCTGAAGGAAGAGTAATAACAAGATTTTCAATATGGCCACTGTGTTGACCATACTGAAAGTCAGGGCAGAACCATTTAAATTTAGGGCTAACTAGACATCAAAAGAAGTCTTTTGTTCAAAAACCCATGTTGATTTGACTTTCTGTTCAGGAGGAGAAGCAATACATTTTTGCAGATGGACACTGTGGTGGCCATATTGGCAACCTAAGTGGAACCATTTCCATTTAGGCCAAACTAGACATCACGAGATTTCTGGTGAAAACCCCATGTTGATATGACCATCTATTCCGGAGAAGTAGTGATAAAAAAAATAAAAAAATATGGCTGCTGTGGTGACCATACTGGATGAGCAGCACAATTTTCATTTAGGACCAACTAGACTTTTGGTATCCATGTGTGTAAAGTTTCATGGCAGTCTAATAGGTAGTTCAGGCGGCTTTGTGATAACAATCTTGTGCTAATGGATGGAAAGACAACAGATGGCAGACAATGGACAACAAACAACAGGTCATCTCATAAGCTCTTTGGTCTATGACCAGTAGAGCTAAAAACCTGATTACAATACAATTCATTATAACTGAATTCACTAGATGAAACATGGAACCTGTTTAATTTGACAAATTCATTAAAACTAAAGTATCAATACTCAGAGCTTCCACTTAGCTGCCTCGCTATTTTAACAGTGTATATACCAAGTTGGGGCTTGTTCTTATGGCAATTTATGTTAATTAAGGTCATAGCTAAATATACTCATTACATGTGCATTTGTATTCTTCAGTATGAATTTCTCTATATTTTCACTACAAAGAATTAAATGTTGTATGTGTTTAATTTGACAAGTTCATTAAAACTCTAAAGTATCAATTCTCAGACCTTCCACTTTGCTGCCTCACTATTTTACAAGTTGTATATGCCTAGTTGGAGCATGTTCTTATACATGCAGCAATTTCTGTTTATTAACTTCATATCTAAATATATTTATTACTACTATTGCATTTTTATTATTCAGTATGAACTTCTCCAGATTTTCACTAGAAAGAATTCAATGTTGTATGTGTTTTCCTTTATTACAAGATTTACAAATCCACTTGCCTACCTCCCAGCAACAGCTCAAAATTGGCTCGGGCAAGCTCAAGTTTGCAAAGTACTTGCCTATAGGCATATTCCAAAATTTGAGAGCCAGAGGGAGAAAGGGGTCGTGTTCAGTTTGTAATGCTTTATGTTCTTAAAGTTTAAATCCTGCGATCTCACCACAGTACATATATCAGCACCTTTATTTGGTGTTTATATGTGCCACATTCTTCTATCACAGAACTGGCCACAGATTCTTTTGTTATCCTATGTCATTTAAATCTTGTAGTCAACATCAAGGTCAGTCTTACATTTTCTCTTGCAGATGTGATAATGTGAATATTTACAATTTAAAACAAGTTTTGACAAATAAGGAATAAATATTTATATTTTAACTTATCAACTTAATTTTAATTGTAATATTTGTATGTATCCAGGATTCACCAATTTTCAGGTATTAACCTAGCCTAGTTTATTTGTCAGCTTGCCAACTCTAAACAATCGGCTTCTGAAAGATTTTTTTCCTGCATGTCGCCGATTTTAAGGTGAGTAGGTGTTAATTGATAATAATATAACTTGTGACATTTCTTTGACAGGTGTGTTTGGATATAAAAGGCACTTGTCTCTAACAATTAACTGCCAGGAGGATTTCATTCCAAGCATGATGAAAACCCTACTAGTTACAACAAAACAAAATAGAACATGGCTTGATAGCAACAAACTCCAAGTTTTACTTGGCAATGAGAACCTTAATATGACCTTTTATGCTAAAAGTCTTAGTGTATTTGTAGTCAACAATCTAAATCTATCAATATTTTCAGGAGACAATACATTATATAAAAATGTTACCAATACAAAAAAGAATCTTCATTAGAAAGGCAAATTTATGTACAAAGTGTCCAGAAAAGACACTCCTGTTTATCTAAGCAATATCTTTCACCAAAGAGATGTTGATGCTACTCCAAATTTAAGGTCTGTTAGAGGTAGAAATTACATTATACCAATGCCAAAGAAGGAATTGTTTAAAAAGAGCTTTCAATATACTGGTCCATGGGTATGGAACAACATTCCCAACGACACAAGGCAAGCTCCTAGCATTTTATCTTTTCATAATCAATCTCTTAAATGGATGAAATCTTAAGACAGTCAAACAGTTCCAAGCAATACAAATACTCCCTATTTTCTCTGCTTTTATGTTTTCCTTTTTGATTTTAAAAATAACTCAATTCTTAAGTGTTAACAAAAATTTAACACAGTGCTGTACATAATGTATATATATTGTAGCCTCATGGTAGATTAGTTCCTGCAACTTGAGTTCCCTTCTCTAAATAAAATCATTATTTTTTATTATTTTTGTTGTTATTATTATTATTATTATTATTATTGATGCACCAAAAATGCACCAACCACAAACGGTGTTTAAGATCTGTTGTTTATGTGATAATTACAGGAGACTGATACATACCGTATATACTCGCTTATAAGTCGAAGTTTTTTTACTTAGAATTCGACTCATGCAGAGTAGGGGTCGTCTTATAAGCGCGACATTAAAAAAATAAAAAAAATCTTGGGGTAATGTTGGAAACTCTAGATATTTGCAGTACTTAAAAATACTGTCAATTCATATATTTTTACGTTTTCATGCCACTATTCCTATGCAGTAATGCATATATGGTAAGCAGTGTTTATCGTTTCATGACCGTATTCATTACACAATACATGTATCTACAGTTATTTGGATTTTATTAATTTGAAAATATTACCGGTAAATTAAATACTACCTACCGCAAAATGAAGTGTCCGTCAATGTTTACCATGGGTGTTTACTAGTAAGTATATTGCCTCCATTTTCGTGCAAGTCCGAACAACCTGTATTTGTATTAATATTTGTATTTTCCTTTTCCACAAGTCAGATTTAATTTGCAAGTGATATTTCCCAAGTTAACTGCCAGTGCACGTGGGCCAATAAGCCTTTGGCTTGTAAAGGGACTCGCTTTGTTTTCAAGTTGACAATCCTTTTGATCGAGCCGCCAATCTATACTTGTTCAGTGCCAAGTAGAGTTCTACAACTTCCTGTGCATATACTTTGACCTTAATCCCTTTGCTTGTAAAGGCACCACACTCTTTGTTTTCTCGCATGACAACCCTTTGATCAAGCTGCGAGTTTGATACATGTACTGTGCCAAGTCACAGAGGGTGGCTATTTGAACTCCCTGTGATCTTGCCGCAAAATTGACATGTGTTCAGTTGCAGCCTTTAATTGATTTCTGACTTTATGATCAAAGTGTTACTCACAGAGCCCAAGCTCAGTCTTTGCATAAGCACCCGCATATGACAGTAAAGCAGAGAATCGGAGTCGGACGAGATTTACGATGACTGGACGACGACGATTTACAATGACTAGACGACGATGTAGGATTTCAGAACTTTATCAGACAATGAGGATTAATTCTTGGACTTTGTACCAGATGACATTAGATAGTGACATTTATAGGATACTGTGAATCAAAAAAAAGTGGACTTAACTTTCATTGTTTATTTGTACGACGTGTGGAATTAACATATTACGGGATATTGTGAATCGGATCATTCTGAACTTCTGTTTTTATACCGGTATGTGACCTATAATTGAATTCGTGGATTTATCATATAAATGGATTAAAATGTCAAGCATTATGGATTTCAATGGACTTTATTACACAGAGATGGACAAATTGTAAGTTGTCAATTTATTTGTGACATATTTCACTCAATAATTTAATTGTATTTTACACTCGTTTTGTCTTTATTTTTCTTATCTATCTATCCAGTTTGGCTTGTTTGTATTTTCAAAGCGCATTTCTGACTCACTAAGAAGTCACCCCTTTAGACGGATCTGACTTGCAAAATACACCCCGACTTATAGGAGGGTCATAGCGAAATTCACTTTTTGCAGCCCTAAAAAGGGGGGGTCGACTTATAGTTGAGTCGACATATAATCGAGTATATATGGTACTTTCTGCTTGGCAAACAATTAAATGGATAAAAATAAGTGTTCTCACATCATTCTCAAAAGTCTGTTTGCCAAATATTTTAATACATTTCATCGATTTCAACGTGACTAGATGATAATTGTTATGTAAGTGGATAAAATAATTGAAAATAATTGTTTACAAATCCTTCAGCAGAGAGTATAAATAAATCATTACAAACAGTCTAGCTTTCATTGCTGAGTAGTTGAAGAGATGAGTCTGCTATCTAGGCAAAAAAGGAAACTTGATGAAGTTTCTAACTCTAATGAACTTGTTTTAAAAAAAAAACAGCATGATGCTACAAGACATGCAAGAAAGTTCTAATCATTATGAATTAATGAGCACCCTGGCTAGAAAGCTACTCAGACAATGATCTAATGTTCTGCAGCCACTGCAGAAAACATCCATAATCATATGAACTCTATGTGGAAAAGTACATACATAAAAATGTTATACTCTGAAACATGTCTGTTTTTACTCTTCTAACTACATCTGCATTCTAACCCTTTCTCAACTACATATATATCGACATGTATTATTTACATATTTTTTAATAACTTTATTTTTGGCATATGGTTATTATTATTACCTTTTACAATCAACATCTGTTTTTCCACTGCACTGAAAATCCAATATGTGTAATTCCCATACACATAAGCATTATTCCATCCAGCATCATACAATGTGACATTCCTCAAGATAAAGGCAACATGTTTCTGATAGGTGATGCCAGTGAAATTCACCCTTTCATCATTTCTTAAAACTGTGGTGCCACGCACAAACAGAAGTTCTAGGCCATTTGTATTTCTTATTACAAAGATGGAATTAGTGTCTGTTGTGTTAAGCTGGAAACTGAAAACTGCATTTGATCCAACAAGCGCCTGAACCTGGTATGCACCTGAAAACATAATTTAAATATATGTATCAATTTTATTACGAAAATATATGCAAGCAAGATTGGGGAGGGGAAAACAATTCAGCATGCATTGTGAAATACATTAACTCTTAGCTACTCACGGTTACAGTAGCTGTATACAAAATACACGTATGCAGGAATTTTCCTACCATTTCTGAACTGGGGCCCAGGACCCCTGGGGTTGGGAACATGTGCACGTAAACAAGCTAAATGGGGAATTTATGGAATGAAAGAACAAGAGGACTGCATGTGTGTTAGGGAGCTAAGGTAGCACTAATTAGTATCAGGTAAGGTCCTAGCTCTCCAAGTTATGAATTAAATTATCACATTGGCAACTAAAAATTCAAACTTGATAAGTGAAAATTGTCACCTGGTCACCATCTGGCACCTATCAGAATCATAATGCAGCAACTAAAAAACTACATCAGCACTTACTAATTACAAGTATATACATGTACCATGTGTGATGTTAAAAATGTTTGGCAGATGTAATTTGTGAGAATGTTGGCTCCCACAATTCAATTCAGTTTATTAATATAAAATCTAATGACAGGATAATCACTAAACACAACAAATGTTTTGATAGACATACTATTGTCGATATTGGCCTGAAAAGAATTTCCAGGAATTCAATATAAAACTAATTCTTCCTTTTAATTGTTGGGTGTTGAAACCATCTCTGATATTCTACAGCAATAACAATATTTCCAAATTAGCTGCTGTGGTGGACATGTTGGATGTCAGATTGGCACAATTTGTATTGAGGTCCAAGCAAACATCATTAGAAATCTTTTGGTGAAAACCCCACACAAATATGACCACCTATTCAGTAATGAAAGCAACAGATTTTCAAGACAGCTATTGTGCCATATTGAGGCTCAGACCGCATAATTTTTATTAGGGACCATCTAGGAACCATAAAAAGTCTTCTAATTAGAACCCCATGTTAATATGACGTTCCATTTTGGAGGAGAAACAATAACAAGATTTTCAAGATGGCTGCCAAGGTGGCCATAATAGATATCACATTCACACCATTTCCGTTTAGGACCAACTAGACATCATACATGTACATGTAAGAAATCTTGTGGTCCAAGCACAATGTTGATATGACCAGCCATCTAGAAGAAATAGTGGTAATATTTTCAAGATGTAGTGTAGTGGCCATCTTGGATGTCAGATTATTTACAGCCAACTACACAGCATAAAAAGGTTTTAAGTGAAAATTCCTTGTTGGTACGGCCATTCATTTAGGAGTAGCGATAACAAGATTCTCAAGATACCCGCTGCAGCGGCCATATTAGATTTGCAAGTGGCACCATTTTCATTTAGAACCAACTAGGCATTTCAATATGACTTTTCATTCAAGAGGAACTGTGATACAATTTTCAATTGGCTGCTGATCAAGAAGGCAACATAAGAAGTGAAAAACCCATGTTAATATCACCATCCATTTAGGAGAAGTAGCGATAACAAGATTTTCAAGACAGCCTGTGGTGGCCATATTGTCTTTGAGACTAACCATAGTGGCTCAGCTACTGTCTCTACAAACTCAGAATTCCTCCTCGAGTTAGATGCTCTACAAGTCAAGCATTCTGCAATCTTGTTCCACATTGTTAACAATTGCACTCATGAAGAAACCTTTGGCCTTATCAGTAAATAATGCTACATTTTCCATGGTGTAGGCTGTAAAAGTGTGTAAAAAGCCTGGAAACCCTGGAAATTACATGGAAAAACCCTGGAATGTCACCATGAGTTTCCCTGCTTTTCCAGGGTAATGCAGACAAGTTTGGGAATTAGACCCTGGAAACCCTGGAAAAATAGGTCTGAAAGGGCGGAAAAAGCATGGAAATTGGGATTTGGATTTTACTAAAGTTCATTTTAGCATGGAAAAGCATGGAATGGACTTTTTTGTGAAGACTGGAACTTAGAAATCTGTCATCATCTTAGCCAGAGTCTTGAATTCAATTATTTTTGTGAATGGTCCAAATTTTTCTTTCCGTTTTATTTTCAAACAATCCTACCTGCACATTTTAAGTCATCCAATTAAAATTAATTGTAATATTTTTGTATGCTTGGAAGTTCAAAACTCTGACAAATTTTAAAACATAAATATTATATAATTAAAATTCAGTGGTTTAACCGTTAAAGTTTACTGTTTGTTATTCTCAACTCTGCTTCATGATAATATCAGAGGCCTCAATATTTTACTTTGCCTCAGTGGTGTTATGCAATTACTTTTGCAGACCACTTGCTTATCGCTTCTGTCAGTGCTGGTTTGACCCCACACACAGACAGTATGTGCATATGTGATAAAGTTGGCACTCAGCTTCTGTGGGTTGTTAGTTCTCCCAAGGTTCTTCCTTCAAAAAATATCCTGGCTACCATATAAAGTAATTCCTTTTTTCACTGACAGAATGAATGCCTGTGGCTGTGACAGTTGTTTTGTATCTGATGGAAGTACAATGGTACAATGGTTGTTAGTTATCTCCACTCACAAGTTTGGACTTGTACTATACAAGATTTTCCTTGCATGAGGAAATTGCACTATTTCTTCTGTTTTGAAGATAACAATGTAATGCCTTCCAAATGTAAGTGAAGACATAAAATTGGTAATAGGATGTTTTAAAAGCATTCATGCAGTGCAAACAAAGAGCTTAGTGACCAAAAGAAATCCTGCATATGATCAAATGGAGCAGCCTGAAATGGCCTAGAAGGTTGAATTAAAATCACTGACAACTAACAGGTAGTCTGTTTGGAAGTATTTTTCTTTTTATCTTGTCAAGGATGAAAATGGCATATGAACAGATGATAAGTTTATGTCTGTCTGTAATCTGCATACTGGTAATACAACCAATATGTCAACACATAAAACGGCACCACCCCACCACTGACAGACCTTCTAAAGATGAAAAGACTATAAAGTTGATATGTGTATCGATAATGTATCGTATCATAGGCTGTGTAATATCATGAATCGTATCAATGGTGCCTTAAGATTACTTTAAACTGGTAGATGGATTTGTAAGTAATATTTGTTGCCAGACAGTGCACAGAAATTAATGTAAGTAGATCAGCTAAACATTTTCCAGTGATATTGTACCTTAATGCAAATGACAACTGCACTTCAAGCCAAAATTATGAAGACACCATTGTATATTGGCTTCTCGTTATGATTGCTATCATCCTGATCTTCATATGTGACTTCTTTTTAATCCCGTTGTTGAGGATATGTATATATTTGTTTGATTTTTAGTTTGATTATTACTTTAATAGCTTGGTTATCTTTTTAATGTAATTTAAACTTTTTTTTAGCATGGTTTTAAAACCTTTTTACTTAAAAAAAGGATGTTAGTTTCAAATATGTTTGTAAATAAATCCACTTCAGACATATTTCATTTTTTTTTTCATTTACTTCACACTTATATTACATGTAACCTCTTTTCTAATGCAACTGCAACAGTTTTATTGTCACAAAAAGTATTCTTGAATTCTCTACCGTCTTTTTTGCATGCAATATTTTTACAGCAATGAAGCTTGCATAGGCTTGTATTGAATTTGATTGCTTGTGCAAGTTTGTTTTCTACTTGACTGTGGCTTGTGCAATCTTGTTTTCTGTCCATGCAAGCTTGCATAAGCCTGTTCATTACATAATATAGGCTTGCATAAGTTAGTACATTACAATATTTAGGATTTAGTACTGGAATTTTAGCTTTGTGAAATTGTATTACATAAGTCTGTTGATGTAAATACTTAAATAGTTGATATAATTAAATGATGAATGAGACTAAACTTGCAGTTTGTTTATTTTCTTTTCAAATTTGTTGTCATTGCCAGGTTGTTGTTGCTCTTGTTGTGGGGTTTAACGCCATTTTCAGCAATTTTTCAGCTATATATAGCAACCAGTACATTATTGGTGGAGGAAGAAACTGGAAAAATCTGGAAAGAACCACAGACCCATGGCAAGCTTACTGGCTAGCTTTCTCACATACATCGGCCACGTCCGAGACTCAAACCTACGCAGAGGTGAGAGAGGAGTGGTCTTAGGCTGAGAGCCTTAACCACTCAGCCACCAGGGCCCAGCAAATTGATTTACAGCCCATGCATGATACTTTTATTGGCTGAAATTAATGTATCTATGTTATTGCAGCAGGTCTGCAGTATTTTTTGTCCCATATAACATGTCATTCCCCCAATGTTAATGAAATGCAAATCCAAAATGTTTATTCCTGTTAATGACACCATAAAGTTTGAATTTTGCTAGTGTTCAGTATAACCATTCAGATATTCCAGGCTTTTTCCAGGGTATTCCAGGCTTTAAGGGAATTCCTTGGAAAGAGGCTGAAATCTTCAGTCCAAATACCCCGGGGTTCAATTTTCCAGGGATACCATGGATCATTTTCAGCCCCGATTGGCTCAATTTTGCAGTATTTTGTGTGATTGGCCAGTTCCCTTGAGAGAATACCTTTGACCAAACTCCACCATCGTGTGCAAACTGTATGGGGCCCCAACACAGTAGTTAAAGATATATCAGTAAAGTTTATGTATAGGGATGATGGAAAAGTTCTCGAAAACAGAACTTTCATCTAAGTCACCTGGGTTGGCAACCTATTGCATGGAATGAGATTTTGTGTGCCACCCAAGTTCACAAAAAATATTAAATAAAACAAACAAACAAAAATAGTGGCACTCATGAAGAATTTTCCAATTTTAGCACTGAAAGTGGCACACAATGGAAACATGCTGCTGACCCCTAATCAATGTGCTGTCATGTAATTCTTAAACTCACAAAAACAAAAAATGATGTATTAACTCCAGGTACTGACTCGCTAACATTGGACCAACTCACTGACTCATATGATGCCAATTCATCTCATGTGATCCCCTGGTACTTACAGAGGCAGTAAAATATGGAACATTTACCACTGGATCAACATACATGTATTTATTCCTCCTTCCAACTACACTGGTCCGAAAAGGGCCTTTTGAGGAGGCTTGAATATATACAGCATGGAAAAATCTATGTGGTCATGAGGTAAACATAAATACTTGATCCATATTAGTAAAGCATAAAATGTAGGTTGGAGTGACCTTCTTGAGTTGTATGGGTGTTGTACTAACGGAGATGAATCCAATTATTAAACTTATTATTAGAATATAAACAGTTTCCAATAAATGAACTTTAAGTCACTGAAGCATGATATATAGGTCTCTGACCTCTTATTGCAATACATGTATGAGTGCATACAAATTAATCACCACACCAAGTTTCATAATTTCAGATAGGATACCATATACAAAGTATGACAAAATCTTGTGTGTATATATATATATATATATATATATATGCCTTTATCTGTATGGACACTGATGCAGATGCCAGTAGTATAAAAGCTCTCAACTTTGTAGATCTGAGATTTACATGGACCTTATTGACCTGACTAAAGTACTCTTTTTTATGACATTATATATACTGTATACAGTTTGATGCAGCATAAACTTTGTGCATGAAAATTTTCCCTTGTACCCTTAACTATTTTATTAAAAACACAAGGTTTTGAAACACTCATAGGAATTGCCTGACAAGTGCACAGTCTAGTGGGTAACCCCCAAGGTATTCCAAATGGACTCAGGTCACAAATTATTATTTCCGGTTCAGTACCCACAAATGTAGTCCCAGTCTATTTTTAGAGCATTTTTACCTATCTCATATTGGTGGTAATGCATGCATTGGATTTAGACATTCTTGGTACATGTATTCATTTAAAGGAAATTGTTTATTCTTTAGAATATGAGCATTGTGATGTTGTTGGTTGTGTGTATTTTGGCAACAGTACGTACAGTGAGTAATGAGGCATTGTTGCTGGTCTGGAAGTGCAATCTGCGACCCACTGCACATTTTGTTTACAGTCCAGCCTCTCAAAAAATGCCAGTTAAATTATGACAAGAACTTCATCATAAGTTCATCTTTGAAGATATTTTAGATTAACATATGATTTATTAGGATTTGGACACACTGGAAAATTTAGTACTGACAAACAAATGTAGGGACTATATATGAAAAATAAGTGTGATATGAGGCCTGTCAGTGACTTGCCCGTAAAAATTTAAATTTAAATCCCAAGTTTATTATTAAAGGTTGACACATGAAATTTTGACAGTTTGTGCATACTGACTTTAAAAATAGAGATATTAAATTTAAAAAAATAAAGTTTTAAAAATATGTAAAAATATTTATAGTCTCTAAGGGGTTTATACTCATAATTATCATCATGTATGTATTGCTACACCATATACAAGTTCAAATTGTGGAAAAATGTTCAAATTCTGTCATAGAAGATATCTTTCAAAGTCAGAATGAGGCTTTTATTAAAAACACATTAAGACATCTTTCTAGTTATTATTGTGCCTTTAGGTCATTTACACTGTTTATTATGGGTCCAAGCAGTTAATTTATGTGTTTATGATGGGGTAAGTATACGAGCAACATATATCTGCTGATATGACTTTCAGTAATTGTTTATAAACATAGTTATATGGTATTTAATCAGAGGATGGAGATGAAAACTCTACCGTAGAGCCTACTAAGGTTGTCTACTAAGTCTTTTTAAACTGTCAGAGAATGAAAAATGTCAAAAGAAATATAGGTCAACGAGTTAAAATTTACTTTCCCCAAATCTATTTACCTTGGATGTAAGAAAACAGCAAAATGAAGTAAGTCTAACACAAAATGCATTCCTTTTTATTGTTCATTTTGATTAAGACATTGATTGACAAAGTGTGGCATTGTGGCATAAGCTGATATCCCATTCTAATGAACCATTTTACTTTATGTATTATTAATTACTAATAATAATTTGTTAAGTGACACTCTAAGCATTACACCAGAAATGTTCAAACAGATCATTTGAATTAACTTTGTACAACTGATCTTAACATGGATATATATTCCACATGAGCAAATATCAATATAGTTTAGAATGTTTGGGATCAGAATTTCACATTCAGTACATCATACAGGATCTCTCTGTACCTACAGTTGATCTGTTATGCACATATTTGGCTTCATGCACTTAAAATATCCCAAAATGTTATTTCCATCATGAATTTGCTTATGTATGGTAATATATTTTAATTTAGTACTTTGACAGCGTGGAATTGCAGCATCAACTGATATCACATTCTAATGAACCATTCTAATTGTCAACTGACACTCCTAAAAATACACTAGAAATGTTCAAACAAATCATCAGAATTAAGTTTACACAATGGATCTTAACAAGTACATGGTATGTGTCCCACATATGTAAATGTCCTTTTACAAGTTTTGGGGATCAGAATTTCACATTTAGTTGATGATATAGGATCTATTCATACCTATAGTTGATCTGTGAGGCACATAATTTTATGGATACCATGCACAGTATATGCACGCCTTCATGTAATCAGTGGCAGTGCTAAAATAATCTGATAGCACGACACCCAGGGCCCCTCTAATTTCAGATCGGGACCCTAATGTATGTATTCTAAGTGAAGTGCCCATTGTGCTTGTCAAATAAAATATCTAATTTGACTGAGAAAACTTTGATCGTGCTGATGAAATGCGGAATTTTATTTTCAAGTTGTTAAAAGACTAGCAAATTATTAATATTTATCCCTATGTATGCCCCTTACCCTTATGAAGATCGTGTACTTACTGTACTTCTATTGAAAGCTGTAAACTTTGTGTACAACGTGAAGCATGTGATCTCTGAATGGGGAACAGATTGCCTGGGTTACCTATAATTAGTGCTCACTTGGCTTTAACACACGTAATTCTAACAGCGGTAGCACAAAAATATCGTTTTCAAGGCTGTCTACACACATACCGTTTTATAGTTGAAATCTGCTGCTTTTGAAAAGTAACAGACTTTAAAAAAAAAAAATTGAAAAAGAAAAAAGAACGGTATTTTTATGCATGCTATCTACGCATTACAGAAACCAGCCAGAACCAGTCTACTGGGGACCGGAACTGCTCCAGAATTCATTGCAATCGGTGCATTGATGCGTGGCTGAGTAAACGGACTAATGCTAACATGTATACAATAAGCTGTGTAATTGATTATCTTATTGTTGTACTCTGGAGAGATTAGGCCAAACGAGGGATGTTTTTTGAGGTGTTGTAGGTAATAAAGGGTTCAAATGTAGTCCATGATGGCTTATGAGTCTATGATTAGAAGTCAACTGTCCTTTGGCATAGGTGAGATAAAAAGGAATGACCGACCAAAAAATTATTTTGACAAAATCACTCGAGTAAGTAATGCAAAAACTGGTTAAACATATTAAGCAACTCCTATGAACAATATCAAAAGTATAAAGAGAAACTGTGTAATGCAGGAAAAGCTTCAGATGCTAATGAATATCAATACTGCTGATCCAATGAGTAAGGAGGACATTGATAGAGCAATTTGACAATGATTGACATTAGGACCTGGAGGAAAACATTGCTTTACATGACATATTTTGAGATCCGAATAAACACACAAGTAAATTTAATATGATTTTGTTTATTTCTTTTCATATTTAAAGTACAGCAATTGAAACATTGTGTGACAAATAATGGTAAAAAAAAAACAGGGCCCTTTTGTGAACATGGAATTGGAGTCAGGGTTTGTGGAATTTTAGTCACGGCTTGTGATATTTTTAAAGTCACCAGCTCTGGGCCTGTATCCGCCAAATAATTTCTTTTAGCACTGAGTGGGTAGACCAAGTCGTAATAACAAGTCTAAAAGAAAAGGTCAACAGTCAGGTTATGTTGGCCGAAGTATCACACACTTATTCACTGGGTATAACCATAACTGTGCAATTACAATAGCCACATGGAGAATATGCTCAACTTACATGCAGAACAAACTCCAAACACATGATTAAATCTCACTGGAGGTAGATTTTGCCTTTTCTTCTTTTAGTGTTGTACTGTAGCCTATTGAGCATTACATTAATTCTTGATAGGGCCATAGCATACAATCATGACATTGCGACTTTCAAATGACATCAGTAATCTGTGGTCCAGGTTATGCCAGACTTTAAAATATTTATAATCATCATTCACTGTGAGAAGCCACTTTGTCAATAAAATCAGGGTACAAACATCTGGCTGTAACCATCATTGCCCATCAATTATGTTTCCCACTGCAGTAGAATGTTTATCCGAGTCTTTCTAAGATAAAATCAGATTTATTTATAGTCGGCATGATTTAGAACAACAATTCAACATAAACTCTAGTAAGCTTTTCATCTACATCACATAAGAAAACAATAAGGACATTGCGACAACATAATTTGCAGGACATATTCAACACACAACAACACATATTACATAGATACAATGGGACAAAAACAACGTGTTCATAACTTAAATATAAGCAAAGCATTTTAACAAAGCAGTATATAAAAGTGAATTCGGATTAGGACTTGAAGGATGCAACAACAAAAAAAACAAGCAAGACTAGGTAACTTAAAATGATAGGTTAAAATCGAGATTTTCAATTAAATTAAAAGCAAAATCTCCAATTTATAATTAAAAGCAAATTTCTTAGTAATGATCTAAGGACCCTCCCTCTATTGTTTAATGGAATTGCTTTCACTTTTCTTTTAAACTGAGAATGTCTGACAACATTTTTCACCTTTTGTGCATTTTTTAATATATGTGGCAAAAATATTTGTGTGTTTCCTATTGCATTGGTTTTAAAATTAGAGTAGGGAGGTAGGTATTTTTTTTATAAACATTATATATAAATCAAATAATATTTAAAGCACTTCAAAGCACCAGGCAAAACCGGCTCAATTATATGTAAAAATCAATTTTAGCAATGTCATTTTGTTTATAATAATAATATTTTTAAAAATTGGGGGGGGGGGTTGTGGGTGGGTGGGGGGGAAGTGGTATGGTCGTCAACGTGAGACAGGGACAGTCGGCCGACCGGAAACACACATATTTTTACTTTTGGGCCTGAGAGAAAAGCCACAATGGCTAACATACCATTTTTACTTTCTGGCAACCAGATGACATGCTGAACTGAAAATGAAGCTTCTTGGCGATTAGCTTTTGTCATCTTGATAATTAATGGTCATAATAATAGGCAGTAATTATCAGTGACAAAATCTAACATCTAAGGAACACACTATAGTAAAGATTACGGACCTCCTTCTATGGATTAAAGTTGCTTTATTGACATGTTGAAACAAATGTCAGTGTGTTGAATGTAGAAATGACAGGGCTTGCATCGTTGCTTACAGCTTACCCATACATATGACAGAACCAGGATTTCAAACCGGTAGATTTACAAATTTTGATCAGTAGATTGGCTTCTAAACCAGTAGATTATTTATCGGCATAAAATTTGACATGTTTTAAGGGCATTTAAAACATAACAAGTGCATTTTTTTAATAATATGTATTCTCTTCATACTATAATAAAACAACATGAATCAGATTCAGTTTCTGATGGAAAATGTTACAATAATAATGAATACAAGTCAGTATATTGTCAATTAAATGAAAAAGAAAGAGTTGCTTATCCTATAGTTTACTGCAAAGATTTTCTTTTATATAAAATCCAATAGCATTTTAAACTTCCTTGAACACTGTTGACATTCATTGTGATTATTAAACTTCTCACTTAACATGCTCTCAATAGTTCTCTGGTCCAAATTTCAACTTGAATCACTTTGTATTTTGTGAAGAATGGAGACTGTCCTCTCTATATCAGCATTAGAATGTGTCAACAACAGGACAACCATGCTCAGCCTGCAAATAAGTTCTAACTTCAGTTTTCTTGTTGCTGGGTTTGTAAAGTTGCTGACTGTTCTCCAATACTCCTCCAAGCTGTGTTCACCCCAAGGAGGAAGTTCCTGAATTGGACTTGGGATGTATTCCTGAGCCTCATTGTCAGGGCTTCTAACTCTTCATAGTTTAGATCAAAAAATCTGTTGGCAAGTTTCACCACTGAAAACACAAAAAAAATAAAGATTGATTTAGACTTGAAATAAACAATGAAAAAATATATCATGTATATATGCTTTTATGAATAATTTATCACAACTTTAAATATATTTTTAACTGATATATTTTATCTAGAACTTGAACTTAATTTATGTGCATGAAAACTTCAAAGGGTTTATGAAATACAAAAGAAGCATACCTTTGAAATACATAATGCAAATTCAGGATCTTTGCTACTCACCTGCACACACTTAAGCATTGTTGAACTTGTAATATTTCTTAGCATTGGCAGAAAGCACGTTTCGGCATTTAACATGAATTGAACAAAAAATTTAAGAGCTGTCCTTAAGTATTCCTCTTAAAACATCTTGAACAATACAATAACAATTAAACAGGACAAAAAATCAAAATACTTACTCTAGTGTGTCTGCCAAAATAATTTGTTTACAGTCGGTCTCTATATTTTAACTCTCCTCAGCCAGAAGTCGGCTAATTGTCATCAAAGGCTCAGATGACATCATGGACCACCTTTGATCCCTTTATTACTTATAACACCTCAAACAACATCCTGCATTTGGTCTTAAACTCCCCCAATTACAGCATTAAGGTAATCAATTAACAGCTTACTGTGTACACATGTGAGAAGTTCTTTAAAAATTCTAATCCTATTACTCTGCCATGCATCATCGCACAGGTCTTTGTACTGGTGGAACATTTCCATTCCCTAGTAGACTGGTTCTGCCTGGTTTCTCTAATGTCTTGATAGAACATGTAAAAATACCATGCTTGAGACTTTTTTATTCAATATTTTAAAAAATCTTTACATTTCAAAAGTGGTAGATTTTGACTATAAAACAGTATGTGTGTGGTAGACGGTCTTTAAAATGGCAATTTTGGACTGCCGGTAGAATCACATGTATGGTTTACATATAAATAATACATGTACTATATATATATATATATATATATATATATATATATATATATATATATATATATATATATATATATATATATATATATATATATATATATATATATATATATATATGTACTAACCCTAACCCTATGTACTATACATAATTTATAGGTAAATTGTAAGCAACGATACAAGCCCCTGCTATTGAAATCAACAAAATATTTGTGTTATGTGTTATTTTAGTTATTTAATCTCAGCCTTGAAAACATATACTTGTCCTTGAATATTCAATATTAAATATTAAATTCATTAATTTGCTCTCTATTAGCAAAGTCATTAACAATGTTCATAATCCGAGCATTGCAGTCACGATATTTCTTTCGAGTTGGTTCCGCTGGATGTCCTCCAAGTCACTGAGAAATTATCATGTTCAGGAATGATTGCTCTCTTTGAAGGATTGTCAAAAAGCGCCAAATGTTTGGATGGTCAGCAGCAACGGCAGCTTGCATTTTTCTATGCCAACCTTCATCGCTGTTGTTAGTACGAGGTAATTCATTTTCAACACGGCTGTGTACACTCCAAACTTGAGGAACAAAGAAAGGATTAGCTCGGTTTCGACGTCTTCTTCTGCCGATGTAGTTATCTTCAAAATAATCTAACAATTGATTCATGTCGTCGTCATCCATGAACCAATTAGGAGATTGTGCTAATAATGATGTCGTTTTATCAGTCCCAAAGATTAAAATTCTGTTCATATCTCGTACACCGCTATCAAATAACAAGAAATTCTCACCACTAGGAAGTTTCTTGTATTCATCTGGCAGTTCAACGGTTGCTCGATCAGTTGGAAGAGGCTGCAGAGCATGAATAGCTTGTCGGTTTCGTCGAACCTGACGACGAAGATGTTGTATAGGAACCATTTGTACTGATGCACCTTCACTTAGATTCAGCATTTCCCGGCCAAGAATCTTTTGAGGTGTTTCTTCTGTTTCCACTGCTCTTTTTGTAATGTTGTGTCTAACTTGCATAACTTCACATCGTGCTGAATCTGGTGCATGTGTGTGTTCATGCAGAGATGCAACTACAACATCATTTTTAACTTTGATCTTTGCTTTACATTCAGATACTCCGTTTACATTTCCTCGTAGCTTTTCACATTCGTAACTGATTACACCTGCTGCTAAATCTTTCTGCTTTACATAGACATATCCATTAAGCATACATATCCATTACGCATACATTTTTGCTTTCCACGTATACTCTGAACTTTCGCCATGGTAAAATTATTTCTGGTGATATTATATTTTTCAGAACGTATATATATAGCGTTTAGTTTTTCTTGGGCATGCGCTTAGAAACCATTTCTGCTCGAATTATATTCAATGCTGTGAAGCCAACACAATAGTATAGATTGAGCACAGATTAAACTTCTAAAATCATTTTTATTGATGTGAAGCCAATACTAGTTTTCAGATTGTGTTTGTGAACACTTAGTTAGCTCGAATTATATTCAATGAGGTGAAGCCAACACAATAGTTTAGATTGAGCACAGATTAAACTGCTATTAAACAGATTAAATTGACGGGATAGAATCTTAATGCGGTAAAGCCAACACAATATGTATTTGCTTTAGTTCCACTGATTGAGCACAGGATAAAATCATTTTGTGTTGAAACCAAGGCAGCTCTTCGACATCGCTGCAGGGGGGTAATTAACCGCAGGGTAATGTACGGGGGGGGGGGGGGGAGGTAAATGATTGGGGGGTAATGGCAGGGGGGTAGTTACAGGGGGGTAAAGTCCTGGTTCCATTTTCAAAATACCCAACCTCTGAAAGATCATTAAGAACATCATCCAAGAGGTTTTAACATCCATCAATTGTACAAAAAAATATTGTGTATTACATCACTGCTTTTTGTTGTTGTTGATTCACAACAAAACAAGATCCCTTTTTTTAAAAAATTACGGACATTTATTTAGTGAAACAATCGTCATTGTCGAAACTTGATTTTTTAACAATTGTTCTATTAGTAAAATATTGATGCCATAATTTCATTGCAAGTAATAGTGATGCTTCTTCTCATCCTTCATGAAATCTCTGAGTGCCAATTCAGGAATTTTAAATTCACTACAAACTCTGGAACTCGCTTCTCCATAATGAACCGTATCTATGAAACAAAGCTTTGTATTCACCAAGTACTCATTCTGCTTGGTTGCCTTACTATCTTTGATCACATTTGTGAATGATTAAACTAATTTAAGGTAGTTTAATTATATTACTTACATAATAATATTTATAACAGTGTTCGATTGATCAATTGAAACGAGTTGATGAAACACGACTTTGACCACTAGCTCTTACGTGGGTAGGATTTGCATGTCTTATAACTTTGCTATTATTCCACCCCCTTTATTTAATTTGATACAAAAGATGTAATTAACTTGATAATACAAAGCAGGTCTTCTTTTAACTGAGTGTAACAAGACAACAAATACTTCCACAAGTCAGAGATCAAAACAGTCACCGCTTAATTAGGTTCTCACAGAAATGCTCATGGACATAGTTGTGATGGAAGATTTACATTTTTCACGTTTGAATAGAATAGGACATACTGCATTTATGATGATTACACTGAAACCAAATTAAAGGACTGAACTAAAATATGAATTTCACTTGACAAAACTTATTTAATTGGTATTTGCTTATTAAAGTGTTGCCACCAGTAGGCATAGTGACATTTTCATTGATTGAAATTTCATCGAATATTGTTTTTTATTGTGTACTGAGAATGTTGTTTGGAAATAGAATGTAACAAAATATATGACTTCATTTAAATGTTGATTAAAATTTCCAGGTACTAACCACCATCCTTGACAATAAAACGAGCAATATATCAAGGTTTCATTTACCATTTTTTATCGTGATTTTCTTCACGTTCAACAAATAGGGGCCAATTTCTTTGGTATTTTCTGGTTACAAAAATGGAATCCACGCCAGTCCCCACGTTATAAGCAGGTTTCGAGAGTTATCCGGGCGTGAGTTATCGAGGGAGTGGTGTAGTAAGCTGAGGCAAAAGGGCATACATGTCTTGCCTAGAATAAATTAAAGTGCAGCCTCCAAGTACTATTTAAGGTCAGGACCCATCAGTTATTATTTACATTGTTTTAGATAATCATGGAGAAATATGTTATGTTTAATGCACCTGGACATGCATTAGGATTTAAGAAATTCACTGTAAATTTCAATTTAATAAACGTGTTTTTAACCTCCAGTATATAATTTGCATTGTACTTCAAAATAAACTTATAACTGTTTACCGGTACTCTAATATTACTATATGCATCATTTTAAGGTCAATCCATGGGCAGATCAGATGGGGAAAAAGAATCCTAAACTTGTTAATCCCTCTTTCGACAGCTTCTATACACATTACCACCAACAAAGTCAATAAAAGCTACACTCGGGTCCTGGAAAAAACAGTCTAGAACTGTCCAAGATTGCAATAAACAAGTTGAGAAAGTACACCTTGACCCATTTTGCTTGTGATATTTGATCTCCCAACTTGTTTCTCATTTTCTGTGGACCCCCTTTTCTGATATATTTTTTAATATCTTTGATTGTATAATGCAATATTTCAGTAATTTTTAATATTTTACTACCACTATTGACAAAGATCTTTCTCAGCTGAATGAATTATTCTCTGCTTTGGACTGAAAACAGTTTACCTTAAGGTACTGTGTTTTGTTTACTCAATCCACAGTACTTTCATGTTGGTGTTAATTGTACTTTTTCACTTGATTTTATATAAAGCATTAACTGCTACAAACAGAATACAAAGGTAACATTGTAATGAAATAACTTCATATACACAATGTAAAAATGGGGAAATCTGTTCAAAACAGCAAGTCTGTTTCCTAACAGGGATATTAAAGATGCAGATGGTCAAGTGTTCAAATGCAATTAAATCTGTTCTACTCTCCTTTGAATTCACTAAATATTGGGTACCAACACTGGTTTCAAATGGTTGATTTAAAGCTGACAAGTTGTACCTCAACTACAAGGGGCTTAAACTTGTATATATTCTTACACCACAGTGTCCAGCTCTTTCCATTATAAGTTGCTCACTACACCCCCTCTAAAGAGTCATTGTACATATGCATTTACTATCTTGATTGGCATAACTGCCTACAAGTTCACCATCCTTGGCAACATTTTTCATGATACCCTCTAGCGAATAAACACCTAACTTCTATGAGCTATATCCAATATTCTCTCCTCAAAGAGGATGGCGATAAAATGGACCTGGTCCTAATACAGATAAGGATTCTTCACAAATTTAAAATATCTCCCTACTTTGTGTTCTAAACACTATTCTCTTTCCTAGTTCATTTTCCTGCTTAGAAAATACCTTGTCCACATGTCTACGACAGCCCTGAGAAGACAAATGCTTTCTTGGTTTTCAAGCACCCGTCTAAAGCAGTTGTCTTTTTTCATTAAGAATATTCATCTGATGACAAATATGTATACTCAAACAGTGCAATAATTCTGCACACAAATTGCACTGGGAACGTGTGGAGGGTAGAGGTTACCATCTTTCTTCTCAACTTCAATAATAAACTTGCTGAGCAACTAATGAGCATCACTGTCTTGAAAACTCAGCAATGGCAACACAGTGTCTCCATTATCTAAATTAAACTTACTTCTCCATTCAGCAAACACTTTATATGCCCAATTTGTTGCAATTCTTATCCTTTTGATTCAGTATCTAATATTAATTTGTCACAGTCTGTATCTGCAACTTTTTCATGGATTCCATTTCACCTTGTAATTTAAAATCTTTAAAATAATCCTCTTTCTCCTCCAATACTTTGACCAACAAATTGCTCTCAAAAAAAAAAAAAAAGGTGGAGAACAACTTGTTGGTCTACTCCAATACCCTGCAGCTATATGTTATACAAATACTTGTCCTGGGCCTGATCACTGGCAGTTGCATTTAAAACGAGATTTATTCTTAAATCTTATTTTCTCATCAGTACGAGTCAGTAAAATGTCATCAAGTTGAACATTTTCTCAGTTCCACATTGTGTACTGAATGCTACAACATCATCAGTAGTATAACATGAGCTAAAGCTTGCTACGACAATGGCAAAGTCTCATTTTCATGTTCTCATGTGATATGGCTTACACAAATCAACTCTTGTTACAAAACTCTGTTAAATTATAAAAAATGTGCATATATTGTATAATGCTAGTGCTTGTTTTACTTGGGTTTAAAACAGTTAAATAACACTGATATTTGTATTAGTGTCAGATAATTGTAACCATCTCACACTCAGCATTATGCCTCGTCCAGGTTGTCAGGTCCCCTCATACACAGTGCAATTATCTGACAATAAAACCAATGGTTTCCAAAGATTTTGTCCCTTTACAAGTTCATAGTATGTTCAAATTTGTAAAATTAATTTAACTTGTTTTTGCTACTGATATTATAATTAGTTATTTGACTTTATCTCTTTCAAAACATCTGAAATGCACCCAAAAAATAATTTTATGTATCACACAATGCATAACGGACTCATTACAAGTAAATTGATGAAACAACTACCCACCCAACCCTCCTTTTATATTTTATTCAGTAAATGAGTTTTTATGTCATAAACTTGAATCTTATTTGTTTATATATTTCCTTCACTTTTTATTATGTAATAATTCTTATCCATATAGTGTTACTATTTGAAATCATATTTCGTTAAATTAAATGAACTGTTCCGATTCCAGTGGCTATTCACATTTGACGTGATGCTCTGCAAAGTACATGAGCTTGATAACAGATAGCATTTACTTTTTTTCTTGATCACACCCTCTATATAATAATGTCTATAAAATGTTACCTTTGTATCTTGTATATCATAAAGTCTTTATTATATGGAGGGCTACAATGCAGGGCAAGTTATTTACCACTTGGAATTTTTGCTAGACCTTAAGTCCTACATCAATTTTACTGCCCCTACACTGTACACATAATACTGAATTTGCTTAAAACACAACTCGTCCAATTGACAAGCATCTTGGAAAAATGACTAGCCATTCCTCAGCCAGCACTCCTAAATAAGAGAGGTAGTGTAGACTTATCTGGTGCCGCAAGATTAAGAGAATAAGAAGAAAATACTATTTAACGTCAAGTTCATGTGCTACATGACTAACGATAGTGAGCTGTTTTTTTTTTTTTTTTTTTTTTTGTTTCTTACCTTGACATAATGCCTCTTCAATATCATAGCTCAGGATTGAAATAAAAAATATCAGTAAAAATGCAGGCATAATCTCACGCGATTAACTGTTTTCTCGAACGTAATTCATTGTAAAGCCCAGGAAGTAAATTTTAAAGAAATATTTTTATACAAAAGGAAAAACTATCCCGGATGGAACGAAAATGACGTAGTATACAATAAAAGGCATATATAGTACAAAGACTGGGATATTTGCCAAGCTCTGTGCTGTAGTATCACGTGGGTCTATAAAGAGTATCATGTTCTGGTGACAATATCCGCTTTTTAAACTGTAAGCATTGTAGTATTTTGTTTTCGTCAATTGGTCGAATTCGATATGCGTTTTGTGTAGACCAACAAGTAGTCCTCCACCTTTTTTTTTTTTTTTACTGTCCGCCACCAGTAAAAAAAAAAAAAAGTCGGAGAACAAAAAAAAATTACATGGGCAGAAAAGCCTGACTGCGGTGAATCTCTAATGAAATGTGATGATTTATACCAACAAATGAAACTGAAATTAAATGATTTGAAGATACAAAACGGAATGAAGAATTCCAAATCAAACTTAAGTACTATCGTCAAGCCCACTGTTTTTGACGCTACCCTGTTTTGACGCGGTGTCGTACACTGCCAGTTCTCGAGAGAATGCATCTCTCAAGATGTCATTACCACACCATTTTTTTTTACACTGATCAGCACTGATTTTATATAGACAGAATTTTTTTTATTATAGAAAATATTATTATTATTAGTTGTGAATTAAAACAAAGATACATACCTTGAAAAATACTCCTCTCTTTTTTTCCAACCAATAATTCCTCATGCAATAATCCTTACTAGGCCTAAATATACTGACGGGGCCACAGGGGCCCGTATCGTTGCTTACAATTTACATATAAGTCATACATATATTATATTAATATAGTATTATATGGTACATATATGATTTATTGGTAAATTGTAAGTAACGATACGAGTCCCTGTGGACGGTGCCTATCAACTTTCCGCCATATTAGGTATCCAGGCAGCTGTTCAGCATGTGATAGCAGCGTGACTGAAACGGCTAAACTCTGTCAGTAACACGGTTTAGAATGGCTACATGTCAAATCGCCCCATTGCAAAATCGCCCCCGTCATAAACGCCACTACTTTTCACAAGATCGCACCATGTCAAAACGCCCCCACTTTTCACAAGATCGCCCCCATTTCAAAATCGCACCATGTCAAAAACGCCCCCACTTTTCACAAGATCGCCCCCATTTCAAACTCGCATCATGTACTCTTTTAATCATTGATAATGCACCTGTCGATAATTAATACTTACGTATCGTTAATGATAATTAGAATGGATTGTTTTTACTATTATATTTCATTGCTGAATTAAACTTTGATTGATTTTGTTCTTGCCTTTTTTAATTAGTTCATTAGAATTGGAATGATTACCGAACTGAAAATTTCGTTAACTGCTTTTTGCTTCGACCTTCAGGATATTGGGGAAAAAAAGGCGATAATATTATATAAAAAAAAAAGTCGGGAGTCGTGTCCTTTAGACTTTGCATAGATAGACCGGAAAACGCCGAAAACCCGAGAGAGAGATGCTTTATTTTATTTTCGGCATGAAACAACTTTTTGTTTCAACAAAAGTGAACAGATGTATGTTGTTTTCTTTTCTATCTGGATTTAAAAACAAAACAAAACAAAACTGTGGATCAAAGAGATTCTTGCGCGAATTCATACATCGAATACGACAATTAGCTGGAGATCACATGTGCGCCTGCGGGGAGTGGTCAGCTATCACGCCTAAATAGATTCCTATAAAAATACACCAAACCCCCAGCCTTGCATACATACATTCATTCAGTTCAATTAAATAGGTGTAATTAATCAAGTGCGTACACCATCGTTTTGATTCGTGTAACTTTTATCCTGTCGTATGCTAAATGAATATAACTTCAATTTTTTTAAAATTATTATTTAATCTAGTTACACTAACAAAATAAATCTGTAAATAAGGAAACTACAAGTGTTTGTTTAATATTATATATTCAATTTTTTTTTTAATATATATTTTTTTTTTTTTTAAACCACTACATTAGCCTGTTCACCTGGTGAAATCTTCACATATTACTAAGGCCGCTTATGTTTCTGAGGTTCTTAGGTTATAAAAAATGCAGAGAATGAAGCGAATGGGTTGTTATTGACTGGAATGGGGGCGATTTGGTGAAATGTGGGGGCTTTTTTGATTGGAGACGATTTTGCAATTGGGGCGATTTGGTGAAATGTGGGGCGATTTGATATTAGGTATCGAGGCAGCTGCTCAGCATGTGATAGCAGCGTGACTGAAACAGGCTAACTGTATCAGTAACACTGTTTAGAATGATGTACATCTTTAGAAAGTTTTATGAGGTGGTGGTTCTTTGTTAACATAATGTGTGCACATTTGCAAAATACACATACTTTTACAATATATATCATAATTAAATCGGCATCCTTCCTTTATATTTTTTAGTATTTTGTATCAAAGTATTATGATTCTCTATATGATGACAAAAAAGGAATTTTACATTAACAGTAAATTTTCAATCATACTCGAAGAGCATCTCGATATTTAACTTATTTTGACCTATTTAATTTTCTTATTTGTAGATAATGATAAGAATGATAATAAATTGAAAACAAAAACATTCACATCTAACTTAATGACTTTAGTCCCTGATTATTTGCACTTTTAGAGCAATGAGTTGTGAAGGATGCAACATCTTTTTGAAGTTCAAAAACAGTACATTCCAGGATTGGTGTTCTGCATATCCACATTGCCAATTAATCTTTTTAAAAAAATCCTTCATAACCTAAATATATTATCAATTACTCACAGATAAACAGTTTTCTTATAATACCATCATATTTTTTCTTAATTACATAAAGATTGATGATGGTCTGCTTAAATTTCATTTCACTGGTGCACGTGTATAACGGCGTCACGGGCAGAAATAGACGTAATACACGAACTTTCCAAAAAGGGGGTCGGCTGATTTAAACCAAACCCAGACGAGTACAAGAATAACATTGGTAGCAAGAGAGGACGCAAGGCTAGTTGCATCGAGCAAAAATTTTAACTGAGGTTAAAATGCATGATACAGTAAATCCTTTCTCGAGACGACTGCCATGAGAGATCACCTGTCTTGAGAGACCATGTTCTTCATTCACAGATTGATTCATTACATAGTGTTATGACCTGTCATGAGAGACCACCGGAGTTAAGAGATCATTTTGTGGCAAAAGGGGTGGTCGTTCAAGACAGGTTAAATGGTATTTTTAAATTGATGCAATTCAGTGTGTTGCCTTGTAAGTGTGTGTGTGTGTGTGTATATATATATATATATATATATATATATATATAATATATATATATATATATATATATATATATATATATATATATATATATCCTGCAAATTGACTCCCCCCCCCCAAAAAAAAAAAATAAAAAAAATAAAAAAAAAAAATCTGTCGATAGTGGATGATCTGTGGATCTGACGTCACCTGTTTATTAAAATGTGCAATTTTGCTGGATACAAATCTGTCCGAAACATACAAGCGTACAGTGTAGACACTTACCTGTATTTGGTAACTGCCGTATGTAGCCGCGAAATTCAAAATAGCTACAGGACATAGAGTTGTGTTATTGAACGTGGATTTAAAAGTTGTCAAATATATGATTTGATCCGTAAATAGTCTGTACATATCGCCAAAGGGACCTTTCAACCAACGGTTGCTCAAGAGACGCGAGAAATACAGGTAAGTGTCTAAAATGTACACCGATCTGTTGCGGACAGAAGTGTCTGCAAACAATTCCTCGATTTTATGAATAGATAAATTCAGACCGACAAATCGTCTATCAGTATAAACACAGATTTGGGGGGATGATTTATCGGACTAATATATTACACAAGGAACACAGTGACGAATTGAATTGAATATAACTTGGATATGTACAGCAAGCATAAATAATAATAATAAAAGGTGAAAAATGTAACAAGATATGGAAGTAGAGTTGTAACAGTCAGCAAACTAAATTTGAAAAGAAAAGCTGGTAGATCAAAAAGGACAACGTGTAACATCCTGCATTTAAATTTAATATGTATAAGGGAAAATTAGAAACTTGGCATGCGGCAACATTGAATCCCGTTGTAAGGAAAGAACTCTAAACATCCTTGATGTCTCCTACCCAACACAGCTCTTATGACTCCAGTTTGAACACTGTTTGCCGGGTAATAGATTACCAACTTACCAGCTGTTGTGATTCACTGGTACTGGCCATACTGACATGACAGTGCAACGAAGCACCTAAATGAAAAGTAAGAAAATGAAAGTAGACGCTATTGCACTAGGAACATGCTATCTTGCACCTTTATACAGAAAAAAAAAATAAAATTGGGATAGACATGACAAAGGCTTTAAAAGGAGTACTTCTTTGGATTACTGGAGTAAAATCGCTGCAAAAGGCATGTACAAATATGTAAGAACTTTCTTCTGTGTGATTTCCAAGTGTTATTGAACAATTAAATTATGCTGCAAATATTTAAAGATGTTTTCCTGTGTGCGATTTCAAAGTGTTCTTAAAGCATGAAATTATGCTTTTTTTGGCAGTTACATACGACCCTATTATAACTTGAATTGTGCCCAATCAGGACTTTTGAAGGTTAACATCAGTTGCATCAAGTGATATACATGGTAATGATACACACTGTCCCATTGTAACAGAATCGAAACCGAGTGTGTCTTGGATTAAATGAATACAACAAACACAATGTGTGTGAATGACGATATTTATGTAATGCACGATATGTCGATGTCATACAAAAAATTAAATAAAACACAAGCTACACAACATCAGACTCTTGCACATGCAATATAATGATGACGATAGTGATAAAGGCGACACAGTACTGAAAATAATAATGATAATGATGACGGTTCATATAACCGATATGATGAGGTTCATACAACCAAGATGACAGTCTAAAAAAAAAAAAAATATCACAGTTCCAAAACACTATGTGGCTGCACTGCCTCAACCCACGCCAGGTTCACTCTGGTTCAACTTCCCAGTTTTTCTCTGGTTCAACTTCCCAGTTTCACTCTGGTTCAACTTTACCTTCCACCAGTTTGAGCTACAAATAGATTAAACTGGTAGCGTATAATACAAAATACGCTATCTCACAAAAATAAAAATAAATATCTATATGAAATATACGTATGGTCCACTCAACAAATGTCTATAGTCCATTATATCAATATCCCTAATGTGTTATACAAAATACATTAAACCCGCACTCTACGTGTAACTTTCTGCTCGAATCCTACACGTGAAAAGGAATAAATTCTAACAGTGAATTGTCTGTTAAACGTGGTTATTTTCTCTATTGAAGCTTTATCCAATTTACGATAATGATAAAAATAAGAATGTCACGAACACAAATAAAAAGCATAAATGTACAAGGAATCAAAGTTATTTTAACAGTTAACACTTACCCCTATGGCTGTAGTTTTGTGGTTCCAAGACCGACACTCCTTGACAAGATCCAAGCGATGATGTACCGCTTATAGTAAAATCTACTATTTATACTATATAAAAAAAACAAAAAAAAACACAAGACCCAAGGGTAAAGTACCCGTACATGTCGAGAAACATGGGCATCACGTTGCAAACGACCTACAACGAGATGTACTCATTCAGTAACTATATGTCAAGGTAAAAAAAAACAAGCTACTCTAGTTAACGCTGTACGCATCAACAAAGTCAAATATACGTTTAATGCAATACCAAATTATTTTCTTGCCTTATTCCGTGACACCCATGAGCCTATGGTTAATGTATCGGCAATATTTCTTTGTATTTCTTGGAGGGGAGGGGGGGGGGTCATGTTGAACGGATGTATATATATATATATATATATATATATATATATATATATATATAGAGAGAGAGAGAGAGAGAGAGAGAGAGAGAGAGAGAGAGAGAGAGAGAGAGAGAGAGAGAGACAAATTGGGATCTTAATAGAATCATCTAATTCATAATAAATTTTACAATCATATTGTTACGACTCTAGGTCTTAATAATATGTAACAGAAAGAAAGTGAAATAAACAATGTAAGTAAAATCAACAAGCAATTTATTTCCCGACAATTTAAGTGAAAATTCAAAAGACACTTACAGTTTGTGAGTTAAATTCCAAATAATCCTAAATGTCCTAATCACAAGTCCAAAATAATAGAATGTTCCGAATGCATTCCAATAGCCTTGAATGTCCTGATATACCAAAAATATGTAATCCAGAATGTATTTGAATGAGTTCACACAAATCCCAAATCATGCATTCATCCAAAAGCCAATGAGCATTTTTATATTTCCAATGAATATTGTAAATAAATAATTCCTCTCAAATTGTATCTGATTTCAACTACACAACTAAAAATAGATTCCTTACAGAACTGAAATTCTAGAATAGGAATGAATTTGTTAACCAAAATCTATATATAAATACACATGCCTACATGACCTATGTCACATCACAATATGAGTAATTCTAGTGGAAACATACTGGCCTACCTCACATGTGCCATAAAAGTCTAATTGCGAAATCCCTATAAAAATACTATGTAAACAACTGGTCAAAAGTTATGTATCTATTCTCAAATAACCATACAACTTAACAATCATAGACAAAAGTTAAGTATATAAACATCATACATAACACCTCCCTTCATAAAAAAGAAAGATTTATGCAATAAAACTTTCTTTTAAATATGTATCTGATACTATAATAATCACAATTACACAGGAAAATGACTTATAAATGATATTCAGCCTAATTACACAAAATAGGGCAATATAGGACTTCTATACACGTGAGAGTGCATCTTCAATCACATTATGTTTTCCCCTGATGTGTCTAATGTCAATGTTGTATTCTGGCAGCATTTAACTCCATCTATAAAATTTCCGATTTTTATCTTTCTTTTTGTTAATGAAAGTAAAGGGATTGTGATCACTGAATACAATAACCAGAGAAAGAGTCAAGGTAACATATACTTCAAAATGTCGTAAAGCCAATATCCAAGCCAAATATTCCGTCTCAATTGTGGAATAATATTTCCGATGGTTGTTTAGTTTTTTAGAAAAATAGCACACATGATGATCCACACCGTTTTTGTCCTCTATAAACCAATACTCCACCAGCCCCTACATCTTTTGTATCAACGGTCATTTTAAATAATTGGCTGAAATTTTGTGCAGAAAGAACTGGTGCATTCTTAAGTATGGGTTTGAATTTATCAAAGGATTCCTGACACTGGTCAGACCAATCAAACTTAGATTTCTTACTCAAAAAATTTGTCAAAGGTTTTGCAATTATGGAAAAAATTGAACAAAATTTCCGATAATATGGAGCCATACCTAAAAAGCGCATCAGTCGCTTTTTACAAACAGGTAAATGGAATTCAGAGATAGTCTTGACCTTAACTTCTACAGGATTAACTTGACCTCGTCCCACAATATGTCCTAAAAATTTGACACAAGCATGGCAAGACTCACTTTTGCTTAAATTAATCGTCAAATTTGCATAACTGAGTCGATCAAAAAATTTCCGAATCGTTTCCAAGTGATTTTCCTAAGTGTCGCTATAGATGATGACGTCATCGATGTACGCGTTACAGTTATCTAGACCAGTTTTTATCATGTTCATAAGACGCTGGAATGTTGCCGTATAATTTTTCATACCACAACTGAGTCGATGAAAAATTTCCGATTATTTTCCAAGTGATTTTCCTAAGTGTCGCTGTAGATGATGACGTCATCAATGTACGCGTTACAGTTATCTAGACCAGATGTTATCATGTTCATAAGACGCTGGAATGTTGCCGGATAATTTTTCATACCACAAGGCATCACTTTATATTGATAAAGCCCATCTGGAATTACAAATGCTGAAATTTATTTTTCTCTTTCCGTGAGTGGAATTTGTCAAAATTCTTTTAAAAGGTCAAACCTGGTGACATATTTCGCATTTCCAATTTTATCAATGCAATCATCGATTCTTGGTATTGGAAATGAATCCGTTTTGGTGACACTGTTGACTTTTCTACAGTCAGTACACATGCGGAATTTATTATCTGGCTGAGGCACAAGAATACATGGTGAACTCCAATTACTTTTACCTGGTTCTATAAAATCATTCTCCAATAATTATTGGATTCCTTTTTCAAATATTCTTGTTTGAAAGGATTCATCCTGTAAGGATGTTGTTTCTTATGTGTAGAATCTGCAATGCCAACGTCATGATAGATTTTATTTGTTCGTGTAGGAACTAGGAACATCAAGAAAAAAGTGCCCATTCTCATGTAACAGCTGTTTTAGTTCACTCCTTTCCTTTTGTTGTAGATGTGACTATTTCTGGTCCAGAGTGTTTAATATTTCTGAATTCCGAAGTTTGGTTAAACCATAGTCATTACGGTTAGATTGCATTCCATCGCTTACATCTCATTATGTGGGACAGATACAACTAAATTGATTGAATAATTAACTGAACTATCTCTGTCAAACTACTCCTTTAACATATTTATGTGACAAAGTTGTTTCTTTTTCCGCCTCCCATGAGTGTTATTGATATAATTTAAGTCATTTACTTTCTGTTCAATTGTATAAGGCCCATACAATTTAGCCTGAAGGGGATTTTGAGGTATGGGAAAGAGAGCCAGAACTTTATCACCAGGCTGAAAAGTCCTTTCCTGTGTATTTCTGTCATATCTTAATTTCCTTTTTGACTGAGTAGAGGAAAGATTAGTTCTTGCTACCTCACAAGCCTTTGACAACTTATATTTGAAATCAGAGACATAGTCAAGAAGATTAATCTTTGGATCTCCATTTTTAAAGAAGTTTCTCTTTTAATAACTTCAATGGTCCACGGACAGTATGTCCAAAAACCAGTTAAAAAGGACTGAAACCCAACGACTCTTGAACTGATTCACTAACCGCAAGCAACAACAAATGAACATCCTCATTCCAATCCTTTCATGTATCAAAGCAATATGACCGAATCATACTTTACAAAGTGTGATGAAATCTTTCCAAAGCTCATTGACTTTCAGGGTGATGGGTAGAATATTTAAACTGTTGGATGCCTAATTGATGCATAACTTGTTGGAAAATGGCATCCATATCAGACGGGACAGATTTGGGAAGGCCAACAAGTGTAAAAACACGTTAACAAAGCTTTACAATGGTTTTAGTTTTAATATTTCTCAAAGGAATTCCCCCTGGAAATTTTGTAGACACACACATTACGGACAACACGTATTGGTTGCCTGACTTGGTCTTAGGTAAGGGACCGACACAGTCTACCATTATTCTGCTGAATGGTTCGTCAAATGCAGGAATAGGTTTATATGAGCCTTAGGTATCTTCTGATTGGGTTCTCCTACCATTTGACAAGTGTGACAAGATCTACAGTATTTAGAAACATCACTTTTAAGTTTGGCCAAGAAAAATGATTTCAAGATCTTGTTATAAGTATTATTGACTCCTAAATGACCAGCCAAGGGAGTTGCATGGGCTAGACTAAGAATTTCCTGTCGATATGAGCTCGGAACGACAATTTGATAGCGCAATGGCCACTCGTCACCAGCGGGTACCTCAGGTGGTCTCCGTTTTCTCATAAAGACCCCAATTTTCACAAAGTAACAACCTGGGACTTGTGTGGCTTCAGTTTCACTAATGGCCCTCTGAGAAACAAATAGGAGATCTCAGAGTCTTGTTCCTATTCGACAACGAGTGATTGTCTTTTGTCACCCTGATTAGAATAGAGAGGACGAGTTGCAAAAAGAGGATCACTGTGATCAATACCTTCTGATTGATCAATATCAGGAGAGAAAGTGGCCTCATCAAAAGAGTGACCAATAAATGTATCAGCTAATGAAATAATTTCTTGATCAGTATCATTCTCAAGAGCTCTTTTTGCCGTAGGTCTGATACCTGCACAAGCAGGATACAAATCAGGGATTTTAATCTGAATAGGATCAACTTTTTGATCCAAACAAGGCTTATCAGTTACTAGTGGATTAACCACGACCTTATCTCCAGATAGGTCATTGCCTAGTAACAAATGGATACCTTCTATAGGTAAAGAAGTCACTGCCCCAACAGTCACAGGTCCAGAAACTAAGTCTGATGCCAAATTTACACAATGGAGAGGAACATTTACAAAGTCGCACTCTACTCCCTGAATAAGAACACTTTCACTAGAAGAAGATTTCTCAGATAAAGGCAACGTGCATGATATCAAAAGATTCTGAGAAGCTCCTGTATCCCTTAATATTTTAATAGGGATAGGTTTGGCAGAATCACCAATAAGTGATATAGAACCTTCTGACATAAATGGTTCATAAGTCTCCAAAATAGAATCAGACTCGAGTTTGTTTGACCCAACAATTGTATTGCTTTCATTATAAAACCATGATCTCGACCTCTTTAAAATAAAAGCATTTGGAATAGCTCCGTCGTTATTCTGTTGCTTATTTTCAACCTGAAGCAATCAGAAATTACGTGCTCTTTCTCTTTACAATAAGTGTACGAAGTGTACGTAAGAAGAGATAAGGATTTCTGATAAGTCTTATCAGATGTTTGATTTCTAACAATTGTTCTGTTTTGAAATTTAGAAGTACTGTTTGAGACTGAGATTATTTTTATTCCAGAATACTGCCGAGAGGGAGACTTATTGACAAATGAAATTTTGTGAGTCAAGGAATAATCATCAGCCATGCGAGCAGCATTTTTGAAAGTTTCCACTTTTTGCTCGTCAAGATATGTCTTGATATCACTATGGATGCAACTCTTGAGCTCTTCAATTAATACAAGCTGTCTGAGGTTGTCGTAATCTTGATCAACCTTCTTGCTTGAGCACCACCTATCAAATAGTTGCTTTTTTCCCTTGCAAATTCCTGATGAATTTGTCCAGTTTCATTTATACTATTCCTAAACCTTTGTCGATATGCCTCAGGTACCAACTCATAACCCTTCATGATGTACTCCTTAACCACATAATAATCAGTACTTTGTTGTACCGACAGTGAAGTGTAGACTTCACGAACTTTGCCAATAAGTACGCTTTGTTTTAACAAAGTCCAATGCTCTCTGGACCATTTCAAGTTTTCAGCAATTTTCTCAAAGTGAAGAAAGTATAGATCTATTTTTTTTCCTGAAAAGGGGATACTAACCTGGTCTATTTGGTAACATCAAAACCTGAACTTGTGTGTAAAGGGCGGGGGTGCTTTGGTTTGCTTGTCAGTTCTAATTCTTTTAATTTATATTGCATATCCCTTTCTTCTCTTCTCTTCTGTCTCCTCTATCTCTCTCGCAGCATGTGCATTTCCCATTCCTCTTTCTCTCCCTCTGCATCTGCATTTCCTTTTCCTTCATTCATTTCCCTCGCCTCTTTCTCTCTCTCTCTCTCTCTCCGAAGCTGAAGCTTTCTTAATTCTAGTTCCATCTGGTTTTTAGCTGTAAGTCTCTTAATTTCCAATCAAAACCAGACACCGACTTATCAATTAAACCCAAAGCACTATCATCCACAATTTCCTTTCCCACCAAATATGGAATTAAATTATTCTTTATCTCTTGCTTTTTCAAAGACACTTTCGCTTAAGAAATATGAATAATGTCTGGGAAGCTCAAGCAACTCGTCCTATTTCTTAGACCCGAACTCCAATTGGGTAGGACTTGAAACAAAGTTCACAACCTTAGATGACATTGTGAATTCTTGGTGGTTTCACTAAAGATTTCTCAAATGGGTGAAATAAAAATCTTTAGTAGTGACAATGAAAATTATTTTTGGGGGAGGTTTGAGGGCATGGGGTGCTGTTGATTTGTGAATAGATATGCAGAAAATCATATACATGTTTATACGCAAGCTGATGCTGATTAAATATAACAAACCAAACTGATATTTATTCCAAAGCACTAGTTATTTCTTAACTATATAAGACGTATTTTATGTTTTATACGATATCTCATCAATTTTATAAACAATGATATTTATAGCTAACTGTAAGATGATTCAGGGTAATTTCAGCCAAAAACCAGTTCGGCCCGGGTCAATTGGGCCCAAACGCTACCTTTGGTCGGGACGATTTGGCCCTAATGTTTAGGCCTACATACGTTTTATACTTTACTACTATAATAAATACGTTTTCATTGGAATAGTATAATGTTGAGCAGCAAAGTGCCAGTGTCAGTGACATATCAGCTGACTCTCATAAAATTTATGAAATAGCTTATCAAGCAAATTTAGTTAAAAATCTTTTGATATATAGCTATCATAGATAGTTTTCAATATTTTTGGAAGAAAGGTTATGAACATCTGAAAAACTGTTGATAATAATAATAATAATAATAAAAATTATAAATATTTATTTGTATTTAATTACATTAGGTGCCAATCTATTAGCTAGATACAAGCAAATCTCCAGCGAGGTTTGCATGATGCATAAATGTTAATTCTATAGAACAGAAATTCATGCTGTACGCTCTTGAAGTTTGATTATATAGATATTTTTGTATGCATTAACTCATACTGTGTTGTACACAGTATTACACAATAGTTAAATATATAAATTAAAAGGAATAGTTTCCTTACATGAATTTGCAGCTTTTTTAAAAGTATATTTTGCAATATGATTTTGAAGCAATCACATTACAGACATGACGAGTTTATTTTCAACAATTACTCTTTGGAGTTTATGACATTCCAACCTGGCTTCCTCTTTTGAATGGACATATGCTTTTGTTCCAACAGGAACAGTAATAACAGTCAAACTACTCTATACTTGTCATCTATTTAAAATGGACATAATCTGTGTTCCTACCTGTTCAGTTTAGGCAAGTTTCACTGAATACATTTGTCATTATTGTCATTTCTCAACAGGAATTCAAGTGTAAGTGTCTAAGATAAGATAAAATTGATAGGATATCTGCAAACTATGTGATAGCATATAAACTTTATGAGATATCTTGCAAAATTCATAAGATGTCTTATAAATTATATGATATCTTATAAACAAAATATATTGATCTAATATAGTTTATAAAATGTCTTATGAATCCATTAAGATATCTTATAAATGTACTAATATACCTTATACATTTTGTAAGATATCTGAATTAAAATTGTATATAACAAATTTTATTAAGTATGCTATATCCTATACAGTTTGTGAGTCATTTTATTATATTATGTGCTTTCACATAAAGTTTATAAGATATCTACTGCTTGAAATAAATAGTAATTTCACTTGCTGTATTCAAGAGATGAAATGGACAAAAGTTATCTGCTGAAGACAACGATGCAATAATAGAAACTTGCCAAGTATTATTTCAATGATAATCAGCAAGTACGATGTGTGGATGGCTGCAAGTTAATCTGGGAGAGTCACTGCTTGATGAAGTTTATGGTGTATGAAATCAAACTTAAACTAATAAGCAGCTACCTTTGATCCATAATAGTAAACAACAGGGTTCCTGTCTCCGACTAACTTGCAGGTAAGAGAAACAATTTCTGACCATAATAGTCCTTACCGAATCACCACCAATGGAATTGGCAAGCTAAAACTCTTGCAATTTAACTGTGCAACTTATAAGAACTTGCAGATAAAAATGGGGAGTGGTAACTATATGTAGGTCAGTGTTGTCTGATTTGATTTATAAACCTATAAATTACAGTACAACCTAATGAAAGGACATCTTCATTTTGGAAAGAAATAACATTTCACAGACCACTGTGCAGAATTTATTAACTTTTTCAGGTGATTGCATAGAATAATAGTGTCATATTGTTGGGGTGGAATAATAACTTGTACCTCTGGGAGTTACCAGGATGGAAGTTAATGACATCACATCTTTTCCTAATCTGGCTACATAATCAATGGTGCACAACCTATCAGAAATCAACAAATTTAAGAAAAATCAATGAAGTATGAAATATAGCTCACAGTGACATATTTTTGGAATGGTTTAATACATAGCACTTGGCACCCACACAGGCACAGAGACACACCAGTAAAATTGCTAGAGAAACTGATCTAAATGTGTAGCTCAAAATCATGCATGAAATATAGGTCACACTGATATACTTTTGATGTGATGATCTAGTACTCAATGCATGTATAATGGATCCATTGACAATGTTACATGACTGTATACTGAAAGTTATAACCAGATGACCAAATGTCCAAAAATGAAGGTAACTGAAGCATGAAGGGTAAGTCATGGAGACCCAACTTTTTGCTTGATGGTTCAGTTCTCTTCAAGTCTGATCCATACACTAAATTACAAGATACAAGACCCTACAGGTGAGAGTGTGTGAAAAATTCACCTAAAGTAATGCAAACTAAACCAAGGAATAATAGAGAGAAGGACAAGCAGTTGTTCCTGGATAGTCAGATAAAATGACCACAAAATGCCTCTTTCACATTTATAGTCTACTCTGAATACAATCAAAAAGTTGGTGTTAAGGTAACAAGAAAGAGACATTTGAAACTTTGACCTGATAGACCAAACACAAAACAAAAACTTTAATCTCATACTTTTTACTGTAAGTTGTAATAAATACAAGGAATAATGGTATACAAAAAACCATGTAAAAATGGGCCAGAAAATACTCATAAATACACGAAAGAAAAACTGAAATGCATAGTTTCTGTGTAGGTTTTAAAACTGAAACCTTAAACACAAACCAGAACCTGCTGTCTACATATAACAAAATTTCAATGCAAACTTTAGCCTCTAACTATTTCCCAACTTTAAAAAAACATCAGTAAAATTGGGATAATAACTATCAAAATAAGGTCAAGCACATGCTATATAACGTACAAATGTAAAACTTAAATGCATAGTTCCTTCCTACAAACATTACATAAATGCTTAAACACTGACTTTAACCTAGAATATTTTCCCATAATTTGCAAAAACATTGGTAAAATTGGGTAAAAAACGTACCTATTGAATAAGGTCAGGCACATGCTATTTAACGTTAGAAGTGAACTTTAAATTAATTTCCTACAAGCAATAAACAAAACTTCAAACACAAACTTTGACCTGCTGTCTACATATAACAATCATAAACACAAAACTTTGACCTGCAGTCTACATATAATGAACCTTAAACACTAATTTAACCTCAAACCTTACCCACATTTTGCGACAAAAAACCCCCCCAAAAAACCCCAGAAAACCAGTAAGTTGGGTACAAACATATTTCTAAAGGTCAAGCACATATTATGTAACACACAGAAAGGAAATTTAAATACATACACAGTTCCATCCTACAAGCAAAAGACAAAACTTTAAACACAAACTTTAACCTGAAACTTTTTCCCTATATATTAAATAAAAATGGTGTAAACGAGTATTGAATAAAGTCAGGTACATCACGTGATATTTAACAAACAGAAATGAAATTCATATACATGGAAACAAAACCTTACACACAAACTTTAAACGAAAACTTTTCCCCAGAAATTGCACAAAGAAAAACCAGTAAAACTGGGTGGAAATAGTAAATGTTAATAAAAACACAACAGTGAAATTTAAATGCATAGTTCCTTCATATAAGCATAATCAAATTTCAAACACAAACTTTAATGTTCTTTC
This sequence comes from Margaritifera margaritifera, assembly GCA_029931535.1. NCBI lineage: Eukaryota > Metazoa > Mollusca > Bivalvia > Unionida > Margaritiferidae > Margaritifera > Margaritifera margaritifera. The sequence goes on from JAQPZY010000850.1 coordinate 443,314, forward strand.
TACATCTGCTGCAGCCAAAGATGCCAGGGTCATAGCATAAGCTCTCCTGTGCTTTGTGCAGGCAAGCTACAGAGGAAAATAACTGATATTATGGGAAAGCCTGATTTCCATAAGAGTGCTTACATATCATGGATTGATTTTGATGCTGTTTCATTCACACTGGGACAAAAGTAGAATGCATGTGAAAACTAAGCGTAGGGACAAACTTGCCGTAACAAACTTTCTGTCTGGAACAAACTGCTGTAGTAAGACTGTTCTGGCTGATACACCAATTTTCTATCACTAAATTTTATAATCCTGTGATACTCTAATCTGATGACAATCAGATTTCTACAGTCTGATTTTAATCAGAGATGATTCTTTTTCTAGTTTGCAAAAGGTCAATGAACTATTACACTGTGCAGATAGATGGTAATATTATTGCAGTTGTTAAATTAAAGTTAACAGATGTATGGTACCAATAATGTATTTAGTTTTGAAATATTAAATATCAAAAAAGCACGAAATGTGTTTAACGAAACACTCGGTATATCCCCCCCCCCCACGAGACGAACTGTCGATATATCGAAGGGCATAAACTCTACGACACAGTGGCCCTATCCAAGAACACAGCCTATGATCAGGAGTGGTAAAATTTTATAGTTAAGTATGTGATCATGTTATGTTCTGACTGAAGTAAAAAAACTGATGAAAAACTAATAAAATAAGTGTCATACCTCTCATTTTTTTTTTTTTTTGTTTGTTTGTTATAAGTATATTAAATGCTTCAGAGAAAATAGATGTATTTTCTTTTATTCAGATTTGAATTTCCAGTCATTTGCTATAGGCTGATTAGAAAGATAGCTTATTCTCATTTGGATGAAGTCGCTTTTGGGGGGTCACAAGCACTGATCCCCTTGTGACCTCAAAACACACTTTTTGAGTCTCAAAACCCCCCAACACTGTCTGGGAATATGGCAAGTATGATTATGATATTGCCGATATTAAAAAACAAGCACACAAACTAGTGATGCTCGGATATGGCGGGAATGGAGGTGCTTTCAATATCAGCTTGGAAAATTTCATTGCGACTTTAAATTTGAGGTCTAGCTTACTCACAAAAACCATGAAAATGGGTACCCCATGAATATAAAGTATGTCAAAAGTGTCCTGCTTCTTGACCACATGGCCCCATCCAAGGACAAAACCCAGGGGACAGCAACAATATAGGGAGAAAGGGAAGTTTGGGATCATGGAAGATTCCAGATTTTAAATGAATTGGATAAATGATTATTAAAACACACGAGATGGAATCAAAACTGTAATAATTTTAAAGTGTCACACATATGGACCCAATGACCCACCCAGTGACTTGACCCATTTATTGTTTATCTCATTTATTTATAAACTTTTTACAGAATTTTAATATCTTTTCCTTTTGTCATGTAGTACTATGCAGAGTTTACATTTATTTGGAAGGGTTTATCTTCCTGAAGTTCTTTATTCATCTTCACATTTTTACAATTTTATTTTTAATCATCACCATATAGCCAATATTGTTCTAACATGCCATTAAGCACTACACCCATCCAGCTGGAACCCAGTGGCAGGAGTGGTATTGAGAGAACGGGTGTGTATGATGTAATATTCCAAACATGAACTGAACTGATTTAAGGGTTATGGAAACTGAAGTGATGAAAGAAACTATAACCAAACTGTGTTCCCATTATAATTCTTGATGTCTGGCACCACCCTGGGGCAACAGTTGTGCCAAGGCAAGGTAAGCATATAATGATATGATAGTCCATTTAAAGTGAATCTGGTATGGAGGTACTGATCTACAGTGCTGCAATATCTTTCCCCATTATAATTATTGACAGAACCCAGGAACAGGAGTGGAACTGAGACAAGAGGAGTATGTGATGCTGTTATATTCCCACAAAGGAACTGACACTGTACTGATTGAAAAGAATTTCCAGGAATTCAAGATAAGACCATTTCTTATTGCTGTTGAAACCCTCTCTGATATTTTTCAGCAATAACAAGATTTTCACATTGGCCACTGTGGCAGCCATATTGGATGTAAGATTGGCACCATTTTCATTTAGTACCAACCACATATCATTAGAAGTCTTTTGGTGAAAATCAAATGTGAATATGACCAACCATTCAGGTGGAGCGATACCAAGGTTTCAATATGGACACCATGGTGGCCATGTTAAATGTCTGTTTGGCATCATTTAGGACCAACAAGACACCAGAAGATTTCTTCTGGTGAAAACCTCATGTTGACAAGACTTTCCATTTAGAACAAGTAGCAATACGATTTTCAAGATGGCTGCTAAGGTGGCTATATGGTACATCAGATCAGCACCATTTTCATTTTATGACCAAGTAGACATCATAAGAAATCTTTTATATAAAATCTCATGTTGATATGACTTTCCATTCAGGAGAAGATATAACAAGATTGTCAAGATAGCCACTAAGGCGATCAAGTTGGAAGTCTGAGTAGCATCATTTTAATTCAAGATCAAGTAGACATCATAAAATATCTTCAAGTGAAAACACCATGTCGATATGACTTTGTGTTCATCAGTAGTGATAACAAGATTTTCAAGATGGCTGCCTTGGTGGCCATATTGGACTTCACATTGGCACCATTTTCATTTAGGACCACCTATACATAATAAGAAATCTTTACGTGCAAACCCTATTTCAATATGACCATTCCATTCAGGAGTAGAAATAAGATTTTCAAGATGGTCGTTGTGATAACTGTATTGCATGTCCAAGCACCACCATTTTCATTTAGAATCAACCACACATTGGAAGTCTTCTGGTGTAAACCCCATGTCGATATGACTATTCATTTAGGAGGGGTTGCAATAACAAGATTTTCAAGATGGCCACTGTGATGTCCATATTTGATGTCCAAGCTGCATCATTTTAACTTAGGACCAACTAGACATCATAAGAAGTCTTCTGGTGAAAATGTGATGTCGATAATACATTTCCATTCAGGAGGAGCAGCAATAACAAGATTTTCAAGACGGCTGCTGTTGTGGCTATATTGGACATCACATCAGCACCATTTTCATTTAGGACCAACTTGATCTCAGAGAAAGTCTTCAGTCAAAATACCATGTTCATATGATCATACATTCAGTAGCAATAACACGATTTTCAAGATGGCCACTGTGGTGGCCATATTGGATGTCCAATCAGCACCATTTTCATTTAGGATCAACTAGACTATGGGATGAATGTGTGTGTAAAGTTTATTGGCAATCCACCATGTAGTTTAGTAGGAGCAAAAAGAAACTTGTGCCAACACACGGATGGATGGCAGATGATGGACATAAGATGGTCATATGACAGACAACAGGCCATCCCATAAGCTCTTTAGGTCTATGACCAGTAGAAGTGAAATGAACTACAGGTTTAAGAAAATATAAATGAAAATACAAAATGCAGCCAAAACCTTTAACCAAAAAGTATCAGCAACATAATTATTGATCCTGTAGCCCAACCCAAGGGCAAGTGTGGTACTGGCATACCTGCCAGCCCCTACAGAGGTATAATCATAACCCAAGAGGCAATAACGCATAATCTTAGCATAAAAAGTGTAATCTATATATTACATGCCATAATTACAATAAACTGTATGAAAAATGCACATTTAGTTTTGCTACTAACATGGATCTGCAGCTGGTTAACGTTCTTGCCACAAATGGGAAAAATTCAGAATACAAACCAGAAAACATACTGACAAATTATATATACACAACAGTCACTTTAACTAGTCCACGTGTCTAACTTTCGATGAGTGATCATAAAGTCAACTGCACAAATTCTCCAACGATCCTTACCATGTGCTCAACCCAAGCGCTGTATTACCCCTCTCATGTTCTTCTAAATTTTTAAAGCATTATTAATTTGTCTTTCTTCTGATCCGACATGTTTTAAAGTTTAAAAAGATCCCTCTTCTCTAACATTTTTCAGTCATATAATATTTGAGAGTCGCATGGATAAAGCCTGTTTCACTTAACATCTGCTGCCATTTTTTTGAAGTATAGACTGGTCCACTAACAAATTATATGTATTAATATAATGAATCTGTGAGACAAGTTTTCAAATTGAAGAAACCCATCTGTTTTCTTGGAAACGTGTTATATACAGCTGCTATAAATAGAAAATAAGGAAAGAACATGGAAGTTTATGACAAATGTACTCTTATGCTATTCTTATGCAGCAGTCTTCATTTTTGGAATATTCTCTGATTTATATGATCTGTGGGATTAAAGAGATGATAATAAAAATGACAAACACAACTTTTTATTGCTTCATTTTTTTTATGTACCAAAAAAGCGTAATCCATATACAGGTAAGTGTAACACATAATTAGGTGAAAAAAAGCAGAATGATTATGCCAAAAGCATAATGGTTGGCAGGTATGTACTGGGAGATTAAGAGTATGTGATGATATTATATTCCAATATGAAATGAATTCGGTAAGATGTCACTGAGCTACAAGTGCTGGAAAAAAAAAACTTGCACCAAAGCTGTCCGCAAAATGACCCCCAAATATCAGATGCCCCAGATTGGGTGCATAAAAATAAACAAGGAGAGGACAGACTTGGTAGTATACGATTTATGTACCTTATAAAAACTATTTACATTATTATAACAAAAGTATAAAGGAAAAATATCTGCATACTCCAGATCTGTATAATAATTCCATAAAATCAATGACTGTCCAATCGAATTTTCTTGATAACAATTACTTTGCATTACAATTATTTTGGATATTCATGACAGATATTCCATACCTATTTCATTCATATAATCTCCAGATCTACAACATAACTTCATTGAATATAGTATCACACAGGTGCTGTCAGCATAACAATATTACAATTCAGTGATTGCACTCTCCAATATTAATATTCTCCAAAATAAATATCTTGCATAGATATAACATACATTTCAGTAACACGCATATATGATAACATCATTAACTTAAAATTCATAAAATCTCATTGCATTTTAATTATATGAACAAATATCACATAATTAAAAGAGATAGTATGGCACCTTGTGAATATTATACAAGGGTCGACTTAAGACTGATTTTACCATTGGCCAGCAGGATCTTACATGGAATCAATTGGCCCTGCTGAAAATCAACTAGCCCTCCCAATAAAATAAAAATAACGACTTTTGGAAAATATAATTAGCTCAGCAGGCCTGTATCTCTCAGTATTAACTAGCCCTCTTCAAACACACAGGTCATGGGCTGGCAGGCCAGAAGCTAACTTGACCCCCATTTTAGCAAAATTTAATACTAAATTCATACTGGCACCAAAGCTAAGAAATTTCTCATCAGTAGCATTTAATTCTGAAATTTTGTATCCCTGCTACTGTCTACTACCGGAGAAAGAAGGATGCTGCAAAATGAAGTATCTCACCTGTGTAATGTGCTAGGATATACCACAACTGAAGCCGATTTGCAATATCTTTCACACATAATGTGGTATCCCACTTGCACTATATGCTATGATATACCACAATTGTACAACGCTTGTATTATCTTTAACACAAAATGTGGTATCTCACAAGTGATACGTGCTATTGTATACCACAACTGTATCTAACTTTGTAATATCTTCAACACAAAATGTGGAATCACACCTGTGCCATATGCTATGATATACCGCAGCTGAATCTGACATATTATCTTTAACACAAAATGTGTTACCTCAGTCATGTCATGTGCTATGATATACCACACCTGTATCTGACTTGTAATATCTGTAGCACAAACTGCTATCTCACCTGTGCCATGTGCTATCACTGATATACCACAAATGTGTCTGATGTAATATCTGTAACACAAAAATTCTGAAATATATATATCTAATGTGAAACACTGCTGATCACTCATACAGTAGTTAAGATGAAGACACATGCATCTGATGAGGCTTATTCTTGCCCCATGGTTACAAAATGATACAACTGTTAATCAATATATGTATCTATTGTATACACTTTTGTTTAAAATATATTGTTGTGTCTACTTACGTCTTAAATGAGATACAATTTTGTTTTTAAATGTCTAGGTAGGTAACAAATGATTCCATGACACATCCTATTGATGAAGACCATTTTTGTTCCCTTACCTTTTGATTTAAAAAATAAATTATATATTTCTGATACAGAATACCTACTGTAACATATTTAATTTTACAATTTTTGCATCATTTCCTTCTGTAGCTACAAATTTTCTGTAATGTTGCAAAAAGACTCTTTGCTCTCGGTCATCCTCCAAATTTTGAATCACACTCCAATGGAATGTTGTTGGAGGAACCCAGAATCAAAGGGATGATGTAATGTATATGTACTGTTAATACATAAATAAAAACTTATGCCCCCAAGTATGTGTGCTGTTAATACATAAATAAGAACTGTGTATTTGGGTTATCATGATATAACAGTAAATTACAACATAAATTTAAAATAGCAATGCCACAGAATGTTTTGCAAGGAACAGACTATGCTTCAATTAAAAAAAAAACATAAAATTTACATTGGTGCATAAAATTGAGTACAATCTACTATTTAAATTACATTTTTAAATTGTAGAACTAAAATGGAATGCTAAATAATAATAATGAACATGAGTTCAGCTGAATGTAGTATCTTGCCTACAAACTGCACTATGATGTACACCCAATGTATCTTACATGCAAAAAACTTTAATACAAAACTATAAAAGAAGGTCTCAGAACTACTGCTGCCAAAGCTACTCTATGAATGATATTTATGTTTTCCCATATGCTTACAAAAGATTACAAAAAAAAAATAGATGAAAATGTCTATTATATAGCTATTGTCATCAAAGTTCTCTTCACAACTTCTAAATTTAACTGCATGAATCAAGTTTGATTATACTGATATAAATCCAACCATGGAATAATTTTCACATTTTGTTATTGGATAGGGTAGTCACTTTGTTAGACACTTCAGAAAGTTTCCTTGACATTAAAGTCAACAACATCCCTTAGGCCATCCCTGATCCTTACAAATTCATTTATTACTTCCATACTGCACATGAGTATGTGCTATTCAATTTATTAAAAACAATATCATAAAAATACTGATATAAATTAACAATAAATCTGCATCACATTCAGCACAAAATCACTTCCTTTATCATACAGATGTCTGTATTAAATTAACACGTGATCAGCTTCCTCAGACACGTACCATAGACTGACCAGCAGACCACAATTTAACAGAGGATAAAGGTTATGATAATGAGGTTTGTACATGTCAATCACTTGGTGGATTTCAATACCCTTGAACTGCTGTACTTTCAAGGAAAAAACAGGAAAGTATGTGTGGAACTCGATTCACAATGGTATAATCTTGTCAAAAATATGTATAGAACTTGAATCAAAACTATTTAATGTTGACAAAAATATGTATGAAACTTGAATCACAACTATTTAATGTTGTCAAAAATATCCCTTAATTGCTTTATCTGTGATATTTCACTGATCTTCCATGTTTTCATGAGCAACCTTCTGACAAATCAGATCATATTAACTCACGTGTTATTGGCTAGTGTCATGAACTGAAGTGAGCATCGAGTTCCTTAACTTTACAACTTAATTTCAAATGGCTTCAACTGTTTCTTTTCCAGGACCCCATTAGTATCCCTAATGTATGACACTTGTCAGTACATTAACATCTTCATAAATATGAGGTAAATATTACATGCATCAATATGAGGTAACCATTACTCAGCTCATATCCTTATATTCATATTGTCTCCTAAAACAAGTTCAAACTGCTGTAATCTGTATTTCATACTTCTTCTTCGTCTTCCTCATTTTCAATAGTCAATTCCTCTTGATCATGATTTGTTCCACCTGAATGAGAATCTGTTCTGTAAAGATTATCCACAGTTGGCATACCTGAAAAAAAAAACAAACAACAATAGAACCCGTCCTTATAGATACTTGATTTTGATAGACAATGTCCCATACATTTTTTTAAATAACACTATTTTTCTCCCATGAAGTCCTACTGTTCACATTTTTATTACACACCCATTTAGTGTTCAATACACATTCTCATACTGTATTTATTTTGACATTATTCACTGATGTCCATGTGTAGATATTATTTGATGCACCAAATCAAAATGTTATCAATCTTATTCACTGATGTCCATGTGTAGATATTATTTGATGCACCAAATCAAAATGTTATCAATCTTATTCACTGATGTCCATGTGTAGATATTCTTAGATGCACCAAATCAAAATGTTATCAATCTTATTCACTGATGTCCATGTGTAGATATTATTTGATGCACCAAATCAACATGTTATCAATCTTATTCACTGATGTCCATGTGTAGATATTATTAGATGCACCAAATCAACATGTTATCAATCTTATTCACTGATGTCCATGTGTAGATATTCTTAGATGCACCAAATCAAAATGTTATCAATCTTATTCACTGATGTCCATGTGTAGTTATTCTTAGATGCACCAAATCAAAATGTTATCAATCTTATTCACTGATGTCCATGTGTAGATATTCTTATTCACTGATGTCCATGTGTAGATATTCTTATTCACTGATGTCCATGTGTAGATATTCTTAGATGCACCAAATCAAAATGTTATCAATCTTATTAATCTAAATGTGTTTTGAATTCTTTAAAACTAAAGAAACTGAAAACATAAAAGATGGGGTAGGTAATAAATACAAAACCATATTCATGTTTTGTTTCATGTCAGGTGAAAGTCTGATATAACTACCTTAATGTATCCCTATGCCATATCAAACTTGTTCTTTCCAATGTCTCAGAAAACACATAGTTTTGTATATGTATCAGACAGACACCTGTTTTATGTGAATTTGAATTTGATCAGATATACAATTCAGTCTTGTTTATCCAACATCTATTTATTACAACAACTGCTTTTATATGAATGCCACAAATGGGAACATTTTCTTAAAAGTCATTTATTCATTGAAACTGTTTATTTAACAATCAACTTAATTCAATGATGATTTGTGTCAAATGATGGAGATCAGACTGTACTTATTAATACAATACAGCATGTAATTCAATGTACTTGAAGTAAGCCAACAGAGTAAACAAACCAAAAACACAGCCACCCATAAAATCAAGTATAATTTAATACAGAAATAAAAGTTGCTGTGCAGTTTACTGCTCTCAGTGTACTGATATAATGTGTATAGTCCATTTACCATACTTTGGTCTTAAAATTCAATTTTCTCCAAATTTTAAATGGCTAGACAATTATGGTCCCACTTGATTTTTAAGTTTTTCCCGGATAATACTCTTGTATAATTTTTCAGGAATGTTCTAAAGTGCTGTTGTATTTTTTTTTCTATACTTCAATAATTCGTAAACAATTTCTTTGGAAGAATTACTGAACTGGTTGTTACTCTGTAGATTTAACAGCACAAGGACAAGGTGTGTTTGCCACCAAATGTTAACCTATAGGACTGTAGGGCTTGCCACAGTCATTGCATCCATTTATACACAGAATGCACAGTTACTATTAATAGACTGGGTAATCCCTATTATGGCCTGTTGTTATGGACAATCAGTTATGTTAGATGCATATAAAATTCACGATGACAAAAATGCAATTTTTCAATTAGAAATTAAGTTTTTTTACAATGTACATTTCCAAGTGTATCCTTAAAATTCAACTCGTGTAAGCTTGAAAATTCTTAGATTTGTCATGTACTTTTCACACGTGTTTAATTTCAATGGCAGTCAAAGCACATCAAACAGATTATATCATTTTTCAGATCAACCATGTCTGCTTGTATCAATGCACAGCTCTCAAATATAATCAAGCTAAACTGAGAGTAAACAGAACCTTTTTACTTTAAATTCTGCAAACATCTGCAAATCTACAGCAGAGACACGAACACCTATTAACACAGCTCTCCCATCTTAGTGTACGCTAAGATGGTGTTCATAATTAATAATTGTTATGTACCAAACTGCCATATAATGCGAATGCCTGTGAATGAATGTGTGCTTGTATTGTATATGCACAGGGGAGTGGTAGTGGAGGCATGAGGTGTGTGTGTGTGTGTGTGTTGGGGGGGTATGGGTTTAGTAAATATCAATCCAAATAGAAATATTAACATTATTTATGTATATAAAATATATGTACTTTTCACTTTATAGTAATTGAGTTTTTAAAATTTATCAAATAGTCATATTAATGTAAATAAAGATATAATTAAAAAAGTCAACATTTTTTTCTTTGAATTCATAAAGAATCATGGTATAATGAAGAGCATATAATTAAGGGAAGGCTGAGTGTTATCAAATTTTTATATTATTATTATGCAAGCACTTAGGTATACAAACCAATATTCCATAGCATTATTATGCAAGTACTTAGGTATACAGACCAATATTCCATAGCATTATTATGCAAGTACTTAGGCATACAGGCCATTATTCCATAGCATTATTATGCAAGTACTTAGGCATACAGGCCATTATTCCAGAACATTATTAATACAAGCACTTAGGTTATTCCATAACATTATTAATACAAGTACTTAGGTATATAGGCCATAACATTATTATGCAAGTACTTAGGTATACAGGCCAATATTCCACAACATTATTATGCAAGTACTTAGGCATACAGGCCATTATTCCATAACATTATTATGCAAGTACTTAGGCATACAGGCCATTATTCCATAGCATTATTATGCAAGTACTTAGGCATACAGGCCATTATTCCATAACATTATTATGCAAGTACTTAGGTTATTCCATAACATTATTAATACAAGTACTTAGGTATATAGGCCATAACATTATTATGCAAGCACTTAGGTTATTCCATAACATTATTAATACAAGTACTTAGGTATACAGGCCAATATTCCATAGCATTATTATGCAAGCACTTAGGTATACAGGCCAATATTCCATAGCATTATTAAAGAAGCACTTTGGTAGACATGCCAAAATTCCATAGCATTATTATACAATCACTTAGGTATACATTATGGAATAAGAACATCGGCATCTCTGCTAATGTACCTTTAGACTGGTCAAATGTCAAATTTACTGCTGTAAAATCCATGATATAAAGTTACAAATCTGAATCTGTTTCTGTTTTGGAGAACAATAAGAAGATTTTCAAGATGGCTACCATGGTGGCCATATAGGATATCAGATTGCCACCATTTCCATTTAGGACCAACTAGACATTAAGAAATGGCTTTTGGTGAAAGCACAATATCGATATTACCAGCCATCTAGGATATGTAGCTATAACAAGATTTTCAAGATGGCCGTTGCGGCGGTCATATTGGAAGTCAGATTAGCACCATTTTTATTTAGGACCAACTAGATGTCATGAGAAGTATTTCAGTGAAGCCTCATGCTGATATGACTATTCATTCAGGAGTAGTAGTAGCAAGATTTTCAAGATGGCGACTGTCGTGGCCATACTGGATGTCTGAACAGCACCATTTTTATTCAGGATTAACTAGACATCATAAGAAGTTATTCAGTAAAAATAAACTTTTTGATATGACCATCCATTCAGGAGGAGTAGCAATAACAAGATTTTCAAGATGGCCTCTGTGGTAGCCATATTGGATGTGCAAGTGGCACCATTTTCATCTGGGACAAACTAGGCATAATAAGAAGTCTTCTGGTGAAAACCCCATGGCAGTATTACATTTTGTTCAGGAGGAGTAGCGATAACAAGGTTTTCTAAATTGGCCACAAAAGTGCCCATACTGAACATCAGATCGGCTCCAATTTCATTTAGGATCAACCAGACATCATAAGAAGTCTTTCAGTGAAAACCCCAGGCTGATATAACCATCCATTCAGGAGGTTTAGTGACAAGATTTTCAAGATACCCACTGTGACAGCCATATTAGAGATCAGATCAGCATCAAAGTAATTAACAACCAACTAACTATCATAAGAAGTCTTTCAGTGAAAGCCTCATGTTGATATGACCATCCATTCAGAAAAAGTAGAAATAAGATTTGCAAGACGGCCATAATAGACACCAGATTGGCACCATTTTCATTTAGGACCAACTAGACATCATAAGAAGTCTTCTGGTGAAAACCTCATGTCAATATGGCTTTCCATTCATGAGTAGCAATAACAAAGATTTGCAAGATGGTTGCTGTGATGGCCATATTGAACATCAGACCAGCACCATTTTCAATTAGGTCCAACTAGACATCATAATAAGTCTTTTAGTGAAAACCCAATGTTGACTATTTGATCCATTCAAAAGGAGTAGTGATAACAACATGTTCAAGATGGCTGCCATAGCAGCCATACTGGATGTCTGAGTGGCATCATTTTCATTTAGGACCAACTAGACCCTGGGATGTATGTATCTGTCAAGTTTCATGGCAATCCTCCATGTAGTTTAGGAGGAGCAGTGATAAATTACTTGGTCTAATGGACAGACGGATGACCGACAATGCATGATAGAAGCTCTTTCTTGTCTATGACCAGTAGAACTAAAAAAAATAATTATGTCATTATATTAGTTCAAAAAAATAAATTATCTTAAGATAAAAGAAAACAAATATCAAATGAAAACCCCCAACCCCCCAACTGAAAATTAAATTTACCAGTAGCCTCCTGACTATTTACAGACTTTAAAAGAGTTATCTCCTCATCAACTGCATTTGTGCTATCATGAGATTCATGATCATGATAGATGCTAGAGGAAAAGCTTGAATATCTATCTACTGACATCTCACTCAGCATACTTCCAGCAGATGGCATCTCTGAAAAAATGTAACATAAACATAATTTGTGATCATAATAAATATATTTACCATGATTTCAAAATGATTCTGATGATAAATATATTTAGCGAAATTTCAAAATAAAGAATAAAATAATATTACAAACTTTAAAATTTTGGTATTATAAGAAAGTTGTGATTATCCACTCACTTAACAAACAGAATTTGTGAATTATGACTATAAATTATAACCAAGGTGTGTCCCAGTATTTTTCCCAGGTCCTATGATCATTCAAATCCATGCCAAGGTTATTGCACTGAACTGTCCCTTCAATATGACCAAGTACACAAATATGGTTGACTCATCATTTGCTATAAGCTCAACAAACCTAGAACTATCATTAATATAAATGGCACTTGGAAAAGGAACAGGTGTAAGATTTTACTCGACACATAATGAAAAATACTGATTTTATTTGACAAAACAGCAAAATAGTGTCATAAAATGACTTTAAAATACCTTTGGATTGCCTCGGTCAGTATGCCTTTACCTGACATAATGTCATGATGTCATTTGTATTGAGGTATCATTTTGCGTTTAACATTATAGAAAAATTATGATATTGCATATAAAGCAGAAGTCGTGTGATATTATGATATTGGTATATTATCCAAATAAAGCAGTAGTCATGTAATATTATGATATTGATATATTTTCCAAATAAAGCAGTAATGTGATACTATGATATTGGTATTGGTATGTTATCCATATAAGACAGTAGTCATGTGTTATTATGATATTGGTATATTATCCATATAAAGCAGTAGTCATGTGTTATTATGATATTGGTATATTATCCAAATAAAGTAGTAGTCATGTGTTATTATGATATTGGTATATTATCCAAATAAAGCAGTAGTCATGTGATATTATGATATTGGTATATTATCCATATAAAGCAGTAGTCATGTGTTATTATGATATTGGTATATTATCCAAATAAAGCAGTAGTCATGTGTTATTATGATATTGGTATATTATCCAAATAAAGTAGTAGTCATGTGTTATTATGATATTGGTATATTATCCAAATAAAGTAGTAGTCATGTGTTATTATGATATTGGTATATTATCCAAATAAAGAAGTAGTCACGTGTTATTATGATATTGGTATATTATCCAAATAAAGTAGTAGTCATGTGTTATTATGATATTGGTATATTATCCAAATAAAGAAGTAGTCACGTGTTATTATGATATTGGTATATTATCCAAATAAAGTAGTAGTCATGTGATATTATAATATTGGTATATTATCCAAATAAAGTAGTAGTCATGTGATATTATGATATTGGTATATTATCCATATAAAGCAGTAGTCATGTGATAATATGATACTGGTATATTATCCATATAAAGCAGTAGATGACTTCAAGTGCATCAGTATATTAAAACAGTGCATTCACAAGTTGCTTCATAATTATATGTTTACCATGCATGTTCTTGCTCAAGTAGCAGACCAGTGTTTGGTAGGAACTGACCATTTAATTTTTGTGTGTGTGTATGTGGGGAAAGGGGAGAGAACCATGATGCATGTACCTTATTTCTTTTATCTCAAGAATAAACAATTCTTCAGCTAATTAGATTGACATAATTAGTACTTTTTTCTACAAGTCAGGACAAGAGCACTTTTTCTAGCTATTTGGGGCATAACATCTATTGTTTTTTATATAAAAAAATACTTCCCAGCCCCCACCACTCCCAATTAAATGGTCAGTCCTGAAGTTGCTTGGGTATTTTTGTTTGGGAATTTTTTTTTTTCAAGGGCCATACAGACTTTAAAGGACCAGACAATTTTGCTCTAATCAGCTGAAATTAATGACAGAAGTTTATGAGGAGTTTAATTAATGACTTAAGCCATTGATTTTTGATAATACCAATATGTAATCAATACTCGTGTCTGAGATACATATTGCTATGGATGCTCCCCATCTTTGGTGGGGCACTGTCTTGTGAGGTCTGAATAGCTTTTGAAAATTTGAATATCCAAACTTGGCATCAATCATCAAATGGAGAAAAATGTTGTAAATTCTGAGGTATTAATGACAGTCCAATACATGATATACGCAAAATGCATGCAAATTCCAAGAGACAACATCTTAGCAGTCACACATGTCAATCATAAGGTTGGTCCATGCAAAATATTGTCACAGTGTCAAACAATATGGACAGAAACAACAGAGAATAGAATTATCTACGGTGCATACATACTGCAGGTTGAATCAATACTATGTACTAGATGTCATGGAGATACTGCAGATATTATCACACCAAAATTGGCAGCGCAGATATAGTACCACAAACTTAAGTTCATATCAATCACACTGCCATTAAACTTCTGAATAACTGGAGAACACATCAGGCAATGGGAATTATACCCAAACCAGATCAAAAACAGAAATTGAATCCTGCTTGCTCGGAGAATTTGTGGTAAAATAATTTAACTTTGCAGGATTGGTCACTCTAGGTGAAAGAATGGTTTCTGTACATGTGGGCAAAAATGCACAAGGTTCATACAATAATGTTCTTTCGATGTTGCTACATGTTTGCAACACTTAAACTTGCAACTATCCAACTATACAATCTGCACATTTAACTGATTTTTTTTATGCAACCTTGCCGACTCATCCACAAGTCCCTGCTCAGTTTTACATACATCATCAATAGCTCTTGCTCATGTTTATGAAGCAAACAAAATGGATAAATTGATGGATGTTGATTGTATCCAACAACTGATTACCTCACTGATTAATGCCAGTTAAACATTTCCACAATCTTTTTCTTAACTGGCCTGATAATACATGTACGTCCCCTAACATAAAATAGCACTACAGTTAAAAGTCATCATGAAGTTTAGCACCAACAATGATGCTAACATCTGCAGTTGATGAGAAGGTTCAATTCTGTGCAAAATTAGATAAAATTTAGGGATGAGTGCATGCAGGAACACAACTGTTTGAGTCTCAAGAACAATATTCAACATACAGGTCTTCAAGTTGTACTGCCTAGAACTGAAACTGTAATGTTGGACCCTGTACAGAAATTTGGGAATTTCAATATCCATTCTCCATGAACAGGTGCCATTGACAGAATTTAGTGCTGGATAACAAACAGAAGTTAAAGACAGGATCAAATGACAAACTTTAATTGTACAATCAATGTACTTACTTATCATTAATGAGGCCCAAGTGGGCATAAGATTACTCACCTGACAAATCTACCTCAGAAATAAATGCCAGGACAGTTGGACAAGGTATCGGGGTTAGGATGATGCTTTCTGACATTTAACTGTTTCTGGTTTTTGTTTATGTCAGCCATATTGTTTGTCGATTTTTGAGAAGAAGGTACTTAAAGTTTCGTTATTTTAAGTAACAATAACCATATTTGGTGGTAGATTAATATTGTTTGTTCCAATCTGAAAGGAGTTCATGCCAGGATGCTGTCAAATTTGGTAGAATTTTGTTGAGCAGTTTTTGTGAACAAGTCATTTAAAAAAAATTTCTAACTGAAGTATTTTATGGTGAATTGGAATAATTTATATAAATATAAAAGGACTTCATGCCAGTATGCTCCTCCCAAGTTTTGTTAAAAATGGTCAGTGATTTTTGAGATTTTGAAAACAACAGCAATTGTTGACAGATGATGTATAATTGATGATGGACGACCAATGAAACACCAAAAACAAGGTTATACCATTACCTCACTTGACCTTATGGCCAGGTGAGCTAACAAGAGACCCAAGTAGACCTGAGATTGTTCACCTCTTTAACACCTGCAGCAGTAAAACCTGACTTGAGAGATGACCCTTTCTGCCAAAAAAAGTGGTTGCTCAAGACTAGTGGTCTCTCATAACAGGTCTGTGCAGGAGGGCCAGTTTTCATGGTCAAAATTCAACTGGGTTTAAGAAGGAAAAATATATATATATATAATTACTGTACGTATATTTTAGTTTTACTTCATACAGTTCTTGTTATAATATTACATGCACTCATATACATTTTTTTTATATATAGAATTAAAAAATACATCAATCATAATCATTTTAATTTTTATTCAAGTTCATATGCATATGCATTACAAGGTTATATGCACTGCAAGGTTAACTATAACGTAGCACTTGCTTATCGTATCCATAAATTGTAAAGTCAGGTACAATAACATTTACTCAAGAAACTTATTTACAGCCAAAAGTCAAAACCTAAGTCACCCACAAATCAAATGATATATGGATCAACTCAACAAGCAAACGAATGTAACAGATGTGCTAAGGTGACCTGATTATGACATCTTTGGACATAGCACGTGTTTTATTGTAATAGTCAAATCCAAGAACAGCTGGCAAAGAAATGAGGGTCATCAGGTCGCTTCCTGTTGAAATTTCAACGAATACTGTTGATTACATATGTTATGAAAATGTAGTTTTTGGGAAGGGGGGGGGGGTAAAACTAATTTTAATTATGTAATACTTACCTGTTGCTATTGCATAGCTAATCTATTTCCATGATGGGAAATACCTGACCGTATGATGAGAATTCCTCCTCCCATAGGGTAGATTAGAAAGTTCTAGTGAATAGGACTCTGTGTAAACCTCGCAGTCTGAGCACGTGACTCCCACAATTCATACTTCATTCTTTTCAGGACATAGCCTTACTAGTGGGACATCAGTGCAGGGAGGGAGGAGGGAATCTGGCGATAGCAACAGGTAAGTATTACATAATTAAAATTAGTTTTACCCCCCAAAAAACTACGTGTACATATCAGTAATAGCTTACTCTGTTGCTATTGCATAGCTGAATTTGCCAATTTGGTGGGAGGCTGATGATCTCACAACTGGTTAAGGAAAATAACAAGGAATACTCGCCCACACTGTAGAGGCATTGACTACTGCTGGATGGTATCCACATGGGCCACTTTTGAGCCATGACTAGTGGACCCAAAGAAAAATATGCCTTCACTTTGGTGAGCCAATGAGTGAAGGTAAAAGGAGGAGAAGGTAGTGTGAGATTGCCAAAACGCAGTTTTCATCATATCCTCCAGAGACGAATGAGGTAATTATGCTCATGAGGTAGCAATGGCTTGAACCTCATGAACTTTAATTTTTATGAAAGAAAGATCCCTCTTGGTAAGGTACTGGTAAGCTCTAGCTGGACATAAAAGTCTATCCTGATCATCCCCAGCACAGGTACGACTGAGACTGGGGATCTGGTTGGCAAAGGAGAGCAAGTGACTCATAATTCCCATTGAATCTCAAACAGCCCTGTTCTATGGATAGAGCATGAAGCTTGCTCCTTCATCTCATGGACGCTAAGGAGAGCAAGAAAACAGTCTTAAGGGTAAGGTTCTCAAAAGAAGCCTCACTAAAACGTTCATAGGGGGATTTATTAAGGGACCACAAGACACATCAGATTCCACCTAGGCATCAGAAAGCTAGACATTGGTATTTGCAGTTCAAAATACCTAATCAGATCTGCTAAGTGAGAGTCCGCACCGATATAGCCAGACCCTTCGAAAATTTGAGAGTATTAGAAAGGGCTGCCCTATACCCTTTGATAGTGGAAACTGACCATTGTCTCTCTTCAAACAGGAAGAGAAGAAAATCAGCCACTGCTCTCAACGAGGGACAGCTAGGATTGATATGTTTCCTACTGCACCAATCGCAAAAGATTCTCCACTTGGCATTGTAGACCTTTGATGTAGATTGACTCTTCGATTGAATGATGCACTTGGCGACTTTGTTCAAAAACTTCTCCTGGTGGAGAGATCATTTGAGTTGAGCCAAGCGTGAAGGTGGAGAATCTGTGGGCTGTTGTGCAGAAGAGAACCCCTGTGCTGCGACAGAAGGTCTCTCCTCTGGGGTGACATCCTGGGCTGGTCTACCAGCAGGTTGAGAAGATCGTTGAACCACGATCGTTGGGGCCACAGAGGGGCTATCAACATGAGCTGAGCAGTGGAGTTCCTTACTTTGTGAAGTACTTGTGGAATCATCCTGAAGGGTGGGAAGGCGTAGGCAAACAGACGATCCATATTCAGGATGAAAGCATCCACTGCCCAGACTCTCTAATCGGGGACTGGGGAGACATAAAAGGGGAGCTTGAGGTTTAGCGTCATGGCGAACAAGTCCACCAAGGGTGTCCCCCAAAGTCTGAACAGGGTATCTGCTACATATTGGTACAGAGACCATTTCGTGATGACTATCCATCCTTTCCTGGACAGACTGTCCACCAAAATATTCTTTTTGCCAGGAATGTGGCGAACTCAAAGGGTAATCCCTTCCGCGGTTGCCCAACAAAGGAGGATCCAAATTGTTTATGTGGAGGATAGAGTCTTCCCGGGACCATGAACCCTGAAGAATCAGACCCTCTGGCTCCCAATGAACACCCCACCCTGAATTTGATGCATCTGCAAACAGGTAGGAGTGGGAAATTGGGGGCATGTATAGGGACTCCAGCAAGAAACCGGTCCTGATTGGTCCACCAAGACAGATGATGATGGAAGGCCTGACCTAGAGAAATCTGGACATTCATAAGGTCCCTGTGCAATTTCCAGTTTGTCAAGAGGAGAAACTGGAGAGGATGCAAGTGTAATCTGCCCAGGGTGATCAGGTCTGCTGCGGAGTTCAAGGTCCCCAACAGAGAGAGAAAAAGACAAGCCGACACATGGTCTTGGCTCTCAGCGCCTCCAACAGGGACATGATCTTGTCTACTGTGTCCCGACTAACCCCTTGTTCGTAAGGAAATTCATCCCCACATAGACGTAATCTTGAGATGGAGAAAGCTCCCAACTTCTCTAGGTTGGGTAAGAGACCCAGTCTGGTCACTATAGACCAACAGCGAGACAGGTCGATTCTGAGGGACTCGAGCATGCCATTGTGGATCAACCAATCGTCAAAATATTGGAGGATTGGGATACCCAGTGAACTTAAGTGGGATGCAACTACTCCCAAGACCCTGGTAAATGCTCTGGGTGCAGAGGCTAGACCGAACAGCTGAATGCGAAATTGGAAGACCTCTCCGTCCAAGCAAAACCGGAGGTACTTCCTGCGAGGAGGAAAGATAGGGATGTGAAGATACGCATCCTGATGATCGATGGAAACCGCCCAGTGGCTGAACCTTATGGCTTTTCTGACTGAAGTTGCTGTTTCCATCTTGAAGGGTTCCTCCTGTGGAAATTTGTTTAGGGAGTAAAGATAGATAATTAGATGATACTTTCCCCCTTTCTTGGGTACCACGAAAATGCGGGAGTAGAATGCTGGAGAATGGTCATTTAACACCCTCTCCACTGCACCCTTCTGAAGAAGGGAGTGTACCTCTTCCTTTAACCGCACCAGATTCGACTGGTGGAAGAGCATAGGGGGTCCTTACTAAAGGGAGATCTCGAAATCGAAGCTGGTATCCTTTTTGTATGATTGATCGGACCTAGCCATCTGCCATGATGTAGGACATAGCCTCTGAAAAAATGTTTCGTTTGGCACCTATGGGAACCTATGGAAGAGGAACACTCTGCAGGAGAGGAATTGAGTCCCTAGGGCCAACCCCCCTTTTTATTAGGAAAGGGGTAAGAGCCCGTAAACCTCTTCCCTTCGCCTCTGCGGTGTATTCTTCTAGGTGCCAACTGACAAAAGGGAGCTCTGAACTGAGGTTGTTGCTTAGACTGGGGCTGCGTGGCTTTAAAAAATTTTGGTGAAGGGCCCCCGAGGGAATGAGCCTACCAAAAAGAGTCTCTGCCTCTAGGGAAGCAGCCGTCAAAAGGTTCTTACTGTGCTCCAGTAATACCTTGGATGTGTCCCTGTCAGTTCCATATCAAACTCGTGAGAATCCACAAGGACAGAAAGGAAATCCTCATCCTGCAGTCGAACCTGGGAAGCAGGACTATGTGACCCATTGTCTCTCTGATATTTAGGCTGGGGAGACTTGGGAGTAAGAGGGACCTCGACCCGCGACTCCTCAGGCAGAACCAGGGGGACTGTCCTTAGTGGCAGGCACAGCAGAGGTATGAGAGCGACTCTCAACCCCCCTGGTGCAATTGGGGGAGAGTCCGTCCCTTTCCCTCCTTCTATGGACTGCAGCATCGATCTCACCGCCATGGGGCCAATGCCCTGAAGACCATGGCTGTAAGTAAGGGGCCATCCAATCACTGCCATGCAGTGGAAGACCCCACATCCCGTACGGGTTTAAAGGAATCATAGGGAAGGAGGGGATGCCAATCTGATACCATTCCCTAGTCCTATATCGGTACGATGAATTAAAATCCCAAGGGGGATTGAACGGTAGTCTGGAGGGAAGGGGGTCTTGACCCGGACCCTCTCCCCATACTGATGGTCCTCAAATGACCGGTACCCGTAGCCCTATGACCGGTGACTCTTGCCCGGTGACTGGTACCCATTACCCTGTGACTGGTGACCGGTACCCGGTAACTGGCACCCTGTCACCGGTGACTGGTACCTGGTGACCGGTGCCCAGTCAATGACCGGTCAGGCGACTCTGATCTGTATGAAGATCCTCTCCCAGATCTGAGAGACTTAGATCGATGCTCAGCCCTTTCAGGGTGTCATGAACCTGTTGCTGACAACAGGCCACAGGGGCTGAAAGGGTGCTGTTCTCCCCACATGGGGGGGACACGACTCACTTTTGGCCGACCCCGCTCAGTCCTTCAACACAACGGAGGGTGCTGCCCTCCCTAACAGGAGGTTGCGACTTGCTCTCTGTCCTAGTAGAATGGAGAGGGTGCTGCTTCTCCCATCCATGAGGGGCGCAACTCGCTCTCTGTTCTTCATGCGACTCGTTCTCTGTCCTAGTAGAATGGAGAGGGTGCTGCTCCTCCCATCTGGGAGGGGCACGACTCGCTCTCTGTCCTTCATGTGACTCACTCTCTGTCCTAGTAGAATGGAGAGGGTGCTGTTCCTCCTTTCCCAAAGGGGCGCAACTCACTCTCTGCCTTACTGGATCGGGGAGGGTGCTGCCCTTCCTCACTGGAGGGCGCGGCTCACTCCCCACCCGCCTTGACATAGCTGTAAAAAAAGAGACACTGAAAACAAAATAATGGTGACATATATATTTATATATATAACTGCTTTGGAATGAACCTTAGCAGGAACTCACCTGTAGGTGGCTAAACCACTCTCGTTTTATCTCTTTTTTATCTTATACGAAAGGACAGAAATACTACTGAGGTATTTTTTTTTTTTTTTTTTGTTATGTAAGTATATACACAACTATATATATATATAGGTAGTACTATAAAACAAGGTGACGTAAACCAGATTTATCGAGTATTGAATACTAATAATAAACAAAAAACCAGCTTAGTAAAATGCTTTACTTAATATTATAGCAAAAGGAATAATTTCCTATGCCAATTAATTAAAACTTGAACCAGAGTTCAATATAAAATGCACATAAGAAGAAAAGACTGGTGTGCAACCTGCTTTCCCCGAGCTTTAAAAACAGCCAATCAAGCAGAATTAAGGGAAATCAATTTTCGATGCTTTCGTGAGTTTTCAAAAAAACAAAGAAAAGAAAATCAACTGGTTGGTGACAGGGATAGGGAAAAAGGACAAATTACCTACCCTAGCTTAAGGAAACAATATGGAATTCTCAAAAGGCAATAATTACCCCCCGAACAACACGTGAATGGGGAAATAACTGACTAACCAAGATTAAGAACAGGATGTTTCTTGGTATCAAATTGCCAAACTCACGAGAGAGTTGAATATTTCCAGACAAGGAAAATACTGGTCAAGGGTAAATACCACCTGTAGTTTACAAAAAACGTAATGAAAAAGCAAAATTCGCTAAGTGGACTCGTCTAGCAAAAGCAATTTCTCAAGTGATAATTTCACCGTCTTCATCAAAATGACAAGTGGAAAAGAATGAAGTATGAATTGTGGGAGTCATGTGTTCAGACTGTGGGGCTCTCACACAGCAATGCTTAAAATGACTCACAACACAAAATCAATCTAGCTATTATAAGCCAATTAAGTAATCTATGGATTGTTGGTTGTTTATCTCTGTCCGCCCTTATCTTTTAACCACCGCTATGACAATCAACTGTATAAACGCCAGTGGTTATATGTTTCCATAAGCATTAAGCATAAAGCTAAGCTAATGATGACTATTTACTGTTTAAACTGACTACAGGTTATGCGCACATATCGCTGTGTCAATAAAGGTCTGTGATTCTTCCTCTTTTTCATAATATTTATTGAAAATCGTGTGTTATTAACATGACTGTGTCTGAGGGGCTGAGAGCAAAAAAGTCATGTTTTTTATGTGACACTGAGATGGCAGATTTTCCTCTATGACAATTGACAAATGAGACAAGAAAATATACAACTTTTGTAAGGTCAGATATAGCCTATGTCAAAATGGTGCAAACAATGAAAACCTGACTTGGTCATAATATCTGAGCACAGGCTGACAAATGACATCCATTCACCAGTTGTACTGAAATAACATGCTTGGTGCATAATTTTCATATTCTAGGATGGTATATCTTAGTACACCATCCCTGTTGCACAACTGTGTATTATTTTCATTCAACATTCATCACCAGCATTTTAGTGTTGTCAGTGGAGTGCATGAGGGTGTTGGACTTGGACTACAAACACTGCTGTTATTCTTTTGATGATCATGATGACGTTTATGATTGTGTTTCAAAATTATTTCATACTCTGTGGACCAAAGAAAATATGTAATAGTGGTAATTTAGCATGTAGGATATTAAAGGTCAAGGTCACACTATTAAAACAAGATTATGGCATCTTGTCTCAGTCTCATGCGGTCTGCTGTCAAGTTGACATAACTTTTTGCTATCTGATTTCATGTATCAGTTCATTTTCGTTTCAGGAAATATTAACAGACAGATGCAAATATCAAGGTAATTCACGCATGTGGCTTGAAATATGATTTGTCAGTGGTACCTATGACCACTGATAAGTACTGATGTCAAATTAGTATACAATGCTGATCACAACATTATAGAGTAACTAGCTTTTCACATCTAAGTTTATTGGCATGATAACAAAACAACAAATGAACAATTGAGCTCAAGCGAAATAGGTCCACCTGCCCATTTTTTGGCAACCAGTCAGGTGCAAATTTCAGCCTTTAACACAACTTTACCATTAGCAAGTTTCAGTCCATACAGATCTGTTTACGAGTTTGTTTTACAATGAAATGTTTAAAATGCCATTATTGTACATATAGTGGCACAGAGTTGATTTGATTTGTTCGGACTTGACTTCCCCTTATAACGCAGACTGCATGTGTTCACAGGCACTTGAGGGAAGGGGAAGGAATGCTATTCCCCTCCCCCTACCCCCACCCAAGCAAACAGTGAAGCTAAAATTCCCACATCATGGAAAGTATGACTTCGAAAGAAAATATACTTGCTCTAGATTTTTTTAATGCCTAATTTGAAAGCCTTATTTCCCATCAGTGCATGTATTGAAGCAAACCAGTGATTGTATGCTTTTAGAATTCTTTGTTAAGGCAGTACAGTCAATAATCTTACTAGTGTTTTGGATCATAACCTGGATGGCAGAATAACGCAGACATAGTATTAAGCAGGGATATTTGCTTGTTTGTATTAAAACCAAGAAGTCCTTTAATTCTCTAATGCATGCAAATGTTAATTAAGTTTGCTAATTTATTACTTTGATAATAAATATACAAAACTTCATACTGTTTTTTAATTATTTCACTTGATTCTCCACTGCCCCGCACTTCTTCCATATATATTGCCACCCACTGAGTTTGCGCTGTGACAACATCTGGGATAATTGTGAAAGCCTAATTGCAGCAATTTACTGCCATCTTCTTAGGGCCTTTTTCTTGCTGTTTTAAATTATAATTATTTATATGATATGGTCAGGGCTAAGCAAATCCCATAGCCCCTCATCCCGGACTATTCATTTTCAAAGTCATGCAAGTACAATTTTCCAAGTCGCTAGTCCGGGACAAGTGCTTTTTGCCTATTTTAAAAAAAGTCAGGCAAGTGCCTATTTTCATGCCATAATCACTTTATCTACCTTTGTCTGGCTGTTCATGACCTCCGAGCATATTGCATGCTTGATTCTACCCCTCTACATGTATTTATTTACAGCCAGTATCACACCTACCATTGGTGATAGATAACTCTTGCATGTGCGCACGTTATATTACCGCTTGAATGCATATTGGGCTAAGTGACTAAATTATTGCCCAATCAAAACACGTGAGACAAAACAAAGCTGGTAGGATTAATTAGCAGTGTTTGACATGGTTTCCTCGTGTTTACTTAAACCAGATCCTCATGAACAACTCACCCTATAATATTAATCCAGTGAATCAATCCAATTCAATTATTGAAATGCACTTTACCGACATTAGAGTATGTCCCCTTTATCACCACTACTTTTAATTACTGTTCACATATTGATATACCAACATGTTAAATTTCACAAAGCAGTGGTTTTTTTAGTTAGCCAGCACAGACAAAAATTACTGCTACTTTTATACGGCATCTACTCTTAACATATTGATCAATCTGAATGAAACCTGTCAGCTTAACAGCTCCTACTTTCTCCAACTACAGTTGTTGGACTATTCTGAAGAAATATTGAAATTTACCTCAAACTACTGTTTTTGCATATTTTCATGTCATATGATTAACATGCTGATGAAAAACAAATAAAAGTTTATAAAAATAGTAAAACTTTTCCTATATTGCTTCACTATAACATAAAACAGCAACCTCAAAAATAGGTTACAGTTTTACCTCTAAAATAGGTTGCAGTGAAAATAGGTTACAGTTGAAAATGGCAACAGTTTCCATACAAGAAGGCCTCTTTTCGTATGTATGTGTAATGAAATATTGGATACAATGATTATTTTTATTAGTAATGGACCTGGATATGTCCACTGAGTTGTAATTTGCTTCAGATTGGGCTACACAATTTCAATTTTTCACTTGTTTTCTTGGATCATGTGTGAATTTTTGGCAAGAATTCTGTAGAAAGAAATGTAATTTCTGGTATTTATGATATCAAATTAGCACCAAATTTGACTACAGAGCATAAAACTTCTTTTTCTGTCTTTCCACCTTCCTGTTTGAAGGGAAAATTTACCAAAAAGTTGATATTTTATTTGTAATATTGATGCATTTGTATTAAAAAACAAACATTGGTGGGAGGAATGTTGTTAAATCAAATTTACAGGAAAGAGAACTTCATTTTTTGGGGCCTGTTTAGGTGAAATGACAGACTCTAAGGAGACTATTTTGCTCAAATCACTCCCTTTTGTGGACCATGTATGTGCATTGTCGAAACGCTAACTAGCGAGCATGCATACAGCTCCTGCATTTTCATAGCAACAAATACATGTTCCTACCTCAATTATAACAAAACTTATTATTTTGACTAGCTGTTTAAATATCTGACAATACATATTGGTAATGAATGATACACACATTTTGTGCTTTGAATTATTTAAATTCAACACATTGCCTGAGATCTGTTTGCAAGATATGCTTAGAGTCATGTGGTCTAGTGTGAAACACTAAATGACTTTTTCTACTACTTTACTTCTAATGAACCAAATCATGTTTTTTTATGACATTGAATTTCTGGATTTTTTTTAAGGTAAAGGGAGTTTAGTTTTTAACATACTTGCTATATTCCCAGATTGTGTTGGGGTTTTTTTTGAGACTCAAAAAGTGTGTTTTGAGGTCCCAAGGTGGGTCAGTAGATGTGACCCCTCCCAAAAAGTGATGTCATCCAAATGAGAATAAGTTATCTTTCAATTAAGCCTATAGCAAATGACTGAAAATTCAAATCTGAATAAAAAAAATACCATTTGTTTTCTCTGAAGCATTTAATATACTTACAAACAAAAAAATGGTAGACTTAGCATTGTCAAATAACATCACCACACACATATGTACACATGGTCACAACCTCACAGACATTAAATACAAAAATACACCAAGTTACTGTCTTTAAAATCCACTGGACAGTGGAATGTAGTTTTAATTACATGCAGTCTTTGCCGCTTTCAATGGTTCAGTAGTTGGTCTGAAGGTAATGCAAGTGTCATTTGTGTTCATCTTTGCATTTATTTGAGATTGAATGGTGCTGTTGCTCAACCTTCCCCGAAGATCTTGTTGAATTTTTCTAAGCATAGAAAATGATCTTTCTGCATCTGCACTGCTGTGAGGGAGTGTCAACCATTAATAGCCACTTAAGTCACATTATCACTTTTCAAACTAGTGAAATTGATTGATTGATTTGGGGATTAATGATGTGTGTGGACATTCGGCCATGTACATCGGTACTAGCGAAATAATCATGTTTTGCATTTTATATATGGAGTAAAAATCCGACTTCAAAGAAACATCACTGCTGATCAAAAACTTTAATAAAGATGTCTTCAACATTCTTATTCAATGCAGTCAGTGATGTGTAATAACATTTGTTCTTCAACATGCATCATGTTGATGTACTTTACTATCGGCAAATTGTGTTGTTCCACTTAGTTTACTTTATTTATGCAAATTAGCCTCATCAGCTCTCCCTCAGCAGTACTCAAAGTATTTTACGCGACACATCACCCTAGCTATTGTGAGCCAATTAGGTAATTTCTCTGAAAGGTTGCTGTTATCTCTGACTGCCTTACCTTTTTTTAATTGTCTCTAAAACAGCTGTATAAACTGCCCCCCAGGATAGTTTAACATGAGCTCTGAGCAGGACTATTTACTGTTTATACATACACAGATTATAAGCATATATCATGATGATCAAGATTTTTTGTTGTTGTGGGAACATGTTTTTTCTCTCTAAGATTGCTGAAAATCGTGTTTTTGTAAACATGACTGTGTTGGGGGTTTGGGCGTCCAAAATCAAGTTTATAACATGACACGTCGTGTTATGGCATGTATGGTTTTTAATAGTGTTCAGTATTCAAGTTTGTTGACTTGTGTCTGCTTGGTAAATATGCTGCAAAGATTACCATCCTTTAAAACAGAATAGAACTTTAATTTGATGTAAAACTAACAGTGCTACATAAAAAAAAGATACTGATATGACTTGGACTAAGAGGTAACAAGTCTACTTGATCAATCCAATAGCCAGAGCACTTGGATTAACTATACAAATATGTTTAGGGCAAGCACCCAAATGATCCATACAGCAACTGTAGAGTTCCACAACCTCCAAAACATACAAATAAATAAAAGTTCCAATCCCAATCTGTTCAATTACAACTCAATTATGTTGTTGTGATCAATTGGCAGCTGAAAATTCCCCGTTTTCCTGATTTTGATCAATATTTGCAAAACTAAAGGACTTATCCCAGTCAGAAACAAACATATTCTTTCTCCCAACGTTTTCCCGATTTTCCTGTAACATGGAAACCACGTGTTTTAGAGTACAGCAACACAAATAGGTTATTTAGAGCCAAGGAAAATGTAGTAAAGTGCCTTGCCCAAGGACACACCATGGTAGCTGACCCAGACTGGTCTGATGGTAGGATTCAACCCATACCATTTTGTCACAAGTCTGGCACACTAACCACTGAACCACTGTGGCACCCTGGCCATATTGGATTTTGGATTAGCATCATTTTCATTTAGGCCCAACTAGACATAAGAAGTCTTCTAGTGAAAACCCTAGGTCAATATAATTTTCCTCTTAGCTGTGGTTGCTAAGCTGGCAGAGTGTTGCTGCCTCAGTGTGACCTAAGGAAATGCACTTACCACACATTTCTTTGGCATGATATAACCAATAATGTGTTAAAAGTGATGTTAAAACTAACAAAAACAAACAAAAAATCTGGTTAGAAGTAGATGCAAGATTTTCAAGATGGCTGCCATGGTGACTATATTGAATGTGAGATTGGTACTATTTTCATCTAGGAGCAACTAGACATCATCATTAGTCATTTGGTGGAAATCCCATGTAAATATGATCATCTATCGAGGAATAGCAATATCAAGATTTTAAAGATGGCTGCCATAGACAGCCATATTGGAGGTCAGATTGGCACAATTTGCATTGAGGATCAACTAGATATTTAAAGATGTCTTTCAGTGAAAACCCTATGTAAATATGACAATTTGTTCAGGAGGAGTAGCAGCTATAACAAGATTTTCAAGATGGCTACCAAGGCAGCCATTCTGGAAGTCAGATTGGAACCATTTCACTTGGAACCAACTAGACATCAAAATATATCTTTTAGCTGAACACCCTTTGTTGATATGACCATCTGTACAGGACAGTGGTGTAACAATTGCCCAAGAAAACCCCACAACTGCGGGGGGGGGGGGAAACCAGAATTTCTTGCTATGCAACTGGTACAATAGTGATAAAATATTTTCAAGATGTCTGCCATGGTGACCATATTGAATGTCAGATCAGTATTGTTTTTCATATCTGATGCCGGTTTGGTACCATTTTCATTTTGTATCAACTAGAAATTATAATTCTTTCAGTGAAGGGGCTCCAGGTGGCCGAGTGGTCTAAGGCGCTTGCCTTTACAGATCACTGACATCTCACCTCTGTCCGTGTGGGTTCGATACTTGGGCTCGGCCAAAGTGGGTATCTGTTCTTCCCGGTGTTTTTCCGGGTTCCTCCTCCACCAACTATACTGGCCGCCATGTACAGCCAATCATGTGCTGAAAAATGGCATTAAACCACAACAACTTTCAGTGAAAACCCTATGACTCAGACTTAATAATGGACACAAAGCTAGATACCATGCACTGTGCTACATGTTACATCTCAGCTATCTTATACAGTGGTCCTCCTCTTGAACCAACACCCTGACCGGCAGCCACCCACTTTATAAAGCCAGAATCCCATGGCACTGATGAGTTTGTGTTCAAAAGAACCCCTCTAGGATGGTCATCCCTCTAACATGGCCATCATATTTGTGCACAAACTGTCAATTTTACCCCTCATATGCAGCCACATAATGGGGTTGACAGATAGAAATCTCAAAATTATTTTGTTGATTTCTAAATTCAACTCACTGAAATCTGTTCCAACATGCTGATAAAGTAACTTTAATCCATACAAAATGGTAAGTAATCTGATTATCCTTATTGCTGTGTTGTTCCTTGGATGTTAGGTTTTGGCACTTTGAAAATTACTGGCTCAATTACCACTGATAATTATCAAGATAACAAAAGCTAACTGCTGAGAAGCACAGTATTGTTCAGCTCAAGACAGTTTGAAATCCACTCACCAGAAGGTAAAAATTGTATGTTAGCTGTTGTGGCATCTCTTAGATTATGAAATGTGCATGAAAACAGACTCAAACCATCTGATTCTGTGACAAGCTAACTTCCTTTGTAAACACTGAGCATCTCATGTAATAACTATAATTACCAGTGAAGGAATAAGTTGTAAAAAGTGCAAAATGTCATCAGACATTCTCTGACAGTTTAGAAGTGAATTTAAAAGCAATTAGACTAAATGAAAAGAGGTAGATTCCTTTGATCACTACTGAGAAATCTGATGTCAGAAAGATTCAAATAAACATTGTCAGTTATATACATTCTACTGCAGTTATATACATTCTATCGCAGTGGGAAAACAGAACTGGTGGAAAGTGATAGTTACAGCCAGATGTTGTACCCTGATTTTATTGACTGATGTTTATTCATAATTATTTTAAATAACACTTATGCAAGTTTGATCATATTGATCTGTTGCTTCCATTAAATTCCTTTGATTTTTAAATGAAAATATTAAATATTTAAAAATGAGTTATGGCTTTCATCATTGATATGTTATTACTACTTACATCTGTGTAATCCCCCTATTAAAAGGCAACCCCTCTTATAAGGCCACTTTCCTGCTGCAGAAAGGGTGGTCTTATAAGAGGGGGACGACTATATGACCATTTATTTAGGTGAAGTAGTGATAACAGGATTTTCAAAATGTCTGCCATGGCACCCATATGGCATTTCAGAGTGGCACCATTTTCACTAAGGACCAACTAAACATCAAATAAAGTCTTTTAATGAAAACCCCATGTTGATAAGATTATCTGTTTAAGAGTAGTAGTGATAACATTATTTCAAAATGGCTGCTGTGGCAGACATATTGGTTGTCTGAGGGGCACCAATTTTTATTTAGATCCAATTGGACCATGGGACAAATGTGTCTGTAATGTTTGATGACAATTCTCCCAGTAGATTAGGAGAAATATCAATAATAAACTTGTGCATATTGAGAATGGATGATAGACAAAAGGCTATGGCATAAAGTCGATGACCAGTAGACCTAAAAAGCAATCTTGACACAGGTCTTCATAATGCTTCACATCTAATTTGGCTTGAATCCATTTAGTCCTTCAAAAGCTCCTGAGTGGAAAACAAAATCTTGATGCAACTAGATGTATGGTGAGCAATTTGCTAACATTAATCTACCCTGTCTCTCCTACATCTCCCCTAACCCCATGATGGAGATGAGTCTAATACTCAAACCAGAATGTAATCAACAATTACATAGCTCAGCTCTTCAGAACTTCTTGTAGTCTCCAGCAGCCACTGCAAACATTAAATATCATGCACAAAATAAATTCAGATTAAATTGATTCTGATTGATGAAATGTTGGCCCAGATGATGGCTTAAAAGACATAAAATAAAACAAAAAGATGATCACAGTTATTCCTACTTTCAATTATACTGGTCCAAAAGGGCCTTCTGTGATGGCTAGGGTTTATACAGCATGGAAAGAAGTATGTGGTTGCGAGCTAAACACAAATACTTAACCTAAGTTAGTGAAGCATACAATTTCTTGATTCAAGCATAAACAGCACCCAATAAACAAACTAAAAGCACAAATTTTCAACAAAGCCACTGAAGTTAAATATAAAAACTTGACCAAGAATGAGCAAAAACTTAACCATGAATGCACAAATAATGTACAGGGGGTAGATGAAATTAAACCCACTCCAAACTGCTGCCCAAGACCTAGGAAGAAAGAATGGCTGAGATGCAGTACATATGTATATCCTTTTATATGTGCAGAAGCCTTTGCTGGTGGGAGTACAATAACTCTCCTCTAATTCATAGAAGAACTGCAAGAGTAGCTGCTGTCATTTACTGCATCTAGCTGAAGTGGAAAAGGGCAATAAATCACAGGACCACAAGTTTCTCAGCATTCCAAGAAACTGCAAAACAAGTTGTGTTCACAAGATTCTGCCCTCCATTGCATTCAGCTGCACGACAAACAGGATAATAACTCTAACTCAAGAGTCCCTTGAAAGGGCAGACACTCTACTAGCCAAAAAGAATTTCCAGGAATCCAAGACAAACCCTTTCTTTTGTTTAACTTGTGTGTGTTGAAGCCATCTGGCAGTCATAATGGCTGTATTCTTGAGTGATAACAAGATTTTTATGATGGCAATCATGGTGGCCATACTGGATGTAAGATCGGCACCATTTTAATATATGACCAAATAGACATCATGTGAAGTCTTTTAGTGAAAACCCATGTCAATTTGGCCATACTGGATGTAAGATCAGCACCATTTTCATTTAGGACCAACTAGATATCATAAGAAGTCTTTTGGTGACAATTTCATATCAATATGACCATCCAATCTGGAGGTGTACCAACAAGATTTTCAAACTGGTCACAATGGTGGCCATATTGGATGTCAGACTGGCATCATTTTCATTTAGGACCAACAAGGTATCATATTAAGTCTCCTGGTGGAAACCCAATGTTGATATGACTTTCCATTCAGCTGGAGTAGCAATAAGATTTTTAAGATGACTGCTGTGGCAGCTATATTAGATATCAGATCAGCACCATTTAGACATCATAAGAATGTCTTTCAGTGAAAACCCCATATTGAAGTGATCATCCATTCAGAAAAAGTACTAATAACATGGTTTTCAAGATGGCTACTGTGGCAGTCATATAATCTGTCCAAGCAGCACCATTTTCAAATAGATCAACTAAACCTTGGGATGAATGTGTGTGTATGTGTGTGTGTAAAATTTCATGGCAATCCTTCATGCAGTTATTGAGTAGTGATTAAAACCTTGTGCTAAAATAATTAACGTAACAGGTACAAAGTTTCATGGCAATCAGTTGAAATCTGTTAGATTAGCACAAGACACTGTCATACATTAATACATCAAGCTAAGAAAGCAAGGACACTGTGATTGGTTGAAATGCATAACTTCAGATGAAGACCATAATATTTCCCAAGACTCATGGCAATCCACTAAAATCTGTGCTACTAATTTGGTCATACACAATATCCAAGACAAAAAGAGCAATAACTCATGAGAGGACAAGGATTTGACAATATAAGCATCTTCAGATGATGACCATAATATATACTAAGTTTTATAGTAATTCACCAAAACTCTCTAGTTGGGTTCAAAAGATTCAAGATTCTTCAGCTGCAAGAAAAAAAAAGTGGAGTAACTAACAACATGAGTCACTTGAAGGGACTGACAAACTACTAGCCAAAAAGAATTACCTGGAATTCAAGATAAGACTGTATTTCTTTCTAACTGCCGAGTACTGAAACCAACTCCAGGACCTACAATCATCAGTGACAACAAGATTTTAAAGATGGCCATCATGTTGACCATATTAGATTTAAGATTGGCATCATTTTAATTTAGGACCAAATAGACACCATAAAAAGTCTTTGGGTCAATATCCCATGTTGCTATGTCTACCCATTCAGGAGAAGTAGCAACAACAGGAGTTTAAAGATGGCCATTGTGGTTTCCACATCGGATGTAAGATGGCACCATTTTTGTTTAGGATCAACCAGATATCATAAGAAGTCTTTTGGTGAAAACCCCATGTTAATATGACCATCCTTTTAGGAGGCAAAGCAACAACAATATTTTGAAGACAGCCAACATGGTGACCATATTAAATATCAGACTGGCATCATTTTCATTTAGGACCAACTGGACACCATTGAAATCATCTGGTGAAAACCCCAAGTCGATGTGACTTTCTGTTTAGTAGGAGTAGCAATAAGAAGAGTTTCAAGATGTCTGTCATAGTAAACATATTGGATGTCAGATTGGCACCATTTTCATTGATGACCAAGAATAAGAAGTCTTGTTGAAAACCCCATGTTTACATAACCATCCCTTCTGGAGAAGTAACAATAACAAGACTTTCAAGATGGACACCATGGTGGCCACAGTGGAGGTCAGATTGGCAACATTTTCATTTAGGATCAACTAGACATTATATGAAGCATTCTGGTGAAAACCCCATGTCAATTTGACTTTACATTCAGGAGGAATAGCAATAACGTGAATTTCAAAATGGCAGCCATGGTGGCTATACTGGATGTCTCAGCAGCACCATTTTCATATAGGACCAACTACACTTCACAAGAAGTCTTTCAGTGAAAGCCCCTTTTTGAAATAGCCATCCATTCAGGAGTAGTATTAATAAGGTTTTCAAGATGGCCACTTTAGCACCATAATTATGTCCAAGCAGCACCATTTAGGATCAACCAGACATTGTAAGAAATCTTCTGGTAAAACCCAATGTAAATATGACCATCTGTTCAGAAGGAACAGCAGTAACAAGATTTTGAAGAAAGCCACTATAGCAGACCTACCAACCCAAACAAGACCTTCTCAGGAAAGTAATCTATATTTTTCCACAAGTCTGACCAATTTTCAGTAAGATATAAACGAAATATCATGTTCTGCTATTGTCAACTTGGAAAACATGCATTTTAAAAGTTCAGAAGTGTGATCTGATGCAGCAAAGGCAGCATCATGTTCAACTAAAAAGTTTATAAAGTACACTCAGACCCTAATAGCCTCCAGTTCAGTTTCAGAAACTGCAGTTCTAAACCCTATGGAGGTCAATGGCTTCTTACTAGATCTCTCCACTTGATGCTATCCTTGCTATTTTAAATTTCACATGGTGGTAGCAATCATCTCTCCTGCCATGAGCAACAATGATGTCCAATAAATGCAATTATTGGCTTCCCTGCTGTTTTACCAAGAATTTGAAAATTTTCCTTTTTATATTTCTGTCCAGTTTCAACTTGTTTAAGAGGATTATTGTCCCTTTTGCCATCAACATGTTTTTGTTTGCTGGACGATATTTCTAGATAATACTATAAGCAAAAGGTTGATCATGCAGGTGTTCTGCATGAAAACCATCAGCAGATTAAAGCATCAAAGGTACACCTGTAAACTCAGTCAGATTCTCTGAGCAACTCCACTGAATCTAATAAATCTAATATTTAAATTCCTGGATCTGGACCAAACCCAAACAGGCCAATATCCAGATTTGATAGCAACAGTCATATTTTCATATTTTTTGCTATCATTCCATAAATTCATAATTTAAGACTCATTTTGAAAAGGCCTATAAACAATTTACAAGTCTGCTTTGGCATCCATAGTGGATGTTCACGTGACACCATTTTCATTTAGGATCATCCAGACCTAATGATGAATGTGTGTGTGAAGCTTCATGGCAATCCTACATGTAGTTTAGGAGGTATAGTGATAACAAACTTGTGCTAACGGACGACAGACAACAGGCAATCCCATAAAGTTCTTTTGGTCTAAGACCAGTAGAACTAAAAAGTACTGGAACAAAGTAATTTGTTTATATGCACATCTTAAGTTAATGACCATAATATTTAACAAGTGTCATGACAATCCACTGAAAACTGAGACATTCACAAGATTTTGTCATACATGTATTCAGCTGCAAGTCAAAATTGGCAATAACTCTTATAAAAATTGTGAGAGCAAAGTGATTTGTTGATATGTGCATCTTCAGATGACTATAATATTTATCTAGTTTAATGGCAATCCATAGTTATGATGCAATGAAGGGAAAAGTTCCAAGTCAAACTGGGACTACAAATTTGGTTTGAATCCATAAAGTCCTCTGAAAGTTAATGAACAAAGACATGAGTGTGATATTACCATGCAACATGAAGCAATCAGACATGGGTAACACTATATCCTCCATCCATAGATATGGCGGGGATGTAAAAAGGGGTGGGTGGGTGGACAAATGGTACAATTTATCTCTTTAAGATGAACATTTCTTCATTGCACATACCATTAACTGCCTGCTGTGGCTTTACAACTGCTACACAAGGTGTTTTGTTAGTTCTTCTACTGCATCTACTGCAGTGACTGCCACTAATGCTACCAAACGACCCAGCACTGCAATCATTACTGTGGTCCACAGTTCTACCTGCAAAGCAAGTGTATTAATATTACAAAATATGGTACTAAAAGGTATTGTTTGCAGATAGTTGAAATTTTATGATCATTCATCAGTTTCCTCTAATAAATCGATGATGATAAATAATATATTGAGTTGTAAACAAGATATCTTGCTCAACCAGAATTTTCACCAGGGTTTCAAATGATGATAACGGAACCTATTTCCAAACAAATCTACATAAAATGTAAAAGCATTTATAAATTATATATTTTTATCTCTAGACATCAGACTGCCAGTTTCCTTAAAGATAAAAACCATTAAAAAAATACAATAAACATCCCAAGGTAGCATGTTATGAGTTACTCTCCTGCAGATGCATCCACATACCAATTTTCATGAGTGCTATTGAAATAGGGTCTAAAATATGGAATGTGTAATGAACAAATAGCTGGAACTATAAAAAGTCTTGAGTGTATGTGAAATTGGGTAGAATATATTGAAAACATATCAAAGGAAAGAAAAAACTTTAAAAAGGAGTTAGCAAACATTATGAAGAAATTCAGAAATATAACAACCATGACACTGGATTTTTACCAATATGAATCATAAAAATTGTAATCAATTAATTGGTCATTTCATTGAAAGTGACCAATGCCCAATAAAATCAATTACATGTACTCCCGAGCAGCACTATTAAAAGTGTTGCATTTTCTTCTTCACCAAAAATATAAAGTTCAAAAGAAATGTCTTATTCTCTATGTTTAAAATGATCGTCCAGTAGTTACAGACCCTGAAATGGTAATTTTACCACTGAAATGCAAACACACACTCTCAAATAACTTTCTATTGGCAACAAAGGAGTCATTTATTTTTTGAGAAATGAACTTGAAATAGTCCAAGTAAAAGGAGAAATGAATTTTCGCAGAGCAGACAATACTAGCTTATGAAAGTGCCAGAAATGAATTATAACATAAAAAATAGAAGTTATTGAAAAAAAACATTTTTTTTATAAAAAACAAAACCTTTTGCAAAGTTTGAAACTGTAGAGTGCAACATGAGTGGCATTATTTTCATTTAAGACCAACAAGACCTTGGGATGAATGTGCTTGCAATGTTTCATGGCAATCCTTGCAGTAGTTTAAGAATAGTAGCAATAACAATCTAAGCTATGCCAGACAATGGATTATGTGCCATCACAACAGCTAATCTGGTCTAAAAATTTAAGAACCTTTATTGCGAGGGGGGGGGGGGTTGTTGTTGATATAAAAATGTTTAAAGTTCTGTTGAGCAGTTTATGAGAAGTTAAAGGTTTTTATATATTTATTAAATGTGGCCATATTGGATGGGAGATTGGCAACATTTGTGGATATATGAAAGGCCTTTGCACTAGGATGCTTTCTGTTAAAGAAACCGAGTTCTGTCAAGTTGTTTTTGAGAACAAGTTGTTATATTTAGTAAAAAGTGGCCACATTTGATATAGCACATCAGCGTCATTAAACAAATTTAAAGGCACAATACCAGGGTGCTTTCTGTAAAATTTGGTCACATTTTGAAGAAGTCACTTAAGGTTTTGTCTCTTTGTAGGAATGACTGCTATATTTAATGGTTTGGTTTGGTTTGGTGCTTTACGGCACAGCAACACAAGTAGGTTATTTAGTGCCGAGGCAATTGGAGTAAAGTGCCTTGCCCAAGGACACACCAGGGTAGGTGACCAAGGCTGGTCCGGTGGTAGGATTTGAACCTGCACCCTTTCAGTTGTGAGTCCGGCACACTAACCACTGAGCCACTGCAGCTCGCCTATATTTAATGGCAGATTGGCTTCATTTTTATAAATCTGACAGCCGTTCATGCCAGAATGATCTCTACCAGGTTTAAAGTAGTCTAGTGGTTTTGGAGAAGTTTAATGCTGACAAACAAACAATGAATGATGCTGGATGGTGGATGCAGGATCATACCATAAGCTCACTTTGCATTACAGTTGAGTGAGCTAAAAACTGCACAACTACTTGCATTCACAAAATTCTTCATACACTGCCTTCATCTGCCTGACAAAAAGAACTAGAAATCTAAACAAACTTCCATGATCGAGTAATTTGTCAATATATCCATCTTCAGATTATTACCATAACATGTACCAAGTTTCACTGCAATCATTTGAAAACTGTTAAGACTAAATGCATTGACAAGTATCTGACATATACTGCATTCAGATGCAAGTCAAAAATGGTTATTACTCTAATAAACAAGTTGTTGAACATAGCAATTCCAGCAACTGTCAAACTCTCTCTCACCACACATATCAAACTTGCTTCCAAATATTTAAGAATTTCAAATGTAGTAAAGTTTCTTTTAAATCATTTTCAGACATGGTTTTATCAAGACACATTTTCTTATTGAAGCCAAATCAAAATTACCCACTTAAACAATTACTTGCAATATCTATAACTGTGTAAAGAAATTATGATCTTTAATTACATCATTGCACATAGTTTATGCTAGCCTGCAAGTGTACATTGTCTCCAACATCAATGCATCTCATCAAATGTTTCCTCAGTTACTATCTTTATCAGTTTTACAAACTCATCTTATAGCCAGTTATTGTATCAGGTTAAAATGTCACTTGTGACATTTCTATTTGATACTTTTTCTTCAGTAATAAACTGCAATATAATCACCTCATTAACATGTGTAGATCTTATTCATAATTGAACTCATCTGAAATCTTGGCTATATAAACTTAAATTCCAAGTCTTATTGAAATCAGATCAAAAACAGTCTCCATAGTGATAATAAGCAAAAGATAACAGATGGACAAAAAATGACAAATGCAGCGTTACACCAAAAGCTGACCTGACCTGATCAGGTGAGCAAAAATGTGTGGAAGCAGAATGATTTGTCAATATGCACATCTTTAGACATTGTGAATAATATTTACCAAGTTTCACATCAATCCATCAACAAAATGCCCAAGTGGAGCTGAAAGCATTCACCTGATTTTAGGCAATGAAAGCATTAACCTGGATTTCATCTGCCTAATGGTTGAATGCAAGAGCAGTTTATAAAGAAACATGGGTTAGTAGGATACTTTCTACCAAAATTTCTTCCAATGGTGCAGATTGGTTATGAAAACAGTTGCTTGATGGGTTTATCTACCTAACTGATTATTCTGATCATATTTGATAGCATAATTCAACAAAATTGAAATGCCTTCAAGTCAGGATGGTTTCTGTCAAATTTGGTAAAATTGTGTTCAGTATTGGTTTTTTTCCAGCTGTTAATGGTTTTTCAATTTTTAGTAAATGTGGCCCTCTTGGATGGGAGATTGGTATAATTTGGACAAATATGAAGAGCCTTTGTGGAAGAATTCTGCAGAGTTGATTTTGAGAAGAAGTCAATAAAAGGTCTTCTATTTTTAAAAAGAGTGGCCATATTGGATGGCAAGTCAGCATCAGTTGTATCAACTTGAAAGACCTTTATGCAAGAATGTTTTCTGTCAAGTTTGGTCAAATTCTGCTGAGTAATTTTTGAGAAATTGTTTAAAGAGCATTTTTAGTAACTGTGGCCATATTGGATGGCAGATTGGTATCATCTGCACTACTTTTAAGGTATTCATGTTAGAAAGCTTTCTGTCAAATGTGGTCAAGTCCTGTTGTGCAGTTTTTCAAAAGTTGTTTGAAGATTTTTCTATTTATAGTAATGATGGCCATATCTGATGGTAGATCAGCATCATTTGTATAAAACTGAAAAGACTTAAAATCAGAAGAATGCTTCCTGCCAATTTTCATTAAAGTTGGTCCTGTTGTTTTTGAAGAGAAGCTGAAAATAGCTAATGTTGATGCATGAACTACAACAAATGGTTGCAGAACAATACTATACCATATGACCTGATGAGCTAAAAAACATAAAACTAGTTGCATTCAAAATATTTGATGGCCAGACAGACAAAAGTAATCCAACATATCGCTGCCTCTACAGAGGTATTGGCATAATATGATTCATTAAAAACTAGAATATACGGTCAGGTTAATGCTTATCAAAGTGCAGAAGTGAAATTTAATGCACAGTTCCTGAGTACGCAGAGAACAAAAGTCTTTTTTAAAAATAAAAAAATAACTTCAAACTTCTTTCTACACATAATAAGAATTAAACAAAAGTTTAGCCTAATACTTTCACAAAAAATTGCAAAAATTTGCTACAATGGTATCAAATGTAACCTAAAATGTCAGCCATATACTATTCAAAAAGAGAAGTGAAATATTAGCCATACAAAAAATCCTTAAATACAAACTTCAATATTCTGTCTCTATATAACAACTTAAAATACTAACAAGTTTTTCAATATAAATTGCAAAAAATTACTACATATTGTATCAGAAGTAAGCAATAATGTCAGGAATATGCTATTCAATACACACAAAAGTCCAGTGAAATTTAAATGCAGGGTTCCTTCCTACAAGCTATTAACAATACCTTAAACACAAATTTTAACATGCTGTTTACATCTGCCTACATCAACCCTGACCATACCAGGGTCACATCATAAGATCTCTTGTACTTTCTACAGGCAAGATAAAAGGACAAAGTTAAACCAAAGAGCCACTGTCCATCAAAATGTACTTAATAACAGAAAGTTTGAAAATGTATTATGGTCATCTAGGTATGCCAATGCTCAAGTCATCAGCACAAATAGTTTTTTTGTCATTGTGCAAACAGAGAAGCTTAGACCCAATGGATGGATGGATGGACAGATAAGAAATGAATAGGACTGAATTAATATGCCTGTTTCTGTGCAGGTCACGTTTTTTTCATTGAAATGCATACCAATGTCTACTACCAAAGACTGTATACTGGTTCCACCAGCTTGTATGCTACCACCTTCACTCTGACCACCAGCAGGATTCTTTTGATCACCATAGCAACCTGAAAAGAATATGTGGTCGTTATTGTAAAACAACATTACATACTATATCTCAGTAATGGCAACATATTTATTACAAAGTTTTATGACTCTACTATAATCAGTGCATCGCTCTGTGTTGAACATTTTTTGTGCAACAGTGCTCAGAATCTGCTCTGTGTTGAACATTTTTTGTGCAACAGTGCTCAGAATCTATCTAGAAATGTCAAACAAATAGACTGATGAAAGGATACATGCGAAGCAGCCAAGCAGCCCCTGCTACTGCAGAGTACAGAAATAACAATAATAATAAAGACTTTATTTAACGAGGCTTACAGAGATTGCTAGCATCTCATAAACTGAAATTTCCATGTGGTTTTGTGATACCTAAGAATATATGCCAAGCATATGACCCATTTCAACCAAGACACTAAGGCTTGAAGGGTTATATCCTTTTTTTTCAGCCTTCATCACAAGGTGTTGTTGGGCACCACATCTTTTCTATATGCATTTCAAGTAGAGCTTGAGAGCACAAACCAGGTCTTGCATCCTGGCCTAATGGATGTGTCAGCTGAGAATGGAGACTGGATGACCTCTTTCTGGTTGACTGCAGACAGGAACCAGTTCTTAGCTATGAAACCTGGTTGCATCACAAGGCCAACAGAACCATCTGATCTGAATTGGAGATTAATGGCACACAACTTGCTTACCCTGCATGCTGAGGTTAAGACTATCAAGAAACATGTTCGTGAGATAGTAGCTTCAGCAAGATTTTGACTAAAGGCTTGAGCTTATTTGAGTTGAACCATGTCCAAACCCATGAAAGATTCCACTTAGGAAAAAAGGTGAGTGATCTGGGCCTATTCATAGCAAAGTCTGATAGGTCCTTGTTGTGGCCTATATCCTCTCTACCATAATGCCTGAATGTGTTGGAGATAATGGAGCAGTAGCCCTTGATAGTACTTGGAGCAAAACTTTTCTCTTCAAAGAACCAGGGAAAAAGTTAGCCAACTGAGATCAAGGCATTGAAAGGGACTATCTTATTGCAGCTGCACTAGTCCAATTTCCCTTATAAGCCTTTCAAACAGAGGACCTTCTAGCTATTAAGATTCTCTCCATGATTGATGGTTCAAACTTCTTTTTATGCAAGGCTCTCCTGACAAGAGCCTGTCGTGGAAGAGAATCCTGTCCAGGCAGGGATGAAACTTCTGCAACCAGGATTGTTTAAGTAGGTTGTGCCTTACCAAGGAGAGTTCACCCATGACTTGTCCCATTTGAGGTGGGCTACCAGAACCACTTTGCAGTTCTGTCCCCTTATGGTTTGAAATTACTCTAAGTATCAGAATAGCAGGAGCAAAAGTGTAGTCCCAAAACCCATCTCAACTTACTATCAGAGCATCCATGGCACAAGTCTCTGAATCCAGGACAGAGGAAACAAAAGTGGGCAGGTGTGGTTCCACTTCATCTCACAGAAATCTATCATTGGAACCCCACAAAATGCCCAAATCCAATGAAGGATTGATGAATGATGGGACCACTTGATCTGGTGAGTATGGTCCCTTCCTGACAATGAATCAATGAGAACAAAGTCTGCTGAGAATGTGTTTGATCTGGACCCATAATCCTGGGTTGAAAGCACCAGCATAGAAAATCCAAGACCAGAATGTAGAGGTCGGGCCATTTGGTCCCCCCTCTCCCACCAGTTTGGGAAGATAGGTAACCACCACAGAAATGTTCCACATTACGATTAATTTCTGCAAACCTTATCCTTCCAGAAATGATAGGCATTGATTATAGACTTCATTTCCAAAAGGTTGATATAAAGTGATTTCTCCTCTGGATTCCATTTGTTGCTTACTAGTGATGCAGAGCAACATGAAGGCCCCAAACAGTGTGAGCTGGCATCCATAGAAACAGTAATCTATGGTTGGGACTTCTCCAGAGTAACTCCTGCCATCTTGCTACTGATGCAGGAACTAAACTCTGTCCACTCTATCATCAGGTCAGAGTGAGACAATAGTTTTCCCTGCACTAAATTAACTGTATATAAACTTGGACAGAATGTTTATTATGGTATGTAGAATCCACAACATTTCAGAATTAGGTATTTCATTCTTAAACAAGAGTTCCAAAATATTTTTTATTAAACAAGGCCTAGATGAAGACACTGTAGCTCAAGGGGCTTTGGTGCAAGGAAGGGGGGGGGGGGGGGATAGCAATACAGTTTGCATCATCTGCATCAGTTTGGGAGTTGGCGGTCTTTTTTGCCCGAGTTTTATCTCCTTAAGTTTTTCATGTTTAAGCAAAAAATATTCCAAATTCATTCCTAATGTTGATATTTCATGCTCTGCATGCTTTTCAATCGTGCCATGAGACTTCAAAGTACTTTTATGCGCTGATGTAGCCAAGTTTACTTTAGCTCTAGAAGTCCCCAGTTACACTGATGGTGGGCACTTTACATCTAAGATCAAATGCATAGACATTTTCAGCAGAGTTGCCAGATCCCAGCGGTTTCATACTTGGAGCTAGTTCTATGGTACTTCTTCATTGATATTTATTTAATAAAAAATAATATCTTATTCTACAAGCAATTTATACTTGTTTCAAGCAATCTGAGGTGAAACTGGGCCAGAAACGTACCATTTGGAGACTTTTCAGTACGTAGTCAACGGTAATGTTTCTACCATCAGCATGACTTGAGGTGGTCTCAGCTACCATTGATCCAACATCTTTCAACACAACACATAGCTATGTATCGCTAGGCCTTACCCATATATACAATGCATATAGCACTTATGGCAACTGAAAATATGTTTCCCATCGCAGAGCACTTAACTGACTGTATTATCAGGCTAAACGGCCCAGTCAACACAGCATCCATTCATTTACATCACGAGATGGTTACAATCCCAAACAAGGCTGAGCATTAATGAGCATGAAAGCAACCCGAGCAGTAAGTCTTACTAAATATGTAAGCAACAAAACAATTAATTAAATTTCCAGAAAGATCGGGTTTCATAAATCCTTAGACACAAACTTT
Source organism: Margaritifera margaritifera (assembly GCA_029931535.1). NCBI lineage: Eukaryota > Metazoa > Mollusca > Bivalvia > Unionida > Margaritiferidae > Margaritifera > Margaritifera margaritifera. The sequence goes on from JAQPZY010000850.1 coordinate 487,302, forward strand.
AACCTGCTGTATACATATAACAACCTAAAATAACACAAGCCCCTTGTAGGGACTGATGCTCCACTGGCCTAAAAAGATTTCCTGGAATCAAAGATATGATGTTTCATCATTTAACTGATGAATGTTGAAACAATTTTTATTTAGGTCTAACCAGACATCATAAAAGGTCTTTAGGTGAAAAACCCATGCTGACAATCTATTCTGGAGGTGTAGTGATACTAAGATTGTCAAGATGGCCACTGTGGTTGCCATAATGGACGAATGAACAGCACCATTTTCATTTTGGCCCAACCAGACATCGTAAGAAGTCTTGCCATGAAAACCCCATGACAACATGACCTTCCATTTGAAAGTAGTGATAACATGATTGGATGTTGGAGCAGCACCACTTCATTTAGAACCAGCTACACACCATTAAAAGTCTTGCAGTGCAAATCCCATGCCAATATGATTTTCCATTCAGGAGTAGTAGTAATAAGATTTTCAAGATGCCCAATGTGGTGGCCATATTGTCTGTCTGAGTGACACCATTTTCTTTTAGGACCAACTAGACCATAGGATAAATGTATGTGCAAAGTGTCATGACAGTCCCTGAAGTAGTTTAGGAGTAGTGATAACAAGCTTCTGCTCATTGACAGATGGACATCGGACAAGAGGCTATCCCATCAGCTCTTCTGGTCTATGACCAACAGAGCTAAAACCTTACTACTCAAACTTTTCACTATTATTGAATGAGAAGTAAGCAATAATGTCAGGAATATGCTATTCAACATACACAAAAGTCCACTGAAATTTAAATGCATGGTTCCTTCCTACAAGACAATAAAAGAAACCTTAAACACAAATTGTAACCCATCTAACTTTGGTCATACCAGGGTCATATCACAAGTTTTCTTGTACCTTCTACAGGCAAGATAAATGGAAAAATTTGAAAATAAAGAGCCATAATCCATCAAAATGTCCTTACTAACAGAAAATCTGAAAATGTATTAAGGTCATCTACATATTCTAATACATAAATCAACACAAACAGTTTTTGTTTTAATGTGCAAACATACAAGCTTAGACCTAATGGATGGTTGAATGGACAGATAAAAAAAATGAAAAGGACCAAATCAATATGCCCCCGTTTCTGTGCAGCTGACCTTTTTTTAAACAGTGAAATGCATACCAATGTCTACTACCAGAGACTGTATACAGGCATCACCAGCTTGTATGGTACCACCTTCACTCTGATCACCAGCAGGATTATTCTGAGCACTACAGCAACCTTTAGATTGATCTGAAAAGAATATATGGTCATTATTGTAAAACAGTACAGTACATACTATAACTCAGTAATGGCAACATATTTATTACAAAGTTTTATGACTCTACCATAATCAGTGCATGACTTTGTGTTGAAAATGTTTTGTGCAACAGTGCTCAGAATCTATCAAGAAATGATGAACAAATATTTTGATAAAAGGACCATCCATTCAGGAGAAGTAGCAAGATTTTCAAGACGACCACCATGGTGACCATATTGGATGTCAGATTGGCACGATTTTCATTTTGGACCAACTAGACACCATAAGAGATCTTTTGGTGAAAATCCCGTGTCAATATGACTTTCCATTTAGGAGCAGCAATAATAAGATGTTCAAGACAGCTGACATGGTGGCCATATTGGATGTTTGGCCATTTTCATTTAGGACCAACCAGACATTATAATAAGTCTCTTGCTGCAAACTCCATTATGACAAGATGTTCTGTTTTGGAGAAATAGTGATAGCAAGATTTTGGATGTCAGATCACCACCATTTTCATCAAGGTCCGACTAGACATGATAAGAAGTCTTTTGGTGAAATCTACATCTCAATATGACCATTCATCCATAAAAAGTAGTGATAACAAGAATTTTATGATGGCCATCAAAGTGGCCATATTGGAGGTCAGATCAGGACTAAATGGACACCATAAGAAGTTTTTTTTATGAAAATCCCATGTCAGTAAGACTTTCTATTTAAGAGGAATGGAATTAACACGATTGTCAAGATAGCTGCTGCAGCAGCCATACTGAATGTCAGATCGGCACAATTTTCATTTAGGACTGAAAAGATATCATAACAAGTTTGTGCTGAAAAGCCCATGTCAATATGACCATCCATCTAGGCGGACTAGCAATAACACGGAGCCATACCATAAGTTCACTTGGTCCTATGGTCAGGTGAGCTAAAATTTATGGGAGCAATATGATTTCTACAAACAGAAATTTCTTTATGTCAGAATGGTTTCTGTCAAATCTTGTAAAATTCTAGTTAGTAGTTTCTTTGAGCTGTTAAATGTTTTTATATTATTAGTAAATGTGGCCATATTGGATGGGTGATTGGCAAAATTTGTACAAATATGACAGGCCTTTGTGCCATGATGCTTTCTGTCATGAGTTGGTGGATTCTGGTGAACTGCTTTTAAGAAAAGTCATTAAAAGGTTTTCTATTTCCCAAAAAATGGCCACACTTGATGATAGGTTGGCATCACTGTATGCCAGCTAGAAAGGACTTTATGCAAGGGTGTTTTCTGTAACATTCTATTGAGGGATTTTTTATAGAAAGATTTCAAAGGTTATTTTTAGTAGTGGTGGCCATACTGGATGGCAGATTTACATCATTTGTACCAACATTCAAGGACTTCATGTCTTGTTGCTTTCTGTCAAATGTGGTCAAATTGTAACATGCATTTTTTTTTACATTAAAAACTGTTTAAAGTTTTCCATTTATACTAATGATGGACATATCTGACACTAAATTGGTACCATTCGTATAAAAAAGGACTTCAATCCAGAATGCTTTCTGTCAATTTTGGCTAAGATTTGTCCAGCGTTTTTTCATGAGAAGTTGTGTAAAGCAAATGTTAATGAATGATGCACAACACAGATGCAAAACCATACTATGCCATATGGCCTGGTGAACTACAACCCGCTAAACTAGTTCCATTTATAAGATTGTGTGACCGACAGAAGGATGTACAGATAGAGACAAGGAATCCAACAGATCACTGAATCTACCGAGGTGGTGATATAATAAGTAAAAGTTACATTAAATACTAACAAAATAAAGTCAGGTAAATGCTTACAGAAGTTTCATTAATACCAAACAAATAAAATTAAACAATTGTTTATGAAAGTTCAGAATAAAACTTTAAACTGCTGTCTCCACGTAACAAATCTTAAACAAAAACTTAAGCCTGACACTCTTCATCAAAAACTGCTAAAAAAAATTTAATGAGGTATAAAATGTACCTGAAAATGTCAGTAAAAAAAAAAAGAAATTTAAGTTCAATCTTATTAGCCATATAAAAACCCCCGAGACACAAACATTAATCTTCTGTCTACATATAACAAACTTTAAATAAAAACTTACAACTCAAACTTTTCACTGTAAATTGCAGAGAACAACTAAAATTGTATATTAAGTAAAAACAATATTAAGAATGTGATATTCAACACACTCAAAAGTCCAGTAAAATTTAAATCCAGGGTTCTTGCAATTAAACTTTATCCTGCTGTCTGCATCTGCTGATGTCAACCCTGGCCATAGCAACAAACATTAATCTTCTGTCTACATATAACAAACTTTAAATAAAAACTTACAACTCAAACTTTTCACTGTAAATTGCAGAGAACAACTAAAATTGTATATCAAGTAAAAACAATATTAAGAATGTGATATTCAACACACTCAAAAGTCCAGTAAAATTTAAATCCAGGGTTCTTGCAATTAAACTTTATCCTGCTGTCTACATCTGCTGATGTCAACCCTGGCCATAGCAGGGTCATATTATTAGTACCCAGTTGAAAATAAAGAGCCATAGTCCATCAAAATGTCCTTAATGACAGAAAGTCTGAAAATGTATCAAAGTCATCTACGTGCCCTAATGCACAAGTCATCAGCACGTATAGTTTTTGTTTCATTGTGCAAAAACATACAAGCTTAGAGCTAATGGAAGGTTGAATGGTCAGTTTAAAAAAAAAAAAAAATGAATCAATATACCCTCATTTCTGTGTAGTTTAGCTTTTATCTGAGAAATGCATACCATTGTCTATTACCGGAGACTGTATACTAGTTCCACCAGCTTGTATACTACCACCTTCACTTTGATCACCAGCAGGATTCTTTTGATCAACATAGCAACCTTCAGATCCATCTGAAAAGAAAATGTGGGTATTATAAAAATAAAAAAAAACAGTACATGTTGTACCCAAAAATGTAGAATGCCTCAGTAATGGCAACATCATTGGTTACAAAGTTTCACGACTCTACTATAAAAAGTGCATGGCTCTGTGTTCAGCTGTTTTTATGCAATGGTGCTCAGGATCTATCTAGAAATTATGAACAAATACTGATGAAAGGATAAATGAGAAGCTCCCAATCAGCCCCTGCCACTGCTGAGTAAATATGTAACAATAATAATAAAGACTTCCTTTTTAAGTCAGACCTACCATGATTCCCATGAAGGGGCTGCTTTATATTCTTCTGTATTACCATCAAAACTGCCCCTCCTACTACCAGCAATATTGTTGTGATTATCCTAAGATAAGTCTGATGTGTGCCACTGTTATTGAGGAGAAACAAAATATCATAAGAAGTCTTTTAGTAACAACCCCATGCTGATATGACCATCTGTACAGTAGTGATAGTAAGATTTTCAATTGGATGCCATGTCACCTGCAGTAGATATCAGAGCCGGCACCATGTTCATTTAAGATCATAAGACAAGAATCTTTTAGTGAAAATCTCATGTTGATATGAATATCCATTTTGGAGTTGTAACAACAATAAGATTTTCAAGATGACCAACATGGTGGACATATTCAATGTCAGACAGGCACCATTTTCATTTAGGACCAACTAGACACATCATAAGTCTTTTAGTGAAAACCTCATGTCGACATGACATCAGTAGTAGTAATGATAAAAAAAAATTAAGATGACTGCTGCCAATGCAGTCATATTCCATATCAAAGCAGCACAATTTTCATTTAGGACCAAACTAGACCTTGGGATGAACGTGTTAATAAATTTTCGTGGCAATCCTCCCTGCAGTTGTAGAATAGCAATAACTTGTACTAACAGATGCCAGGCACAGATGACATGCCATCACATCATATACCCTTTTACACCCATGTGTAAACAATGTAGATTTAGTTCCACCTATAAATACTGGTCCTGCAGATCAGGGTATCTTTTGTTCACACTAACCTACACCCATGTGTTAACACTGCAGATTTAGATCTCCCTGCTTTTGAATACTGGGCCTGTAGATTTGGGTCTATGTTGATCACACTAACATACACCCATGTATAAACAGTGTAGATTTAGATCTGCCTTTGACTACTGGGCCTGTAGATCTGTGTCTATGCTGTTCACAATGAGGTGCATTTCATACAAAATTAAATAAAGTAATGTCAAAGTTTTATTTATCTAGAGAAGAACCTGACGAATGATTCCAATCTCTTGATTGCAAGCCACACAAATTCTCTTTAGCGAAAAAGTACTTAATCATATGTTGTGAATTCAATTCATTTTGTGGTTATAAAATTGATATTTATGTCAGTAATTAATTCATAGAGTGGGACAGGAGTCCCATTGTTTCCAAAGATGTATTAAATTTATTGTTTGTAGCAGTCATGAAATCCATGAAAATATTTACAAAATGAAAAATATTTTATATCGAAAAAATGTAGTTAAAGTGTATTATTCAGGTGAATTGAATTCTTATCCTCGATAAAAAGGAAATTTGTTAGTAAATTATGTTTCTCCAAAAATATTTACCCGTTCATATTAACATTAGGAAATCACTCTCTGCTACCTTTGAATCCAGTCCTTTTTGAAAGATGAAAACACATCTTTATGTCTATAGATCACATAGAAAAGGGAACTAACTCTTACAGATTAACTCCTTTGTTCCCACTTAGTGGCCATGTGTATCCTGGATGTTCACCAGTTTAAGCTTGACCAAAACCTTTAACAGGATGCCTGCATTTGTGGGAAAAGGTGGGAGGGATTGATAGTAATGTGATTGGGTAAGTATTTTGGAAAAACGTAATTTATTAAAATCTTTCCTTCCTCCATCAAATACATTATCTGATCACATTAACATCAGGAGAATAGGTAAGACAGGAATTGCTTGAGCATCTAGCTTCTACCCATGTCACCCTGTAGGAGCATGATGAATGCTCTACTGAAAGGATGAACTTCTCTGAACATGATGTTAGCACATTCAAGCATTTATACACAAGTGTGGGCAATCCCTGTGGGATCCCACACCTGGCTACTGACGAACATTCACAAGTTTCCCAGGCAAAATCGGGTGAAAGTTACAAGGTCATGCCTGGGGCAGAGGTTGTGTTATCATGACTGGGATGTGGTAACTGTCTGGGCAGCTACCACTGGCCTGACAAGATTCAGCTCTTTCCTTTGCAAGGCTATGTCGTACAAATGAAAGCTAGAGAAAGTAGACTGAGTGTGCCAACCAACTGACTCAACTAAGTCTCAAATTGAGACATTATGTTTGAATGTTCAAAGGCCAGGCTCATGGATTGCTTGTATTTCATAAGGTGAAATCTTCACAAGTTGTACCTGACCCTGTGAGACTTCAGAGTACATTGATCCAACACCCCTCTTAAACCAAGTGACCAGCACTTGTGTGGTCATGTCTTGCCTTCTTGCTTTAACTGGTAGGCAGAGCCCATGATTGCTGCTGTGGACATTCTCCATGTGCCTCAGATAGCATCTGCTGGCTCATACTGGGTCCTGCAGCTTCACCTCTCTCAACAGGTCAACTGAGGAGAGAGCAGAGATAGTTACATGTTGGTTGCCTATAAACGGTAATCTGTTTTCAGAAACAAAACCAGGTTGCATCATTAGTATAACTGAGCTGTTGGAACAAATTGCATGTAGTTTGGATCCAGGTACAGCACATGCAGCTCACTCACCCTGCAAGCTGAAGCTAGTGCTATCAGGAAGCAAGTCTTGTATGATAACTGTTTCAGCAAGGTGGAAGATAAAGGCTCGAACTTGAGCTACATCAAGACCCAGGAGAGGTTCCACTTTGGGAACAATGTAAGCATGACCTGGATATGTTGAAAAAGGATAAAAAGTCAGAAAGGTCCTTGATGCAGCCAATATCATCTCTTCCATGATGTCTGAACGTGTCTGAGATTATGGAATGGTATCCCTTGACTGTGATAGGGGCTAGCTTCATGTCTTCAAAAAGGAAAAAAAAAGAAGTTAACCAGTTGGGGGATGGAGACTGAGAGAGGTGTGATGTCATTTACATGACACCAAACATTGAAAATGCGCCACTTCTCCACATGTCTTCAAAGTGGAGGGCTGTCTAGCTGTCAGAATCCTCCCTATGATCAGAGCATAGAACTCCTTTTTGCACAAGGCATACCTGACAATAGCCAGGCGTGAAGGAGGAGTCTCTCTGGACACTGATAGAATACTGGCAACCTCGGCTGCATGACCAGCATGGGGGTTGCTATGATTTTCCTGGGTATGTCCATCACTAGATCGAGCAGACTGTTGATCCAGGATCTGTCCCATTGGAGAGGGGCAACTATTTGCAAGCCCTGCCCCTCATTTTCTGGATTAGCGAAAACATATACCCATATTTCCTCCCAGAAGGGCCATCTGCAGAGGGCACATGTAAAGGCAGTCAAGGTATAACAGGTTTGCTACATTGAGCAGACTGAGGAATTGAAGAAACTCAATTGCTGAAACGAATATCCTGGTGGATGGTTTCTTCGACACATGAAAGATACTGTCAATGTGATTGGTTGGAAGACAAACCAGGTTGATACGAGTTAGAAACTCCTTACCTAGATGAACAAAATACTGAGATCCGACTTCTCCACATTGACTTTCCACCCTAAAACAAGAATGAGGAAGAGAAAGTTGTTCATATCATGAACCAAACTGAATTTACCAAATGTTTTTGCAGCGTAACGTCCAGTACACCACCATCACTGTGAAAGAGAATGTCCTGAAGTGTGATATGGTGTATTCCAACGTCTTGGTGAAGGCCAAAAGGATAAGATTAAGGTCAAATAGAAGGGTGCAGAATTGGTACACTACCCTGCTCCAGCCAAAGCGAAGATTTTTGTATTATACTGTCTGAATAGGTACATGGAAGTATGCATTGGACGGGACAAGACTGATCATGTATTCATTGTGTCGCACAGACAAATAGACAGACCTTGCCATCTCCATCTCGAACTTCAGGGCAATAATAAACTGATCGAGTCTGCTCAAGTCTCTGAGAGGTCTCAATTTTCCATTGGTTTTCGTAAGCAGAAATAGCCTGGAATAGAAACCCAAGAAGAGCCATTTTCAGAACACCTCCACCACCCACTTTGCAAGCAAAAGCTCAATCCTTCTGTAATATGTCCAATTTTGTGTGATTGCTCGGGATCTCCATCATGAAGGGGGACAACAAAAGTGGAGAAGGCTGCATGAACACAATCTGGCGCCCCCCCCCTCCGAAATGACTTGGATAGCCAATCATTTGTCAGAAATAGGTTGATCCAAGTCTGGCAGAACAGAAGGAGTCGGGTCGCCAGTGGGCAGGAGGGACGGAATATCATTGATGATTGATGGGAAGTTTGGGAGAGGTTACTAGAATCACCCCTTCTGTCTTTCTGTCAATGATCATTCCTTCTCTGGTATGCATCCTCTGACAGAGCTGTGCAGAAATAGGGGCTTGAATGGAGGACTAAAGGGACAACTCCTGTACCACCTGCTTTCTCACCTCAAATTCGACCCCCAAATAGAAGAGGGAACCTGAAGGGGAGGGAACACTGAGTTGCTCCATGGTGGGGTTTAAGAGAAGAAGATCACATAAGTGTGCTCTTCATATCAAGTTGAGGGTACAAAAGGCTGTTAGGGCGTTTGCCATTTTGTGGTGAACTGCCCTATTCACTACCTTGGCAATATAGCATACAGATTCCCAGGCATGGTCACTTCCGGCTTTCTCGGCTTGGTGAAAGATCGAAAGAGACACCAGGATTAGTAGGAAGGAAGCTGACACTACATTCCAGACTAACGCTGATGTGGCATTAAACACTTGTCTGTCCACTTTATAATAAAGACAGTAGTAATATCCTCATCAAGGCTAGGTACATTCAAATAATAAACATTGGTATGTGATTTGTATAAGTAAGGTGAGAAAGTTGCAGGCAATTGACTCAGTGAAAAGAAGGCCCTCGATTTACTGGAATCGCAAATTTTATCCAAGAGATGTCTGGTAATTTCTGCAATTTTTCACAACTGTGGTAAAATTCTGAAGAATGGATGTTCGTCATCTTCATTAATGTTCACCGAGGTCTTGACCTTATAAAGTAGTATTGATTGCTGGTGGAGGAATGCATTCCAACTCAGGCAAAATTCTGTAAATGTCTTCAATTGCCATTAAAATCACCACCCCACCCCCGTCATTCACAGCGGGACTGTCCTCTTCCTGTACACTCTGCATCCTGGACGATAGTATTCTGCATGGCATTGATTATGCCAAATCATCACCATGCATAGCATAAAAATTCTGCCTGTTGGATATGCTAGTAGGGCCGGTTAAGTCATTTGCAACATGGAGCATGGTCTGGCTGGAAATGCTGGTCCAGCGTGGTGGTTCACCAGTCCAAGATGACAGATTCAGGACTGCCGAAACTGTACAATTATGGTCTGCATGACTGGACATTTTGGTCAGCAGCCAGGATGGCATATGGCAAATGATATATAACTTGTGGCCTGGCCGCCAGGCAAAGTCAGAAGGTAATCTTTTACACCTAGTTTCAATGTTCCTAGTCCATTCATGGGCAGGGATAGGGACTTATGCCCAATGTGCTACCAAAGTGAGTTAAAAATGGGCTAAATTTTGTCCAACTCACTCGTTGACAATCTAGACAATTGAGCTTGCTGTAGTATGCCTATTGATGCAATTCCAATATAGCTTGAGTGGAGATGATTGGCATGGCTTCAACTGGATTTGAAGTGATCATTGCCATAGGCACTGTTTTAGGTATCTTCATCAGGGGTGGAGGTGGCATCTCTTCGTCCCCCATAAAACTGGTCAATGATTCCAAATTCAGATAAATGCTTAATAATTCATATTCAGAAGCTTCAGAGTGCGCCCTTTTTTCACAGCCCTTCAATTGCCTTTTCAAGACGTTGGACCAAACACCTTCTGCCCACATTGCACAAACCTATATGGATGTGTGGAAGAATATTTTATATAGGCCGGTCATGTCCTGTGGTTGTCTTAAACGACTTTAAAGCATCTGCACTTCTTGCACTCGACTGACATCTAACAAAAGAGAAGAAAAAAACAAACAAGTACATACAACAAATATACAAATTGTTCAAACAGGCCAACTTCCATATCTGAGATGGCCTAAGAAGTGCACAATAAACTGAAATTTAACAGCACAATACAATTACACTGGTGAAAACTTGAGTGTTACTGATCAATATCGTATGGACAATAATGATCACTAAAAAAAGGTGCATAAATATGAATAAATTCACCAGGAAAAACACAAATATCAACCTTTTGACTTATTATACCACTGAAAATAAAAGCTGGATGGTCAAAATTGATTATAAATTGCAATGGATTTTTTTTTGGTTCTGTTCATGGTGGAAAGCAAAAGTTTAAACTGGTACACATCAGAGATATGGGCAGTCACCTAGCTGGATCAAGGGGAGTTAATATGTGAGCATTACTTCCCTTTGTCTATATGATATATTGATATGGAAAAACATTTTTTCATCTTTCAGGCAGGGCAGGATTCAAAGGTAGCAGAGAGTAATTTCTTAATGTTAATGTGATCAGGTAATGTATTTGATGGAGAATGGCTGCACCTCCCCACTGTCCAACTGATTCATCTCGACTACTCACTGTAGAGTTTACATACTGAAAAATTGTTTAGAATTAATAAATTGTTTGGAATTCACTACTTAACTACGACGGTTAATTTTTAAAGTATGTACTTAAATTGTGTTATGAAGTTTTTACAGTATATAATACAGTGTCAATAGCTGGAACCTTCAAACGACATGGCAAATTAGTCTGAAAGATTAATAGGTCCAGTCAAATCTAATTATCATATGCCTGAGAAATTTGTCTTAATCTCTTATACGTCAAGATTAAGTCACATACTGTGCTCTAAGCAAGTCAACTCACCCAAACTTACACATACAGGTGAATAATATATGTCTATTGTGAATGCAGACCTCTAAACGATGTTCACATGATGTTACAGGGAATTCCTTATTTTTCCCATACATTTTATTTAAATTTGAAAGGTTCAAATATGTATAAATGTTTTACTGTACATGTCCCTTGATATAATATAGCAAAAGCATAAAAACTGAGAGCAAATTTACCATTCAGGTCAATCAAATTCTTACCTCCTGCTAAAAGTGATTGTGCCACCTCTTCACCTTGTTCACTTGGTTCACTTTGGCCACTCACCACTAAGCCTGAAGTCACAATAGAGTCTAAAGGCTGCAAATCTGTTTAAAGAAATGGTTTACAATTCACTACTTAACAACTGATGTTACTTTTATTGTGTATATATAAATGTGATAAACTTCTTAACTAAACAATAGTCTCAAAAACTGGAACCTCAAATGGACTCTATAAATGAGTTCTACTGATTCTTAGAGTAACAGAGTTTAAATTTATTTATTATATGACTGAAAAAATTACCTTTCTTTTCTTGGTCAAGACCATGTCATGTGTTGTATTCTAATTCTGTCTACTCACCCCAACTTATACCAACAGGTGAATATAACAGGTCTGGACTGAAACCAGATATCTCATGACCTTCACATGATGTTACAAATACAACAGGGACTTTGCAGTCATTATCTGACATTATCATTATAAATATAAAGTGATTTAAGATTCTATTGGCTCACCTGACAACTCGCCAGTGTTTTATTTATAGTATTATACAATTGTGATAAAGACTGCATCATATATCACTTGACAGTAATGACATGCCTTTATATGTCAATCCATCTATTATTTGTCCACCCATGTTACCAATCTGCCCTGCCTTTCATCTGTTCCTACCTTTCTAAATGTTTGCAGAAAAAAATGGGTGAGAAAGAATGAAATTGTTTTTTAACATGATGTGTTTATTTTTTATCTTTCTGATTTACATGATTCCACTCACTTACTAACTAATGCTGCTCTATTGTTCTTTTCAAAAATTAATCCTAATGCCATTAAAGCACTAAAAACCACCTAATTGAAGCAAAAAGAAATAGGGAAATTAAAAGTTAAATAAAAAAACAACTAACCTACTAATGATTATTGTTGACAGGATTTATCAACCCTAGAAAAAGTATATCCTACACCTGTAGCATTGGTTTATACAACTCATGCTAAAGGCTACTTTTCTCTGAGGGTGATCTGAAGCTTTGTATCAGACTGAGATTTCTCACTGTCAAGTTGATTTTATTATGAAATAAAATTAATTAGGGTATATAATAAACACATCCTCAGTACCGTAACTTGATCTGGGTGCTTGTATCACATCTTGTTTCATAGCAGAAGTACATCAGATCATGCTCGACCCTTTGGGTTTTGCAATATCTGATGTCCTTCTGCTATCAAATTCAACATGATAAAGTACTCAGATAAAGTTGTTGTACTGATAACCTCTATGTATCAACCTTATTAACTCATTATCCCCTACCACCACAATAACTTGTTATACTCTACCTAAATATTCTCCTGTTTGCCATGAAAAAAGGTGCATTTAACCTTGTATGTGTGCTGTGTAACACAACAGAGTGGTCATATTAGTATAGGCCTTTATCCTGCATTATGAGTTAATACGACATAAACCACTGGTTCCACCATATACTTATTAAGCATGCAACTCAACCAATAAAATTTTACCTTACATATACCGAGGAAACACTGGACAACAAAGAGAAGAAGTTTGATTTGAAAGCACCAAAAATAGAGGAGTTATTTGAAATGAAATTGATAGTAACTTTGAAATACCTATTGAAGAAAAAAGCACGAGTGACAGGAATAAGCATGAGGATAAGATGAAGAAAAAATGAACAAAGAGAGGATCAATGGATCATTAATGACAGAACCCATACCAAGAAGAGGCCATTTATAGGACAGTACCAGGTCCAATAACAAATTTAGACCCGAATGCAAATAAAATCAGTTTTGAAGGTCATATTTTCTTCAGTGGGAACTCGCAATGATTTTAATGGAATTATATATCAATTATTTATGACGTGGAAACTAATATTGGAAAGTAAATCCCTTTTGAGAACTTTGCCAAATTTCAGCTCAACTGAAGGAATAGAAAGCAAAAAAAAAATAACTGAAATCTTTCAAGTAACACCATCTAAAACTCAGTCAGTCAAATACTGTCAGTGAACCTTTGGAATACAAGCACTGATATTGCTCTCATTGCTTTACCATTATGGTATACGCTATTACCTAGCTGCTTGGCTCAGGGAATAATGAGTTAAAAGGTCAACAATTACATATAATTATAGAAATATTTCTCCATCTTCAACTCAAGTTTTGAGTGATCCTGGGTGTTTGAGCCAACACCACAAGATTTTACTGTATAATATATGTTGTCAATATGTATAGGATACTGTATGTGTACTATCTCGAGTGGACAAGTTTTTATGGCATGTGGTCAACAAGACTGCAAGTCAGCTAACTTAAAGTCAAAATGAGTTTACTTGTGATATTAGACAGTACACATACAATACTCTGTTGATTATATACTCTAATTTAAAATTAGCATCAGTTATCAGATCCCTTAACATTACTATTAGGAAACAAGAGGCCCAAGTAAGCATCATATCACTCACCTAGCACATGCGTGTCTAAAAGGCAAATGCAGTAACAAGTCAGGCGCCTTGGGTTGAAAGCCACCCATGTCTGGATAATTTCCAGCAATTTGGTAGAAATTGGCTGTATTTGACAAGTTGTTTTTAATTGACTTATTGATATACTAAAACCATGCATTTATAAAAGCTATAACTACCTTTCGTCTGTATGATTCTTTTATCCCACTGACTTCCACAAGATTGATAAGAAAATCCATGAATTAAACACAGAGAACACTATTTGTAACACAAAAAATTTTCTGTCATTATTTTATAAAAAGTTATGTCAAAGTTGGACATGTAATAGAAATGTTTAATTAGTCATTATGTTCCACTAGTTCTGGAGTTGTTTGATTTGGTTTGGTTTTGTGCCTTACGGCACAGCAACACAAGTAGGTTATTTAGTGCTGAGGCAATTGGAGTAAAGTGCCTTGTCCAAGGACACACCACTGTAGGTGACACAGGCTGGTCTGGTGGTAGGACTCGAACACGCACCCTTTCGGTCATGAGTCGAGCATGCTAACCACTGATCCACCGCAGCTCGCCTGTAATTGCTTGATAAAGCAGTTATGTTTTACACAAAGTCAAAGAGGAACATCACATTGCTTTCACATAATGGACACCTCATGCTGCCTTTTTTCTGTCAAACATTGTCTGGCTCCTCTTTCATACATTTGGCTGCATAGTTGTTAGTTTCAGCCACAGTTCTTTTATTTAATACCAGGGGTAAATATTTAAAGAAGAAATCTATCTCTTTGTTTTTCTTCCCTCATCCAAAACGAAAGTTACACTTTCAGTGAACTCTGTGACTTGCGGATGTGGCCCTTTTGTCCACACTGAACTGTCTTCATCATCCGCTTCTATCTCAATTTCTGACAGACTGGACAAAGACAACAATTCAATGTCACTGCCAACACTTTTTACATCAATATCATCAATTTTGTCCTCTGAAAAACCTGAAAATTACAATTCCGAATCACTAGCAAAAGCCATTGTTTCCACTGTCAACAACGGCATGTATCAACTATCATGTGGTAGAAAATTCCAGAAAATCCCTGTATTTAGTAGCCATATTTAGAATATGACGTCTTTCATAGCAAGAACCATCATTTGTTAACACTATTTTGATTGGTTAAATGTCCTTTTACTGCCCATTACTGATTAATAAGATCGTTTGTAACATGAACATACAGAGCAGATCTGTCCATCACTGGGGTCTAGTTTTTGTATAGTTGAGTTGCTTTCTCTGAGATGCAATCACAGGCAAATTTTTATGGGTGTTGGTAAAAGAGAACACGAAAACGGCAGTTTAATGAATGAACAGTCGAAATGCAATAGTCACTCAAGAATGAAAATTTTGTCACACTGACCCAGTTTTTCTGTGGCTGAGCTACTTTCAATGACTTGTATGTACATACCAATTTTCAGAAAGGTAGGTGAAATACAGTCCAAAATACTAAAGATGCAACAAACGAATAGCTGAAAATAGCAAGTCACTCAAGTCTGAAAAATGCATCAAAATGACCTAGTTCTGGTATGGCTGAGTTGCTTTTGCAGAGATGTATCTGCATATCAATAAGTGTAGCAGGCATAGGTCCAAGATGTTGGAACTGTAATGAATCAAAGATGAAAATACAAAAGTCACTCAAATATACAAATTAGGTCACAGTGACCTAGTGTTGGTTACTTTCATTAAGATGTAATCATGTACAGTAAAACCTGTCTTGAGAGACCACCTCTTCTGCTAACAAAAAGTGGTCTCTCATAACAAGTTTGTGCAATATGACAGTTTTTAAGCTCAAAATTCAACAGGGCTTTTAAGGAAAAATACCCACAATTACTGTAAATGCATTTTCTTCTTTATTCAGTTTTTTTTTTAAATAATCCATTCATTTCATCTGAAAATAATTTTACACAGCAATAAGGATATACCTCTATCATACTTGAAAATCAGGTGTACATTAGTAGATGAACTGCAAAATTAACCAAGGTAACATTTATTTATCTGCACTCAAGCTAACTTCACATGTTCATAAATTTCAGAGTTACTTCAAATGTAGCATAAGAATTGCACAGTTAGCTATTATAACACTTATTTAGTTTGTGTATGAATTGCACTGAAGCCATTTTGATCAGGATTTTGGTAAATATGGAATATTTATGAACCAATGAATGAAATAAATACAAAAAACAAAACAAAAAAACCCCCAGAATTAACCCATTCAGAAACAAAATAAATGTATCGCGAGACAAAAGCCAAATGCTCAATTCACCGATGACATAAAGAGCTTAACTCTATAAACAATGGGTGTAACTGGCTGCACTAGAGTGAACAGATGATGGCTTGGTGTTTGGGTTTAATAACATAAAAAATATGCAAAAAAGAACATGAACATTCCACAATGAAAATCAAATCCAAAAAATGATAATCACTTATTAAAGACAAAGATCTAATTCATTGCTGGCATTACAGATTGACTCCAAAGACAAACAATGTACTAGACCATTACAGTGCAGCCCTTTAAGAATGTTTCTCATTATGACATTATTGGTTTTGTGCAGTTTTTGCCAAAGACAAAGAAACAATATGAAAATTGTTTGAACTGTTCAATTGACTATGTACATCCTTAGATACTCCCTTTAAAGAAGGAATTGTTAATCATAACAGTGATTTACATGACTTCGACACTACAATGGTGGTTAGTGACATGTACTTTAGTCTGGTTTATGGTCTGTAATATACGATGCTACCTGCATGACCTGCAGATTTTAGAAAACAGGTAGACAGACAACTATTTTGCTGTTTAAAGCAAGCCTCCTATGTGGTTGTGTTTAAAAAGGAATAAATAAAGGTCATGGTGTTTCTCTTTGTTCTTGCAATGCAGTCTTTCACAGCAATGTTGTTTAGAACAATCTGCACTTTGCCTGCAGACCCTCCTAAGCAGTGGTGGTTACAAAGGATTAAATAAAGGTCAGTGGTGTTTATCTGTTTTTGCAATCTGGTCATTTATAGTAGTGTCAAAATGCTTATTTTGCCTAAAATTCATGGTCACTGATTGTGTTCTGCAGGTGGTTGCTCATGACAGTGCATTGATATAATAAAATTGATCCATGCATGATGATTGTGGTTCTCTATGACTGCTGATAGTCCAAAGCAGAGGTCGCTGAAGACAGGTTTTACTGTACCAATTTTTAGGAGTTTAAGTGAAATGGAGTCAGATATATTGTAGGTATAATATAGAAACAGCTGAAAATACAAACATCACTAAAGCATGCAAAATTTGGTCACACACTGACCTTGATTCGGTATGGCTGAATTACTTTCACCCATATGTATCCATATATCAAGTTTCATGAAATAGAGTCTAACATATTAAGGATATAATTAATGAAAAGTTGCAAATACACAACCACACAAGCATGCAAATTAGGTCAGTGACCTAGTTTTGGTATTGCAGAGTTCCTCTTACTGAGATGTACCCACAAGCTAATTTTTGTAGGTATATGTGAAATAGGTCCGAGATATTGAGGGGGTAATAAAATACTGTGGGTAATGAATAAAAAATGAATGAATGGGCAAAACTCTATATCCCCTTCCAACTTCATTGGCTTGGAGCTAATTAAAATATGAGAGATGGAATCAAAATTTTTATCAAAAGTTGACCTACATCCTGACCCCACTACCTCACCCATGGACTTGACCCTGTAGTAGGAATAGTAAAATCTCATAGGTCAGTGTGTAATGATGTTATATTCCACACATTAAGTGTATTGGTTATGGAAATATATGAAAAAACTTAAAACGAATAAATGTCCCCATTTTAATTCTTGATCCCATGGTTCCTACCTTGGGGCAGGAGTGATAATGAGAGAAGGGGAGTATGTGATATTATATTCGAAATATGAAATGAATCGGGTAAGGGGTTACTGAGTTACAATTGCTGGAAAAAAAAACTTTAACCAAAATGTGTCCCCAATATAATTTTTACCCATAACCCCACCCAGGGGCAGAATCCAGGGCCAAGGGTGTTAGTTAGAGAAGGGGTGTATGTGATGATGTTATATTTCAAACATAAAGTGAATTGGTCAAGGGGTTATGGTAATAAAAAGTGGTGAAAAACACTTTCACCAAAATGTGTCCCTATTTTAATTCCTGACCCCATGGCTAAACCCATGAGCAGAACCAAAGGGGTAGGAGTGGTAAAGAGATGGGGAGTAAATGATTATATTCCAAATAATCAACAACATATCATTCACCTGGATAACTGTAGCTTGCAAATGCAAATTCAAACATGTACTGAAACTGTGGAGTGGAAAGAAAAGTTTGGCACATTTGGTGGCTATTAATGTTGGTGTAGCTCATCTTCTTTTTTAGGCCATATATACAGAAGATTAAATCATAACAAATTCTCTTGTTGCACATTTGAAGTTGTTTTTTTTAATAATATCCTTGCATTTTATTTTTGAATGTTCTTGGAATAGAAAAAAGTAACTATTCTTGTATGTCCAAAAACATGAATAAAATATGAAATACTTTCTTGGCATGAAAAGATCATATTGGTCTTTGATAGTCAACCTGCATTGACTCCTGGATGTCTCCCTGCCTCCTGAGGACTAGTCCCCAGTTCTTTTCATAGCCTAACATTTGAGGTATATATACACTTATTTCGCACTACAAGTGGAGCTAATTTAAGCAGTCAGCATGGATTTCTGGGTCTGTTCATACACCCCTCTCCGGGGGTCATTACTTGGAAACCACTGAGATCCCCACACAGTATAGCCATGGGGGCTCAGTGGTTAAGGCATTGGATCCATGACCAGAATGGCATGGGTTTGATTCATGCAATAGGATCAACCTGGATCAACTACCAAATTTCTCAGAATTTTTTGTTAAGGCCATGGGTTTCTTGTTGTTCATCTTGGGTGAGCTGGATCTGCAAGGCAGTGAATGTTCTCCTAACATATTATGACCATGTAATGTATGTGAAGAAAAAAAAGAAATTAAGAAACGACAGTTGTACTCACCTTGATCTTGCTTGTGTGATCTGTTCTGGCAACAGAAATTTCTATATATCCATAGCCACTTCTTCAGGTACCTGCGAAAGGCATACACCAAAATCACAACTGATACTGCTCCAACACCAAAAACACTAATGGCAATTAGTGCAGCATTTAGACCCTTGCCACTGCTGGAAAAAAACACAGTCCAAAAATCAAATTGTGTTAGAAAATGGTGTAACATGTTTTTCTGATCATAAGAAATGATGTCAAATTTATCTAGTTCTTTCTGAGGCAGCAGAACAAAAAAAAAACAGAAACAAATGCTGTCATTTAACATAACCTGTTTCAAGTATGGCTCAAAGAAAAATTGGTTTTGCAGAATAACTTTTGTTCACGAGTAAGTTCTTTGAACAAACCATGCGGATGGTTTGCTCATAGTGTAATAAAGAAACCTATAGATTCTACATGTTCTAGGGTCTAACATTCAGAGGTTACAGTCATGGCATGTCTCATACGAAAATATTGGTTTCTACACTGCAAGTTTTGTTCAAGACCACATACCTTGACCAAGGTCATTGAGACCTGTTAGTCAATAATCTCCAGAGTTAACCATGCCCTACTAGTGCCTACATAGATGATTATTAAACACAGGGTAAGCATACAATATGCTGTTGACAGTACTCATATTCACAGAATTATGGCTATTGATAGGCTTAAGGCATCACTATGTCTTGTAAACATGTGAGCATTCACATTTTGTCATTGATTTCAGCCATATATGTTGCTAAGCATCATCTTAGCAAGGTCTTAAATGAGCAAGATGGCCCTTGATCAACTTAGAATTGACATCCCAACATCTTGTGATGATTCTAGCATCTATACTTTTGTTGATTTCAACCAAATTTCCTGAAAAAAATCATCTCAGCAAGGTTTCCAATATGTTTGATCAATTAATTTTTACCATATTTTTCAGAGTTTCAGCCCTTGGTTGACTCGGAATATTCTAGCTAATGGCTTATGGAAACTAGCACTGACATTTGTTTTTGACTGTAATTATCATCCCACGCCCTATTTTGACGCAGTGTTATAAACTCCCAGTTCACAAGAGAATGCATCTTTCAATGGCATCACAACCACAACATTAATGTACACTGATCAACATCGAGTCACACAGACAGAAAAATTTGTCAAAAATCGTATCCTTATCGGTTGTGAAATGAAACAAAGATACATACCATGAAAAAAATGCCATTTAACTAATTCTCTTTTTTTCAATCAGTAAGTCCTTATAAAAATCCTTGCTAACTATTCTGATGGGGCAAATCAACTTCCCGCCATAATAAGCATCCAGTCTGCTACTCAACATGTGTTAGCAACGTGACTCACAGCTGATAACTGCATCAGTAACACTGTTTAGAAAAGTGTACAGTGTTATACAGTTTGATGTGGATCTGTCATAACTGATTTTCAGAGGTGGTTCTTTGTTGTTATTATAATTTGTGGAAATTTACAAGAAACATACTTTTACGACATATTTCATAATTAAATTAGTATCCTTTACATTTTTGCTTATTTAAATCAAAGTATTAGGATTTTTTATCTGATAATTAAGCAATTTTACTTTAACAGTAAATTTTCAATAATCTTTTAAGACAATCTTGATATTTAACTTATTTTGACCAATTTATTTTTTTAAGATTTTTTTGATAATGGCACGAATGATAATACAGTAGGACCCCGCTATAGCACGCTTCGTTATAGCACGAATTCGGATATAACATGATCGTGGCATGGCTCCCGAAATTTCATCTATTTTTTCGTACATGAAAAAAATTAATTTTTTTTTCAAAGTACGAAAAATAACGTGTAAAAAATTAATTATCATTTTGGGGAAGAGATCGTGTACGAATTCGGAATTTAAATAATTTCGCCAATTTCTTGAACTACTTCAAAGTTTTGTGCCAAAATAAACAAGAGTTTGATTTAATAATTTGGCAAGCTGTATTGTATTCTTGAAGAAAAAGTCTTATGATTGCATCTTTCTTTATATGAATAAAGATGCTGAACATTTCTATTTGTGAATGTTCATTTCAAATGTGTCAGTAGTCAATCACTGCACTTTGATCTAAGTTTATTTTTGAAAGATGTCAGCTCATTTTAAAGCTGATAAGTGTTAATCTTATTATTACTTATACATGAACAATAAAGTCATTAAGTCTTCTATGTGTTTGTCTTCAATACATTCTGTGTACAATCGTTGCTCAAACAATAGCCGACATATGTTTGCTCATTCAACTGCATACACAGCCAAGCACCAAACAATGCAGTGGTTGATATAAGATTCGCACCTGAATTTATAAATCAATTAATTGAAGTCATTGACAATCATCAAAGTCAATCTCAAAGCTAAAGGTTGTTCAAACCATGCGGCAACGATTTATAAAACATCAAAAAAAATGAAAGCCGCCAACGCGCACATGTGGCTTGGAGGTGTTGTTAGAAAATCACCACACAATCAGTTGATCAGTGAATAATATTGTACATTCCCTATAAAAATAACCCCATTGTTGATTAACAATTATTCTTGCTGTAGTTGTTAAAACAAATAGGTGTCAGAGTTTTAATTAGTAGTTATTTACAATGGATAACAGTACACGGAAATAGGGGAGTCCAGGATACATTTGCATTTATGCTTCAAATAAGTAATCAATTATTGAAAAGATTTTGAATATATATTTACTAAATTAATACCTATAATCGACTTAGTACACTTACATAATACAACCGGATTTTTTGGCATTGGAGAACAATGGTGATGTTAACTTCTTGTCTATGTACAACTAGGCACTGCCTCTGCATGGAGCTGTAAACATTATATTTCTCGCTTTTTTGTATCAATAAATTATTGTCCTGTCTCAAAAACAAAATCCAATCTTTTTTTGTTAGTACATGATTATAATTATATCTGGACTCGGAGCATTCATACCTTTTCATAAAACAGAGAAAAATAACTCATGATTTGTTTTGTACACTATTAAACACACAAATTTAGTAACTTCCATTCTTGGGGCACTAACATTAAAAAATCTACCATTTGTAGACAGTAAAACTTGTCAGGAAAAAATATAATTAAAGTCTTGATTTTTGGATTTCTTTCATCATCTTTTGCAGTTATGGCCACCCTATGCTGTAACACAATGACATTGGCTGTTGACCCTAAAATCAATATGCCTCTTCCATACCTTAATCCCCTCAACAAACTTTGGTCAAGTTACATGGTCTAGAACTAAAGTTAATAGGCAAAGATGATTTGTATTTTTTCAGTCACAATGACCATGACCTCTGAACTTTTGATCCCATAATCAATACGCTTATTTTCTGCCCAAATTGTTAAGTCATCCACAAACTCTGGTGAAGGTACATGGTAATTCCACCCCTAACTTGTACAGCAGAGTGCAATCAATGATTACATGACTCACTACTATGAAGCTTTCAGTAGCCATTGTAAATATTAATTATCACAGAAAATAAAATCAGACTAAAGTGATCTTGACAACAAATTGTTGGCCCATTTTCTAATAAAAGTTGCTTTGCAATTTTTTCTCTTTACATTTCAACTTTAAATATTTTTAAAGTTTAAAATTTAAGATTTATTTGGCACTATATAGCCAGTATTGTGCTGACATACCGATAAACCACTTACCAACTACCTACCTACCTACCAATTAAACTACCTGCATAAATAAATAAATTACATACACACTGTGACAGGGCATAAAAGATATAAAACAATAAAATAATATTCTTTCAAAAGATATCAAAGTATAGGTACTATAATAAGTTCTTTAAAAAAAAACTGAGATTAATGTTGCTTTTGCATCATTTGTTTATTAAATCATTGTTCTTAAAATTTGCTTGAGAAGCTAATATCGCTGTCCACCTCTAGAACCCCTATTTTTCGAGGTCAAAGTTACATGCTTTGAGTTACAGCTAGTAGTGTAAGCAAAGTTCACACATCAACAATTATGGTAACCTTGATCAGCCAATACAGATAAAACCTCACATTAATTGCTACACTCACTCATATGTACATTACACAGTTAACCTGCTGAGAGTAATCTATTACAATATACAATGTATCCTCATTAATATGAAACATTTACTGTTGAATAAACATATTGAATCCTACTTCTAACAGAACTGGACAAAAACGGCCTTCTGAATAGGATAGGATGTATATAGCATGAAAGAATCTATGTGGTCATGAACACAAATACTTTACCCATGTTAGTAAAGCATAAAATGTAGGTTACAGTGACCTTTGGTTGTAACGGTGTAGTAGTAACAGGGATGCTTCAATTATCAAGTTACATGACTGGAACATTAAAAGCCTCCCAAAATGAACTTCAAACACAAAATTTCAACAAGGTCATTGAAGCATGTATGATAGATCAAAGATTGCAACAAGGATGTTAAACTTATCAAGATGCATCCACTTACCAAGTTTCATGATTCTTAGTAGGATAGTGTGCATTTAACATGACAGAATCACATGTGGTTGAAATATTGGTCACAATGAACTTCTTTTGTTGTAAGGGTGTGGAAGTAACAGAGATGCAAATCATCCAAATTTAACAATACTAGCAAGAACAGTGCCTGAGAAATGAACATCAAACACAAAATTTAACCCATTACAGTGAAGTGTAAAATATGGACCATAATGACCAACTACTGAAATGAGTAGTGCTCATCAAGAAGCATCTCCTCACAATGTTTTGTGATCTTAATAGGACAGTATGTAGACAGCATATAGAAAACCTATTTGGTCATGAACTGCAAAAACTTAACCCACAGCAGTAAAATGTGAGATGTAGGTCAAAGTGACCTTTTTGTATCGATGTGAAATTAAGAGATGTATACAATCATCTAGTTTAACTAATCAAGCATGAACAGTAAAAACAAAAAATGTAATCAAAGTCAGTGAAGCATGAAACATAGGTCAGTGATCTACTTTTTTGATGGGGATGGAGTACTGCTCAAGATACATCCTCTCACCAAGTTTCATGATTACAGCCATAACAGTATTATACTGGATGTAAAAAACCTATGCGTTCATGAGAATAAATGCACAAACAGTAAAATGCAAAATATAAGTCACAGTTACCTGTTTTGTTGTAAAGATGTGGTACTAGTAGAGATACATGCAATCATCTAATCTGATGATTCTGGTATGAATAGTGCTTGCGACTGAACCCAAGTGAAGCATAATATACTGGTCACAGTAACCTACTTTTATTACAGTATAGTGCTCATCAAGATGCATCCACACACGAAGTTTCATGAATCTAGGTAGAGCACTATTTATACAGGATGCAAACAACATATCTGGTCATGAGTTAAATGTGAAAACTTAATCTAAGCCAGTAAAAATCTAAAATATAGGTCACACTGACCTTCTTTTGGTGTACGGGCATGGTTCTAATAAAGATGCATACAATCATGTTTGATGATTTTAGCATGAACAGAGCTTAAGAAGTAAACTTAAAACAAAATATAAGCAAAGTCAGTGAAGCATGAAATATGGGCCAGTGAACTACTCTTGTGATCAGGGTGTTGTATTCATCAAGATGCATCTCCTCACAAAGTTTCATGAATAGTATATAATACAGGGTGCAAACAAAAGTCCCTTGAAGGGACTGACACTCTACTAGCTGAAAAGAATTTCCAGGAATTCAACATAAGACCATTTCTTCCTTTTAACTGCTGAGTATTAAAACCATCTCTGATATTCTTCAGCGATAACAAGATTAATTTTCACAATTTGCTGCTGTGGTAGACATACTGAATGTCAGATTTGGCACCATTTCATTTAGGACCAAGTCGACATCATTATTAGTCTTTTGGTGAAAACCCTATGTCAATATGACCATCTTTTCATGGGAAAGTAGTGATAGGAAAGTTTTCAAGACAGCTAATGTGGCATCCATATTGGAGGTACAATTTGCACCATTTTCATTTAGGACCAACTAGATATCATAAGAAGTCTTTTGGTGAAATATTTGTTGATATAGCCATCCATTGGGAAGAGTAGAGACAATATTTTCAAGACTGAGGGTCAGTTTGCATCATTTTCATTTAGGACCAACTAGACTCCGTAAGTCTTCTGATGAAAACCAAATGTCAAAATAACTTTCCAATTATTATAGGAGGAGTAGCAATAACAAGATCAGCACCATTGTAATTTAGGACCAACAAGACATTACAAGAAGTCTTCTGGTGAAAACCATATGTTGATATGACTTTCCATATTGCAGGAGTAGTGATAACAAGATGGCTGCTGTAGTGGCCATATTGGATGTCCAAGAGGCACCATTTTCATTTAGGACCATATAGACCATGAGATAAATGTGTGTATGTTTCAAGATAATCCTCCAAGTAGTTTAGGAGAAGTAAAAACAACAAACTTGTGCTGACGAATGGATGGTCAATGGATGACAGACAATCCCATAAGCTCTTCTGGTCTATGACCAGTAGAGCTAACAAGATTTTCAAGATGGCTGCCATGGATATCATATTCACACCATTTCCATTTAGCACCAACTAAACGTCACAAGAAGTATTTTGGTGAGAGCACAATGTCGATATGACTAGCCATCTAGGTGTAGTAGCAATAATAAGATTTTCTAGATGGTCATTGTGGCAGTCATATTGGAGGTCAAATTGGCACCATTTTAATTTATGACCAACTAGACATCACAAGAAGTCTTTCAGTGAAAACCCCATATTGATATGACCATCCATTCATGAGGAGTAGCAATAACAAAATTCTCAAGATGGCCACTGTAGTGGCTATATTGGATGTACAAACAGCACCATTTTCATTTGGGACAAACTAGACCATAGGATGAAAGTGTGTGTAAAGTGTCATGACGATTCTCCAAGTAGTTTAGGAGGAGTAGTGATAACAAACTTGTGCTAGCAGATGCACAGATAACAGACCATCCCATAAGCTCTTCTGGCCTATAACCAGTAGAGCTAAATACCTATTTGGTCATGAGCAAAATGCAAAACTTAACTTAAGCCAAATGTGAAATATATGTCACTGTGACTTTCTTTTGTTGCACGAGAGTGGTACTAAAGAGATGCATACAATCATCTATTCTGATGATTTTAGCATGAACAGCACTCAAGAAATAAACTTTAAACACAGGATTTAAGCAAAGTCAGTTAAGCATGAAATATGGGTCACAGTTACCTACTTTGTGATTAGGGTACAGTACTCATTATGTATCCCTACACAAAGTTTTATGATTCCGGGTATAACAGTATTTATACAGTGTATAAAAAAACAAGAAAAAAACAAAACAAGCTAAACACAAAAACACAACGAAGAAAGTACCAATACCCCCTCAGCCTCTTGACCAGGCAGAAGGTGCTATGAAACCCACTCCAAACTGTTGCCTAGGACCTAGGAGAAAGAATGGTTGATATTCAGTGAGGCTGTACGTATGTGAATTCTTTTATCTGAGCAGACACTGATGTTGATGCTAGAGGTAGTAAAATATATCTCCTCTACTTTGTACAGGTGAGCTAATATATTTATAAAACAGACCCCCAGACCCCCCCCCCCCCATACCAGGCTTATCACAGGAAATTTACTTTATATATATCTTTATATGCCATAGTTCATGTATAGGAGCAAGCATGTATGGCAAAAGCTGCCCCATGAGATTTCCTATATGATGTGCCTAGCAGTACATGTTATCACATCTCACACACACATATACTTATAGAGAAAGAGAGAGCAGAAAATAAATTTGCTCCTTTTTTTCCATTTTTTCCCCCCTGAAACTGGTATGAATTACCTCTGTGTTTGGTCTGGTATGCTCCTTGTTCCATTATTAATCACAGTTCCATTACCGTTATCAACATCTCCATCTGGGAAACAATATTATGCAAATGTATCTTTTCTTTATTACAAATTAATTATTTAGTCATCTATTTTCATACTGTGAATTCACTATTATTACTGTTATACCAATTTTTGTGGATTTCATCTTTGCTACAAATCACAAGTTTTAAGACCCAACCAACAATATATTTCCTGTGGAATCAACAGAATCTCTGCCACAATAGACGAATTTAAGTACTAATAAAAATCTCATTTTTCATAACGCCATGAAAATTTATACCCACAAAATTAAATGAATACACAGTATATTATAAGTAACTTTGAATTTTCAAGATGTCTTCTGAATGATGTAAAAGTGGGCATAAAGTTGTTTCAAACATGGATATACTCAGATTAGCAACCGACTACCAATAGTACACACTGTACATAAAAGTATTTCACTTGCAGAAAAAAAGTGACGATTGATGTGGATTGCTCTGAAGCTGCAAATCACTTGCTATGATCCATACACAGTATATAGTGGTCCTCCTCTTGAAGCCCCTCTCAAAAGATGTCACCCCTTTTTAAAGGCCACCTCACCCAATACTAAAATAGTATATTTTTATCATTCTGTCCCCTTCACGAGAGACCACCTGATTTATATGGCCAGCTTTTGTAAGCAAAATGGATAGCCTTATAAGAAGGGAACCATTGTATATGTTGTTTCAGAATATTTAAACTCTTTGTTATAAAAGATATGAATACATATATAGAATCTCCATGAATGCAAGAATAATTGTCTGACTAGCAATCAGTATAAGTACTTAGAGTAATAAGTGATGCAATAATGTCACAACATTCAGTGTAATTAAAAAAGTATGTCCTTAGGACAAGGACATGGACCAATACTACACAGTTATCTAGGGTTGGGTATTGGCATCTCACTTCTGACCAATATATATCATGATGCTCAACTTCCAATACATGACATGTATTGACAATACACATTTAATGCTATTCAAACATTTGTACTTGTAAATTGTTTTGCTTGCCTGACTCAAGCCATATTTTACTGATATGTACCATTTACAAAGGATATGGTAGAACACTAGTTGTATCATTAGTTGTGCAGAAAGATGTGAAACTAAGACTAAGACATGTAATATTTGTTGGAAATTTCTTGCTGAACCAATACAGTTAAGAATGGTTATCAGTTACCATATTGGAGTGTAATATCAAGCTATATGCTACTTTATCAGTATACCAATCCAGCCCTATTCTTGATGTCAGGGTCAGTGGTTGGATGGGATTAGAAGTGGACTGATTTACAAAAAAAAAAAAAAATTTATACAAATTTGAAATCAATTCATTAATAAGCTTCACAAGTAGTTAAACTATACTTAAAACTAACCCTACTACATTTGTCATTCACAACAGATATGATACCAATTTGTTTTGAAAAGACCATGCTTGAAACTAAGCCCAACCAAGGCCACTAATATGAAACGATATGGATTCAGGACCAAAACCATCACTCAGAGAGAATTAAGGCACCAGGAAAAAGAGCACTGAGCTTCTCATCAGGAAACTGCCCTTCCAGAATCTGATACATAAAATTTCCCAGGATTTCAAGGCAGATTCCTGATTCCAGAGCTCTGCTGTCACAGTCATTGCCCTTCAGGAGCCTACTGAGGCCTATCTGACTGGTCACTTTGATGAGAAATGAGAAGTAAACTTTTTTCAAACAAAACCCGCACCCAACTTCCCTTTCCTCCTCTTTGTCTGTGATGTATGGGATTAGTTTCAAGTGTGCTGAATGTATTAAATAACAAGTCTGCTTTAATCCATTGAAGTATCAACAATGTTTAACTCGAAAAAATTTTAAAATTGGCAATATGAACTGAATGAAATGAAAAATAGCTCACCATTTTCTTGTGTAGGTTTAGAGCCTCCACCTGCTGGTACAGTGGATGGTGTGGTTATGTACGTTTCACCTGGCTTGTTACTGGTATTCCTTGATGATGAACTTGTGACTGATGGAGGATCCCTATATATTAATTCAATTAATTAAATTTCTTATATATTATCATATGAATATAATAGACTGGTCCCCTGTTCTTCTTTTGTCTACTCAATATTTACATGATATTTTCACAGGATATGTTTTCCTCTTTACTAATAAATATGCTTTGAAAGAGGTTGATCATCGTGCTTTTTGCAAATCCTGGAGAAAACATCAACTGAAAAAGGTACAATTCTTGTTATAATGTAATCACAGGAAATACTGGTTCTCTCTTGCACAGTATGCTGATAATGGACAAATGAAAATCACAAAAATAACTATCAGTACCTCCAGTTTTT
The DNA here is from genome assembly GCA_029931535.1 of Margaritifera margaritifera. Classification (NCBI taxonomy): domain Eukaryota; kingdom Metazoa; phylum Mollusca; class Bivalvia; order Unionida; family Margaritiferidae; genus Margaritifera; species Margaritifera margaritifera. The sequence goes on from JAQPZY010000850.1 coordinate 516,477, forward strand.
CCATCAACTCTTTGTGAAAAAGCAGGGATAAAGTAGGGCACCTTTTTTAAATAATCAGTTCGGGAAAAAAGGGGAAAATAGGGATGTTTTGTATAGAAAAATAGTATGAAATTTATGCAAATTACAAAAAAAATAGAACTTTTACTTGACTTGCCTTCATAAACTTGAACAAAAGTATGCCCTTGCTCACACACTTAACTGCCTCTTTAGTCCAGATTTCCCCAATCTTCTTAAACACCCTGCTCCACATCACATATACTACATGAATTCGCTTCACTATGGCCATTCATGCAGTGTGTAATTGATTTCAACATAAAACTTTTTATAAAATGTAGGGATAGTACCCAATTTTGGAAAATGTTGGGAAAATTGGGAGTCTGACAAAAAAGTAGGAAAAAGTAGGGCCACTGGAAAGACTTTAACTCACTACTAATCCTAGCAAAAACAAAGTAATGGATGTAATTGCTAGTTTCCTGCACCTCAAAAGCAGCACTTACCAATCTCTAAAAGCACAAGATGGCTTTTCTGTATTTGAAACCATCTGAAGTTGAATTATTACAGGTGTTCCCAAAAAAAGAAGGCAGAGTTTAATGAGGATTCATCCTAGCTCCAGGTCTTTGCATGATTAAGCTGCATGAGCTAACCCAATACACAATATGTATGGTGCATTTACAGCCATGTTTATACGAGTTAGAAATCACATGCAAATATGTAATAAGGCTGCACACACACTGCATTTTTAGACAAGATGATAAAATGACCAATGTACCATCTGTATTCTTATCTGTATGATTTTGCTGAGATAACAAATTTAAGCAAATACCAAAATACAAATAATTATTACTTTCTCAAAGGGAAAAAAATAGTTTATTGTGGCTGGTTAAAAACGGAATGGGATATAAACTCATGGGTAGAAAATGGTTACCAAAAATGCAAGTTACTAATGAACTTTGGACTATGTATATGGCATAGAAGTGACTCTTCTTGTGAGTCATTGTGACCATAACCTTTTAACTTTTGAATCTATCTCAAATGTAAGCCATCCACAAAGTCTGGCCTAGATAAAAGACAAAGAACTCAAGTTGTTTTGCAAAAATAATTTTCCTTCTTTTGGTTTCAGTGACCATGATCTTTCACCTATTGACCCCAAAGTTGCCCTCGTCTCAAATCAAACCATCCATACATTTATTCATGGTTTGTGGCATAGGACTCGAGTTATTTTGTGGAAACTATATACTTTAAAAGGAGTCCATATGACCTTGACCCTTGACCTTTTAACCCCAAATCAATATTTGTCTTTCTTGTCTCAAATGCAAGTCATCTTCAAAGTTCAGTCAATATTTTGTATTCCTGAAATAAAACTTTTGGGTTCCAAAACATACTCCATTTGGGCAAATATTCTTGAAAGATGTCATAAATTTGTTAACATATAGGTAACAAGTTTGATGAGGGAAAGAACTCTCAACGAAACAAAAAAAAGTGAACTGAAGAATATCTGATTCAGAATTTATTAAAATTAAAAAAATGAAGAAAATAATTTTTTGTTTAATGTTTGACATTTTAAAGGTTGGACCTTAGTCTCTGAACCATTCTCAACTGAGGTCCAACAAACTGGGGATACCTGGCACATAGAAGAATTGTCAGCATTTCATTAAGATATACAGTTTTGAAATATTTGATTAAAATATGGATAAAATTGGTCATTTGTCTAAGGACTGAGATCCTATTTCTAAAAACATTTCATTCACTTAAATATATGTAGCAACAAAAGGAGCCAGTGACTGTGTTGGCACTGAAGACATCTAAATTAAACATTGTCTGGCCAGTATTACGCTCCTAAGGACAGTAAGAAATTTCAACCATTTTATAGAGGTGTCCAATATACTGAGGGTTGGTTATTGGTTAGTATTAGAGGGGCCAGAATAATTGGACAGTACAGGAGGTTAGTTTACAGAGGGGCCAAGATGGATCTCATTTGGATGTATGTGATACAGTCATGAATGAAATGATCAATTTTGCAATTCAAGATGATTTCTGTCAATAACATGATTTACTCTGGACCTAATTGAATAAACATGTTGATTTCAATATATATTTATCTATATCTATCAATTATATGGAATATAGATCTATTTCATTGCTCTTTCTGTAAAAAATATAATCACCTATTCTTACCTTTTACAAGAGCAATCCCTTTGTACCAGTTCCAAAGGGCAGTCTTTGGGGAATCGTCTACAGTCATAATGGACTGTTCCACAATATCCCCTTTCATAATTGCATATACAGGGGTGGACACAGTTTTGTCCTGAAGCATCACAGCGTGTAACCTTCAAATTATCTGGAATATAACCACATTTTTGTGCGGTGGTCAAACAGTAGAAAATCACCATGAATAAACATAGCATGTCAGAGCAATTTTCACATTAATAAAAACCTCATTAGAAAACAAGCATCTTACCTGCCACTGGTTATGTAAGATTTGACTGAAATGTGATTTTTATTCTTTTAAAGAAGTAAAAAGAGGTATGAATGTCACAGAAAGTTCACATACAAAGTTTAATTAGAGTGACCAATAGCTAATTTTGAAAGACAATGGATAACAAATGGCACAGGATACATGGCTTAGACATAGGCTTGTACTGTAGTATCATATATATTCATGGATCTCAATTTTCATGGTTTTGTAAAAAAAGAAGAAGACATTTTCGTGGGTTTTTTTAATTCGTGGTTTTGACTGTCAAAGTTTGCATATTTAACTCTGTGGATTAACCTCTACAAATACCCAAAATAAAGAGAACTAAAAACAAAACTATACTAACAACAAATAGTGGTCACTTTAATGGTTAAAACAATACTACCACCTGTATAAGCAGAAATCAAACGCCAGTCAAGATCAATGCAGCAACAACACTAAGCTAATCATTTATTAAAGTACATGTGCATGATCTCTTCCTAAAAACACTGTCCATACAGTTGCACCATCAGTACTTTCTGATGACCATGGCATTAACACAATGGCTAAAGAGTGGTAAAATTCAACATTGATCCCCATCCGTTTTGATAATGTCATCATTCCACATGTGTACCAAACACATGACCAGCTTCCCCTTGCTCAATGCAGTTAGCAGGCAGCGTCTATATTGGATGTGTTTCAAGCCCATCAAAGTGTGAACATGCTAGCTAAATTGAAAGAAAATGGAATTACTCCTTTGTTTGTGCCCGACTTATGTATGAACCAACTTCAACCACTAGACTTTACAATAAATAAAGATATATGCTAAACAGGTCATGGAGTTTCCCATGGAAAAGGAAGACATCACTGGTGAAGATCAGTATACTGTATTAGTGGAACTTAAAACTTCATCAATCAAACCAATATATACTGAATGGATAATTGCAGTTCACATGAAAATGTGTGAAAGATTGGTCCTAATTATCCATGGCTTTGTGAAAGCTGGACTAAATAAACAACATTTTCAGAAATATTTACATGACAAACATTTGTGTGTACCAGCAGAATTGATTGACATGATATTGATTCAGTGGTTTTGTCTGATAATCAGTGAAGTGTGAACTTCAATTAGTGTATATATGTAGTGTTTCATTAGTAATTGTGCTTCAAGCAATAACTCTAGCATTTTATAGTCACATTGTTCATTGGGATTAAGTTTGTATGGTAAAAATGAGATGTGCTTTCATGAGGATTTACATTTTTTGACAACAGTTTCACTGAAATGAAGAATCGATTGGACTAAGTATTAAACCTAATTTTCATGTACTAATATTATTTCATATTCTTTCTTTCATTTTCAGTAATACTAATGTTTGAAGGCCTTATGCTTTTTCTCCTTTCTCTCTATCTTACTTATCTCAGAACATATTGATTTCAGGCAGCAAGTGGAAATTACAGCTACCGGATTTCATATAGATATGCGTGCATTAAAACAATATAAAATTCTATATTGTTCTTTTGTGTAAAGGGTTTAAACAAAACAAACATATGTAAAAGCTAATATTTTATTACCAGATTACAGAAATGATGCTGATTTATCATCAAATAGCTTTGTTGATCTCTAGGAATGAAACAGTAAAAAATCCAGGGGGGGGGGGGTATTAATATTTCAAACATTATTTGAGAAATTTATGGTGATATCCTTTTAAAAGTATTTTCTACAATTGTTTCAAGTACTGCCATCAGTGGAACAAAACTGAATGGAGACAACTACTATCAGATCTAATAATATACCCAAAGTTGAGTTTCCTCCCTTGACATAAATGGCCAGTGGATATATACTTTGTTACTAATTTTGGTAATACCATAAAGTCGGTTGCTTTTTTGTAACGTCAAAAACCACATTTGGTAACAAAAAACGATAGAATTAGGTCCAATTTTCAATTACTCTATAAAAATCCCTGGGAATGATGGATGGATGGACACAAATGAAATGTCATCAATAGTGCAGCACTCTCAATCTATATACTATTTACGCTGCATGTTGTTTCTATGGTAACATAATACTGAATATAGATAATCTGAAGAATCAAATGACACCTCAATGTAATGGTCTTGACATGTGTACCGAGTTTGGTTAAAATCTAGAACAGTTTGAGAGTTATAATCTGGAAATGAAAATGTTTACAGATAGACAGACAGATAGACAGACAGATAGATGTCAATGACGTCCCCCACCCCACCAAAATATCTGTTAGGAAACAATGATTTGTTGAAGACTAAATATATAGGCAGTTCGTAGATACAAAAGCATACAGGAAAGTGATAGACATCATGAGGTTTTCTCTAAAAATGAAAGTATAAATAGCGGATGATGATGAAGAGAAAAAAATTTGAAAAATAGGCTTCCTTAAATTCCATGTATTTGTCCAGCAGTTCAAAGGTTTTGACTTGCATATGCTGTGAGCAATCAGACATTGGTCATAAGATATTCCAAAATATCATTATGTCAAATTGTCTTTGATTTGCTTATCCATGAAATGATAAAAAAAACACCTTAATGAAGTAAATTTCAATGGTCACTATATCTATTTTACACATTATTTCTTTGTTGGATAATTAATAGATGTTTTGCCAACTAAGCTTGTTATAGCTCAACTGCCTGAAGGCTATACTGCTCACTGTTGTCTGGTTAAATTGGGGTAGAACAGGGCAACTTGATCCTTTAGTGAACATTATTTCAGTAAATTTCAAAGATCGGCTTCTCAGTAAAGATGTTTGTTATTCTGATTTTATTTTTTTAATTGAAAGGCTTATATATGCCTGGATGAAACAATAATAAGTATCAGTCCTAGTTTTACTGCTTGAGAGAACACTACTCACCATGTCAAAGCATAATAATGATGAAAACTGTAACCTTATCTGGTTTTTGCAGACGAAAGATTTGCTATACCTCTGCAATGAGTTTCTTATATGTGTGATAGCTGTCACTTCAAAAGGACAGAACTGAAATACTCATCACATGACAATGACTTGCCAGCCAAAGCAGTACGGTGTATATGGATTATTCATGCAAACATGCATAATACATTCCTTGAACCTGAGACTTTTAATGCATTCACTGAGTTTGAGCCAAACACTTTTGCTGAAAATGTTAGTGACATGCCACAATTTGATAATGATCAAAACAAAGCTGCAGTGCAGGCTGAATGTTGACACTCTTGATGAAGTTATGAGAATAAATCTTGTTGGTCTTGATATAAAAGACTTTTATCTGACCAGCAGTCAGAAAGTGGAAGGGAAATCGAAACATCTCTATGAACACAAAACTGATGAACATGGGGGTGGATTTACAATAGTGCAAATGTGGCAAAGTTATGATTGGTGATAGGAATAATGTGTAAATATATTTTATTAAACACCCCTTAATGTTTAAACAGTAGTCCCGCAAAGGGACTAATGCTCTACTGGGTGACAAGAATTTCCAGGTATTCAAGATAAGACTTTATTCCTTTTAACCGAGTGTTGAAACCATCTCTGATATTCTTCAGTGATAACAAGATTTTGGTGGACATATTAGATGTCAGATTGTCACCATTTTCATTTAGGACCAAGTAGACATCATTAGAAGTCTACTGGTAAAAAGCCCATGTTGATATAACCATCCATTTTGGACGAGTAGAGATAACAATATTTTCAAGATGGCCACCATGGTGGAAATATTGAGAATCAATCTGCATCATTTTCATTTAGGATCAACAAGACACAATAAGAACTCTTTTGATGAAAACCGCATGGCAATATGACTTTCCATTTAAGAGGAGTAGTGATAAAAAGATTTTAAAGATGGCCACCATTGTGGCCATACTGGACTTAGATCAGCACCATATTAATTTAGGACCAACAAGATCTTATCTGAAGTCTTCTGGTGAAAACCCCATATTAATATGACCTTTCATTTTTGGAGGCATAACAATAACAATATTGCCAAGATGGCTGCCCTGGTGGCAGTACTGTATATCAGTTGTGCACCATATCCATTTAAGACCAACCAAACGCCATAAGAAGTCTTCTGATGAAATCACAATGTCCATATGACCTGCCATCTAGGAGAAGTAGCAATAATAACATTCTCCAGAAGGCTTTTGTGGCAACCATATTGGAGGTTAAATTGGAACCATTTTCATTTCATTTACAACCAACTAGACAGTGTAAGAAGTCTTTCAGTAAAAACCCATGGTGATTATTCATTCTGGAGAAGTAGTGATAAGATTGTCATGGCCATACTGGCTGTCTGAGCCACAGGATTTCCATTGAGGACCAACTATACATAATAAGAAGTCTTTTAGTAAGACCCCCATGTTGATACAACTATTCATTAAGGAGCAGCAATCCCAAGATTCTCAAGATAGTAGCCATATTGGTTGTCCAAGTGGCACCATTCTCATTTAGGACCAACTAATCATAAGAAGTATTATGGTGTAAACCCCACGTCAATATAACTTTTCATTCTGGAGGAGTAGTGATAACAAAATTATAAAGATGACTGCTGTGGTGGCCATACTGGACATCAGCTCAGCATGATTTTCATTTAGGAAAAACTAGATACCATAAAAAGTCTTTCAATGAAAACTCCATGTTGATGTAACCATCCATCCAAGAGGATAAGCAATATCAAGATTTTCAAGATGGCCCCTGTGGTGACCACATTAGACATCAGATCAGCACCATTTTCATTTAGGACCAACTAAACATCATAAGAAGTGTTCTGGTGAAAACCCCATGTTAATATGACTTTTCATTCAGGAGGAGAATCAATAACAAGATTTTCAAGATGACTGTGTTGGTGGCCATTTAGACATCAGATGGGCACCATTTTTTATTTAGGACCAACTAGACATCATAACAAGTCTTCTGTGAAAACCCCAAGGCAATTTAACTTTCCATTCAGGAGTAGTAGTGATAACTTGATTTTCAAGATGGCTGCTGTGGCGGATATATTGGCTGTCTGAGTGGCACCATTTTCATTTAGGACCAACTAGACCATGGGATGAATGTGTGTGTAAAATTTCATGGCAATCAGAGTAGCAATAACAAACTTGTGCCAATGAAGATGGACAATGAAGAAAAAAGCATCCCATAAGCTCTTCTGGTCTATGCTGTGGAAACTAGTCTACATAATGGGAAATCAGAAGCCATAACTTTTCTATATCAGGATATAGAAAGCAGGAAATGGAACCATTTTTAGTTAGGACCAACTAGACATCATAACAAGTCTTCTGTGAAAACCCCAAGGCAATTTAACTTTCCATTCAGGAGTAGTAGTGATAACTTGATTTTCAAGATGGCTGCTGTGGCGGATATATTGGCTGTCTGAGTGGCACCATTTTCATTTAGGACCAACTAGACCATGGGATGAATGTGTGTGTAAAATTTCATGGCAATCAGAGTAGCAATAACAAACTTGTGCCAATGAAGATGGACAATGAAGAAAAAAGCATCCCATAAGCTCTTCTGGTCTATGCTGTGGAAACTAGTCTACATAATGGGAAATCAGAAGCCATAACTTCTCTATATCAGGATATAGAAAGCAGGAAATGGAACCATTTTTAGTTAGGACCAACCAGACATCATAAGAAGTCTTCTGTGAAAACCCCCATGTCAATATGACTTTCCATGATTAGACCATGAGATGAATGTGTTTAAATTTTCATGGCTATTCTCCAAGTAGTCTCTTTGGAGTAGTGATATCAAACTTATGCCAATGGACGGATGGACAAAAAACTATCCCACAAGCTCTTCTGGTCTATGACCAGTAGTGCTAAAAATTTATTAACAGATGGGCATTAAAATGGACAAAACATGACAAATATTAAAACTGAAGAACTGTGGATAGCAAAAAGTACATTTGAACCGCTGGTCTGATATGTGTACCAAGTTTAAGAGATACCTACAACAGTTTGAGAGGTACGCTCCAGAAACAAAATTGTGAATAATGAATGGTTGGATGGAAATAAAAAATGGATGAAAACACATACTAAAACTGAAGATCTTTGAATACCAAATAGCATATATGGACCATTAGTCCAATATGTGTATCAAGTTTCATTGAACGGTTTATGGAGAGAGAGATATAGCTATATCCAACACATTTCGTGCCGGAGGACAACAAGAATATAAAACCCTGTAACATTCATGATGAAGCATAAAAAGACACTGAAGCTAGACAGACATTGAACACAAGTCCTCAAATAAGTGGTTAGAGCAAGCTTGTGACTGCAACTTATCACACTTTACAATATTAAACAAAAAGAAGGCTTAAATGTCATCACTCCTGTACCTACCTTCATGATTGCATTCCAGTTCCTTGGTGCATATGGCCTCTGATTCAGTTGTTGTGTTGTCCTCTTGGTAAAGTCCTTCTGGACATTTCTCTATCCTGTCATGTGCCCCATTTGCTTCACAGACGATGAATCCATACCCTAATATGAATTGCAAGATGAATTCTAAATTATTAATACATGCATTACAATGCAAACATGGTCAGCCCTTTATGAAATATCCACAAAAAGACAAATCTCTAAAACATAAAATAATTCAAAAAGTTTTACCTACATGATCACACAATGCTCACCTTTACTAGTGTCATGTCACATCATAACAAGAGGCCCAAGTAGGTCCAAGATTGCCTGCCTAATATCCAAATACAAGAGCAGTTGGCCAATAAATCTAGGTCAGTAGTACGCTTTCTATAGAGTGGCTTTTGAGAAGTCATCAACAATTTGTTTTCTTCTATTTTTAGTAAAAGTGGTATAATCAGATGGCAGATCAGTATCGTTTGTAACAAGTGTTTAAGTCCTCCATACAAGGATGCTTTTAGTCATTTTTTCAAATCTGTTGAACAGTTTGTTGATAAATAATACTTTCAAGTTTTTTATTTTATTTTAGTAATGAAGACCATATTTGATGGTGGATTGGCATCATTTTTACAAACCTCAATACCCTTCATATCAGGATCCTTTCTGCCAAATTAGGTTGAAATCTGTTGAGTAATTTTTGAGAAGCTGAAAATAGCAATTGATGAAGGATGGACGACACATGACTCAGGATGGACAAAGGGTAATACCATAAGCTCACTTGGCCTTACATGTATGTGGTACCATCCAAGCTATCTCAGCCAAATTACATAATTTAATGAATAGAAATGAATTTTTTTAATTTCGTCTAATATAAAGTATGATATGTAGGCAAAATATGGACTTGCAGTACACGCAAGGATTTCAGAAAATCCGTGCTTCCATGGTGGATATTAATCTGTCCATGCTTATGTCAGTCACAGATCTAGCCTAGTGTTGGGCCAGCTCATTTTTGGAAAGTACTTGTCTTTGCTTACATAATTATCACAGGAGATCGATACATACTTACTGTCTGGCTAACAATTAAGTGGATAAAAATAAGTGCTCTCAAAAGTCAGCTTGTCAAGATTTTTACGATACATGTTGCTGATTTCATGCTGAAAATTGATGATGTCGAAGTGGAAGCAAACTTGTGAATGAACACAACATTCCACAGAAAGAAAAGAAAAAAGAAACAAACCCAGAGTGAATTCTTTGATATTGTAATATTTCAGTGAAGGACCTAGTTTTACCTTTTTTTTTTGCTGGATGGGGACTTGAATCACAATGATCAACTGAACTTTAAGTGGAAATGTAAAGAAAAATGTTATGATATATTAAAACATGATTAAAATTAAGTTAAGACATTTCTGTTCTTGTCTGTTTAATTTTCAGTTTAAGGTCTTTTACCTACACAACTCTCTTAAAAATCCAGCCATATCCACAACCTTTATCTACCCATTCATTTATGTGTCTATCTGTATACATGTATTTATGTGTCTATCTGTATACATGTATACATGTCTGTCTTTATTCTTCTGACTATATCTGCCTTCTGACATTTCCTTTTTTTCTTCATCTATATACATATCTACATGTTATTTTTTTTAATAACTTTAATTATCGACATATAGTTTCAAGCTTCAAAGATAAAAGAAAACAGAAGTTCTATATTTGTAAAATAAATATAATGTAATTTCCTTAAAACATTCTTTCATTTATTTTACCATATTGTTTTACATTAGTTGTTATATTTTGTTGTCATATTTTGGGGCACGATCAAATCTCCCAAGGGCAAGATCAATTTTCCTGGGCAAGCTGACTTTCATTATAGTCCTGCACAGCAATGTTTTTGTTTTATTCCATCAGCCTCTTTACAATCTTTTGTTTAACATGTTCACTCACAATGAAATACGCATACCAATGTCTAGCCTCTAGTCCAGCCTCTGTATAGCACTTCTGCATCAAATATATACATATGTGAACATTTTTCCCCAAGATGTGAGGGGCCTGAGTATTAGACATGTGTTTAGGTTTACCATAGATGTACTGTTTATAAGATGACTCTACAAAGCACACACTGTTGTATTCCTTTATGAACAGCTCCAACCATTCGGTATCACTGCTGGATTGGGCATCCATCAAGTTTAATATTGCTAATTTTATGAGTGAAAGTGATGACCATGTTTAATCATTGCATTATTTTCAGTAAACTTATACTTAATTTTAAGTTGATGTAGACATGATTTCATTATGATATAGTATGTTCTAAAGTCTATATGACACATACAACAATACCGTATTTCCAAATGTCAAGTAAATATTGTTTTTATTATCAGTTAAGTTGCTAGTATTCCACTAATTTGTTACAATTTGACCCAATTATCCTTTTTAGGATTTATTTTATATGATATAAGAGAACTGAAATGCTGCTGGCAACAGAACTTAAAACAAACAAAAATGATTTCACAATGTCTAGTAGGTCAAGCGACATTAAATCAATTTGCTATAATAAGTTCAAAAACTGTTACAAATATCAAAATGATGATAAAGACAGTGATGATTGTGATGATGATGATTAACATAATAATAATCGTCTTTTAAAATCCAGCTGAAATAGCTACTATTTATGCAAAAATTGCGTGAAATGATTTCAGTGACTGATATTGTATTTGCTGTAAAATAAAGTCTCTATTTTTGTATGACAGGTTAGCTTTAGTTTAAAAGTGGAATATATCTTTTTAAAACAATTTTTTTCTTGTTTGGTTTGGTTTGGTTTTTATGGGTTTAACACCAAATTTTCAGCACATGATAGGCTATACATGGCGGCCAGTATATCTGGATAAGTAAGAACCCGGGAACATCTCGGGAAGAACCAACAACCCCAAGGGAAGCTACTGTCAAGCTTTCTCACATAAAGATGATCGGTAAAGGCGAGCGCCTTAGACCACTCAGCAATCGGGGTCCTTTTTTTTCTTGTTTAACTTGTACTATATTATGCATAAGCTGAACACATAATGTCTATTAATAATGCCTTATTTCCTGTTAATGGTGAACCTTTGGGATTAATTATGGAGTCGTCACAAATAATGTCTGTGTTCATTTTGATTACTGCAGCAACACTGTCTCATTCGACTTTCAATCTATTATTTACTCCGCATAAAGAAAAGTATTAAAAATTATTCATGCAAGTCTTTACAATATGTTATCAAAGCTTAAAATGGAAATCCTTTATGTTTTCAAAATAATCCTTGTGACATGCTTGAATTCTAATTTAAGTAAGATTTGTATTCTATGCACTAAGAAAATCCCAGTCCCTCTCTCCCAATTCCAACCCCTTCCCAAAAATTAAATGGCAGGTCCCTAACCTCATTGTGTTTCTCAGTCCATATTGCAAGTTCAAATTCATTTTTCACAAACTAATAGTTTTATTGTGTTCGGTTTTGTGACAACAATAAACATTTTCATTCAGCAGTTAATGTTTATCTTATTGAAAATTTTTTAGAAACAATTATAAAATACATATCATTATATCACTTGTACTACATCGTGCATGTATACTATAAATAGTACAGCATTTGTTTATAATCATTATTAGTCTCAATTATTAAAGTTTATCTTCCTTTTCACAAATTATTATTGCCACAGGTGTCCCTTACATTTAATCATCTTGATAAATGTAATGAAGCTATTTACTTGATAAACACTCATTTCATATCTTATTTAAAAGACGAATGCGATGAATGATAATTATCTTACATGAACGTCTTGTGCATCTGTGATAAGATTGGGCTTTTAATTTTTTTAATTTGTATACTGTTTTCAATAATTTGTTCAAAGGGGGCCTGGGACATACATGTGCTATAGAAATTAAATGGAAACTGACAAATTATTAACTAGTACAACAAGCACTTTTATGAAATATCAGTTTTTGACATGTAATATTGAAGTTACCGCTTGATACAGAACAGAATGTATATTTCTGCATGTGTATATGCCAACAGGTACATGTACAAGTAATTGGTCAATAGGGGTGTACATTGTAGCTAGGCAATTTTTCTGATGCACACACCATCATGGGCAGGGGTGGGAAGATATCCAAGAAATTTAAAACATGCTATTTGTTTTCTTCATTACACATACTTGTCTGTACATATGCCTATCTAGGCCATGCATAAATACCACAAGCAATTTTTCTACTGTATAGTATGTATGAAATCGACAGGTGTATGGCATCTGGCTTTCTTTCATCTATTTGCTTAGTGTGTTGACCCATAGGCAAATGTAATAAAATCAGTTGACCCATAGGCTAATGTAATAAAATCAGCAAGGGGTACCATAAAATCCGCGACGGAATTCCACTCAAATGAGTGGACATCCACCAGATGTAATGTACATCCACCCATATGTAGTGAACACTTAATCCCTTGCTACCTGTATCCACATCCAATGTCTCGAGTGGGCAATCCAAAATCTGTGATACGTGTACTGTAGCTGCAATAACATTAACATTAGTATATACAAGTTGTTTTGTAATTTAAAAAAATAAACAATCAAGGTTCATCATAATCATTATTTATCTCTTGTGGTCTACTATAGATGCTTGTCACACAAAAGCATTTGTAACAATGAGGCTTTTATATGGTGACCACTGTAAATGAATTCCATGGAATGCTGTCTTGCCTGCTCTGCCCTTGCATGATCCACCACAAGTGCCACGAATAGCACATTATATATACACCCATCCCATGTTTAATAGCACTAGTTGGACATAGTTGACTCTGGAGATTTATGACAGACGAGTCAAAATGGCCTGGACCTATGGTCATGGTATGCAGTCTTCAACTAAACTTGCTGTGCATAAACCATTATTTTCTCATTCAATTCACAGTGACCATGACTTTGGCCTTTTGACACAAAATCTGCAGGCTTCTTTATTACCCTAAGAACAAGCCATCCACAACTTTTTGGATAAGGAGCCAACTCAAGAAAAAAAGTGATTCTGCAAAAACCATTTTTCCTTATATTACAATGACCATGACCTTTTGACCCAGAAATGAATAGGCATCTTTCATTCCTTAAGAGCAAGCTGTCCACAAACTTGGTCGAGGAATGTGGTCTACAACTAAATATACTGTACAAGAGCCTTTTTTTTTTTCAGTCACAGTAACATTGTACATTGGCCTTTTGATCCCAAAATCAATAGGCTTCTTTCCTACCCAAAGTGCAAGTCATCCACAAACTTTGGTGATAGTACTTCATCAAGAACTAAAATTTCTGTGCAGAAACCATTTTTCATTAGTGACTTTGACCTTTGACCTCGATACATGGGGCCCCGGTTGACTTAGTGATCTAAGGCACTCACCTTTACAGGTCACTCACACATCTCACCTCTGTCTCTGTGAGTTTGAGTCTCGACTTGACCAACATGGTTAGGTGACAAAGCTTGTCAGGAACTTCCTGTGAGTCAGTCGTTCTTCCCAGGGTTTTCCTCCACCAAATATACTGGCTGCCATATATAAGCCTATCATGGGCTGAGAAATGACGTAAACCACACAAAAACCAAACCTTTATACCCAAATATTATTAGGCTTCTAAGTTACTCTGACTGCAAGCTATCCACTGAAGGCTGTGATGTATTTTTGCTTGTAACATGAACTACTCCTTATGAAGAATGCACTTAATTTCATGACTCTAAATGCAACAATGTCAAACAGATGGAGCTATATGCAAAAACATTGCACTGACACCTAAGCTAGCTAACAATGACAAAAAACAACCTGTCAGATATACAAGTCACGTTTAACAGAAAAAAAGCCTGTAAGATACACAAGTTATGTTAACAGAAAGAATTACACTTTACCTTTTGGGAGTGGCACAGGAATACAGCACACCTCTTTGTCAGTCTCAAGATTAAAATGAAGAAACTGTCCAGGCGGACATCCCGCATTACTCAGAGGAATCTACAGAAAAGAAAAGGGAAATAAATTTGTGTTTGTAAAACATGTATGCCCTGACTGCAGAAAAAATAACCAAAGTCAAAAGGTTCAATAATTTGGAACACATTTTAAAATGATGCAATGGTATAGTTAGGTCATCTACAGATGCATACAAATATGCAATGGTATAGTCAGGTCATCTACAGATGCATACAAATATGCAATGGTATAGTCAGGTCATCTACAGATGCATACAAATATGCATACCAAAAACTGTTCAACCTAAAGTGAGCTTAGCTTATACCTGCTAACAAGGTTTTTGTCAAAAAAATGTACAATTTTATGTTCAAAAATAATAAAAAAATTTAAACTTCATGTAATAACCTGAAAATCTAATCAGTTTATCTCCATATGTATACAAATATGCTTACTTAATTTGATTTGTCTCCATCAAATGGTTTATTCTTAATTGTGATAACAAGGTATTTTGTCTCAAGAGTCTATGTTCAAAAAGTTTCAAAGTGTGTAACAAAATTTTGTAACTTTCTGTAATACTTTAAAAATAAAATCAGACCACCTACATAATAACACCAATATGCCCACCAAATTTCACTTGTCTATTTCATGTGTTTTTTTTAAATCACGCTAACAAAGTTTTTATCAAAAATGTAAGTTCAAAAACCAAGTCTTGGAGTAAAATGTGTTTCTTCAATACCAGTAATACTTACCCAGTGGTCAGGATACCAGGCGAAGTGGGTGACTAAGTAAATAAAATGTAAACTTCACCTTTTTCTATTAGGAAAGGAAAAATTTCTTTGCCCTGTCATTTATTTTAGATCTATACCAAGTAACAGTAGTTTATGGCTTTTGATATGCTCCCTCAACTCAGCCAAGAAGTTATTGTTAAGCCTCAGGCGAAATGTATTGCATGTTGCCTTAGCAGGTGTTCATATCAATTGTGCGGACAAATCAAACATTCACAGGCATGTGTTTTAATAGCTGACTGAACATTAACTCTTCCCCCCCCCCCCACAAGATATCACTGCCCGATTTCTGCAAGTTATCATTTGATGATGAAAACTCTGAAATGTAAATAGGCAGCTACCATACAATTCTTCTAAAATTTATTTTTTATTTTTAGTGTCAATACTTACAAGACATAATATCACCAACACTGCAGACAGTGAGGGGCTGAAGGTCTTCAAAAGAATACTCCATTGAAGTGTAATGCACATTTGCTGGAATAAAAAAAATTATGTTATTTGAGATCAGAAAAAGTGTTATAACAAAAAAGTAAACAAGATTTTTTGCTTGTAAACAAGAATGCCTTCCAATGCAGACCAAAACATTAAGAAATTAAGAAAAATGTGAAAAACTGTTATAATGGAATGAAAATCTAATATATGCATACAAACATGCATACCAAATTTCATTTGTCAACCTCAGGTGGTTTATGTTTAATTGTGATGACTTTTTTTTTCAAAGGTCAAAAAAAAAAGTTTAACAAATATGTAACGAATTTCTTTTTTATAAACTGCTCAAGTGGTTTTTGCTTAATTGCTCTGACAAGAGTTTGTCAAAAAGTACACATCAGGGTCAACACCAGTTGCCACACAGAATCAGTTACCACATGATATTTAATTATTCTTGGCACTGTGCAGTATTTCTAAAAAGCATGGTTTTATGCTAACTGTGGAGATAAGGACCATTTTATATAAATCTGCAGATAACACAAAATCTGTACAGAAATAAGAACAGGTAATGATTATGCAGTAATTAGTTCCATGCAGTAACTGAGTTTCATTTGTCTACCTGATGTAGGTTTTGCTTAATTGTGCCTACAAAGATTTTGTCAAAAAAAGTCCAAGTCCAAAAAGTTCAGAAATGTTTTTAAAATATTTAAAAAAAACACACACAAAAAAATTGAAATTTGCTGCAGTGACCTGAAAATCTTATCAAATCATCTACTAATGACCAGAGGTTCCATTCATTTTTAAATTTTAGATAACATGGACTCCCATGGTTAGAAATTTGAAAGTTCCATATCTGAAGTTTGGAAGTACCATCATTGTACTTAATAATCAAAAATATATACATCCACTATGATTTTAGTCATCTCAATATGAATGTATGATTAAGGTCCACTTAAAATAGCACTTAATTGATAAACATTGATTGCATAAAAATGGAGATAACGTACTTTACAAAGACCTAAAGTGCTGTACAATTGATAAATTTGACAAAATTACAAAACACGAATATTAAGGGCTATTGGTAATGCACAATTCAGTACAGAAGGGTGGAGAATAGTACTCTGATTGTGAAGAAATGGCTAAACATTATGGTTATAGTGATATCCCATTTCGTTCAATTAAGTATCTTGTAACAGTTCGCAGTGAGTGTGTGACAGAATAACTTATACAGTCCTACCCGTTTATGTCGACATCCTTGGGCCCAAGGAAATATTGTCAACATAAGCGGATATTGAGACAAGTGGAGGGTGGGGGGCTGAAAAAGCAAATTTCTCGTTGACCCACATACAAGTGAAATTCGTCTGTAAAGAGTGATGTGTCGTCAGTGAGTAGGATTGACACTGAGAGAAAATAAACAATGGAAACTTTGAGTAAATGAAGACAAAACCAGTGTGAAATACACTTGTGTATTGACAACTTACATTTTTGTTACCTTTGTGTAATAAAATCCATAATGTGCTAAGTACATGTACATTAAAAATCCGTGAATTTGAGTGTATGTCACAGAGAAAATGTATGTATCGGACACATCCTGTTAGAAAACACGTATAAAAAAGTTAGTCCTCGTTTCATCTATATTCCATTGTCAACCAATATGTGTGACTAAACAATTCACTATGATATTCATTGTTGCCAGTAGCATGTGACTGTATAGTTGTTATTTACGTGTTACATGTACTTAAATTGGCCTAGATTTTGGTCTGCTCAGGCAACAAATGTAATCATCTTACCGAGGCTACCAAGAGGATGAGGCTATTCACAGGAAAATGAAAACCTGTCAACATGTTATAAATTCTCTCTCATCACAAAACATTCAATGACATCTTTTTAAAAAGTCCATTAAGCACAAACAGAATTTGTATTTTACGCTGCCATTGGTAGCCATTGTAAGCATAAATAAAGTTACTTTTTTTCCTGTAGAAAACACAACAATCGACTAGATTTCATTGCTTTTATTCAAGATTGATGATGACCTGCTTTGATGAAGGGTGCATTGCCTTTATTGAAGATTACACATGTTTTTGAAGTTGCCGCGAAAGGCACTTTGCTTTTTTGTCGACATAGGCAGTTTGTCGATATAAGTGGGTAGGACTGTAATTCCATACCTTTTTGTCCAGACTTTCATGCAGTGTACAGCAATATGGAAGTCCTTATGCACTGAAAAAGAAATGTCACTGACACTTGTGAATATTCCATTTAGTGGCAAGGAGAAGTAGATTTTGTATACAACTTGGGAGAAATTGAACATTAGCCTTTTTTCTGCACATACTATTTGCCGATAAAACGCATTTTTGTCAGTCCTGAACAGCCTTGATAGTAGTTCCTAAATAATGGTAGGGAGGCCTGTACTGGCCATAAGCAGCATTCTATGATGAAGACAAAGACCAATTGAATATGCATTATGGTAATTATAATGACACAATTTTCGGTCCCAAACATTATGATGATCCCCAAAATTAACAGTCTGGAATATATTCATATCACAATCATAATTCAGGAGTACAAATCTTGCTTTAGAAAACAACCACGGTTAGTTGAAAATATTCACCATAAGTTCACAAGAAAAACGATTCTCCAGAAATCAACTGTAAAAAAAGTTAACTCAGTAAATATTTTCTAAAGCCTTGTCATCTAGAAAAATCAAACAAATAACTTTAAAAAGAAAAAAAGACAAAGACCTCATTCACACAATTAGGTGTCTTTTCATTAAAAAAAAAGAAAATGATGTAACTTTCATGTAATATTTTAGCATTTTTTGTACACCAACAATGGAAAGGGTTTGTTTTTTTTGCATCATGCAACTAATGGACCTCTGATGTCATTGATATGTAGGCTGCAAGATTTGTAGTCATGTAACAAACAATGCAAATTGGAAGAACCACATCAGATTTAATCAACACAGTAATTTTGTCTCGTCTGTCAATGAATTAAAGACACAACAAATGTTACGTTCACAAGTTCTGAGAAGATAAATCATCTTCCTATCAGCTTCATGTGGGTAGGGCTCAATGCAACATCGTTTAAGCCTGCTATGCCCGGGAGTAAGTGGTTACCTTATGCCAACACTCAGAGCCGTCACAAGTCTGCGCTTGAAGAAACGGCGCCCCGGGCGAGCTTCGCCTTCAACGCCCCCTATTCGGGGAAAAAATACCGCAAACTCCGCTAAATGGCGCCCCTTTCCTACCCCACCCCCAGGCTTAGCGCCCCGAGCGAATGCCCGTTTCGCCCGCCCTGCCAACACTGCGTGGCTTTGGTGAATTCCAACTTTTCAATAGGCAATGCACTCTGACCCCACAACCCAAAATAAATGTCAAAATACCTTAAATGGGGTAGAAAAGGTCAGAGGAAATTCTGAGCTTTATCTTATAAATCTTAAAAAAAAAAAAAAAAACGGTAAAGATTTATACAGCCTCCTTTTGAATTACGATTTGTAAAATCCTTATTTATTCTAACCCTCTAAGTGAGCAAATGAATCTTGGGAGATTTACGTGATTAGCTCTTGCCCATATCTACTGCGTAGTTATCGGTCTACTGAGCCTTGGGCTTGGGATGGCAGCATTTGCACATCGACCAAGGACTTCTAGCAGGTATAGTTTACAACCAGTTTACAATTTAATGGTAGTCTACCTGTACAATTTCTTCTTCTCTCACTAGTCGTACTTTAAGAACCTTCAGTTTATAGAATCACAACAGTGTTATGGGTGCCTTTGATGCCGGCCGGCAACATCGCGGGATCAACAAGTTGTACCAATGGGATCGTCCTCTGCTTTTTCCGTCAGGTCGAGAAAGAAACTTCGGACGTAATTTTCAGCAATTGAGAACAATATTCGGAACAACTTTTATTTACATGGCACAATATGACGGCCGAAGGAGATACAGTTACAATCAGAATATTGTCGGTCTTCTCTGTTGCAATATGTATGGTACACTCCGCCCAAGCGAATCACCAAATCCATAAATTGATGTATATTCCTACAACTACTTCCAAAGTTATTTCACGTCCAGACGGAAATGACCGAGCGATGCGCCGATCGCTGATCTACACAACTACGCTATCGAGACTCAGACGCAGAGTAACTGGTTACCATGGTCCAAAATCCATCGAATCAATTGCTAAAAAGCGTTGAGATTTCAAGATATATTCTCCTTAAGGTAATTTCAAATGCAATAAAAATAACGTTTTAAGTTGTTAACTGTAAACTTTAAACATGTGAGATTTGCTTTAAGAAATACCGACACAAATTTTAATGTTGCATTATATATATATATATATATATATATATATATATATATATATATATATATATATATATATATACATCCCTAGCAGTAGTACTAATCAAGGGGAGAGCATTCTTAATCTGGATTGGATCCAGTGCGTTTATAAAATATATTTCCGATGTCATGAATTATGCACTTTTTAGATACAAATAATTCAACTTTTCATTTAAAAATTCATATTTTCGTCACTTTTTCTATAAAATAATTCAAAATATTGGTATGATAAAGCGAATTTTATATATCCAAAAATAACTGACAAATATTTAAACTGCCATCACATATGCCTAAACAAAGATCCAAACTTTAAGACATGAAGGGATGCACGTGTATTCATGAACTGAAAAGATTATATCTCAGTTTAACAATTTTATTGTATGTTTGTTTATTTAAATATCAACAAACTCATACATAGTCAATTGTGTGTATAAACTACATTATCGTGATGAAAATGATGACTAGAGAGAATGGCTGAAAAAGTAAGTTATAATTTTCATTGACAACAGAATAATTATACAGGGAGAGTTAGAAAACGTGCTCCATCCAGCTTTTATTTATTTATTGAGGTGGGTAGGTATTTATACATATATAATACAATGTATATAATAAATCTAAATAATACGCATAGCATGATAATCAAACAGCTAAAACTGACACATAAAAATAGTACATTTAAGACCAAACAATATTTAAAAGAAACATTTTTAACGCATACACATGCAATAGAAGGAACACAACATTATACATGTATATCAACTTGGACAAGAGAGTACACACTAAGCCACATTATTAGATTAAAGAGGATCAGAAAAACTATTACAAAAATCCTTGTTTTTGTGTCACAGCAGTTTTAAACAAGCTCATGTCAGACTATCCGCTTTTTTTTTTTTCTTCGTCAGCTTTCATGAATAAATTACTGGAGATATACCTGAAAATAAATGACTTTCATTGAAAGCGATGAAGAGAAATTACCTATTTTAAATTTTAAAAAGAATAAGTCCTCATGTATCTGCATTGAAATAAACGAATTTTTTTTTAGACATGTTGAATTTCACTCAAACGTTTCACAGAAGCTATGTGGCTGAAAAGTAAGAAGGAAGACAAACAACTCCTTCCAGCTGTTCCAAGAAAAGATAAAGACTGACATAAACTTTCTATCCTTGTTATTAACCACAGTTTGTCCGTTTCTTGTGCAATAATTACTGATTCCGTTTCTAAGTCTCATTTTGTTGTACCTGATATTAGTGAGTTTTAAAATTTGGGAAGTCCTCCAGCTATTTATATATCTAGAATATTCTATTTTTAACCAACCGTTGTTTGTTTCTCAAAACAGCATCTTAACTGGATTTCAAGTAAATTGTAGAAAAAACATAAAATAGCATGCATGGTTAATGAAAAAACCAAGAGGTAATAATACAGTTTAAAGACAAAAGTGTTTCTTTGTAGAAACCTAAAACGTGTGTTGCCTGTCACTCCTTTCCAGGGAATCCTGATATAGCCCTGTGTGCTGTCGTATCGCAGGTCTTAAAATAAGCGATCAACAAATAAGTAAATAAAGAAACGCACCTTTAAGATATGATATATGTCTCCTTTGTTGTTCTTTACTATTTATTAAAATGCATTTAATTTCCAATTTACAGCAAATAATTGTGGGAAGCGATCGACGGACAGACGCCATGTAGATTCCAGATTATCCAAGGGGAGTTACTCTGATATCAAGGTAATCCAAATCAATGTCTGTATGGTGGCAGATACGCGTTATAAAGTTGTGAACTTGCTGTGTATGTTACACAAAGTGTAAATCAACTTGAAACGCACCTGAAAGTGATTGAAATATGTTACAAATGAGTTGAATTAAACAAACTAATAGCAAACTGGCATGTTTACAATATAGCGTTAAATTAACACATCTATTTTAAACAGTGAGGACGCCCAAACACATTGTCTATCGTCAAAACTGTAACAAAGACAAGACAAAACAACACTTTATAACACTCAGGTTGTAAAGATTACAACATATGAGGTATATAAGAAAAAAAATATGAATATAGCGTATTATATCATTACATGCTGCTTAACAGGGATTACAAAATTCGGGAAAAACAATCTAAGAACCTGCAAATATGTTTCGAAAGTCACATGTTACATGTATTCATTAATTGATTAGATTTATAAACGTTAGTCCTGGAAATGTAAAAATGATATATACATTTTTGTCTTTCATCCTGAAAATAAGAACACGACAGAAGATAGTGATATTCATCGCTTATTTCTTGCGACTATCAGAGTGTACAATATATTTCGTTATAGGAAACATTAGCCCATCTACCAGTTTTAACCGGAAATCTATGATTTGCAGTTCTAAACTTAATTAAACTTTTAGATATATTTTGGGCAAAGAGAAATAGATCTTTTCTAAATCCAAACTAGTTTTAAATAACCTGTAAATAAGACCTTTAGATGACGTATTGATTTTATGTGCCCAGGCATGTCTGTTTTGATCTTTTAGTCGTAGTTCTACAGATTTTGTTAACCATTTAACTGACACAAAACTTTGATTTCTCCATACGTAGCTATACCCAGCATCATCTAATATAGATTTAACTTCTAGTATCCATTTATTGTCATAGGAATTATCGCAAAAAATGTTTGTATAAGAGAGAATACATATGATAAGACATTTTTTCTTCATACCACTAACTAATCTAGCCCAATAGTTTGTCATGCGAGTTTCACTGTTAATAATTAAGGGGAACCGACCATGTTCACCGTATACCATATATAGAGGGGTACATTTTTGACATTCAGTATACTTATAAGGAAAGAAAGAGGAGTTTTTCAACTATATCAGATGTTACAAATCCCCAAATTTCACAAGCATATGTTAAAATCGGTACAAAATCTGTTCGAACAGTTTCATCTGAAAATCCATAGGTAAATCTAAATTGTGTATACGCTTTTTAAGTAAATGCATACCATTATTAGCTGTTGATGCTAGATTTTTCAGGCCATTGGAGAACTTTCCATTCTTGTGAAATATAAGGCCTAAGTGTTTATATTCATCTACAACATCAATATAGGCATTTTTTTATATATCTTAAAATAGCTTGTGTAATCTTTTTTGAACCAAATGCAATAATTTTGTTTCTTCTCTGTATTGATTGTAAGTTTCCAGTTATTTTAGTATCTACTGAACATATCAAGGGTATATTGCATGTCAGCAGGATTTTGCACGACAAGTATAGTGTCATCAGCGTACAAAAGAAACATAACATTTAACATATTTACAAAGTCAGTATGTTTGGAGGGCACAGCGCTACCTCTACACCCATTTACTAGTAAAAAATATTATAGGTCATTTAGGAATAAGGTGAACAATAATGGGTATAGATTTTACCCTTGTCTTACACCTTTTTCACATGAGATAAAACGGAAAGTTCATTATTTACACAGACACATGATTTCATATCATTATAAATACTTAATATAACATTAAAACACTTTTCCCTGATGCCTACCAAACATAATGTATACCATAATCCAACTCCCCATACATTCTCAAAGGCACTTTAAAATCAACAAAAGTACACAAAGTTTATTTTTGCAATGTCTAATAAATTCAATAAGGCTGCACAAAAGAAAATTTTTGTCTGTTGTGGAATAGCAATTCTTGAATCCAGCTTGAGTCTCAGATTATCATCAAGGAATTTAGACAATCTTAAATTCAATATAACGGTAAAAACTGTACCAAAACAGCTAACTAAAGCTATAGGTCTATAATTTGATATCTCGGTTTTGTCACTTTTTTTTTATAAACTGGCACAATAACACCTTTAGTCCAACCATCTGGTATGAAGCCAGTATTCAAGATTATATTAAAAAGTTGTACATGCACATTTAACATTTCAGCAATTGAGCTTTTTATATATTCATTTAATATATTATCAGTTGAACATGATTTATTATTTTTAGATTGTTAACAAATTTTTATATTTCTTCATCAGCAATTGAGTCATTCAGACACTAGTTATCGACAACATCCACTGCTTGCACCGTTTTGGGCATTACTCGGTCGTCACTATCTGTGTTCACTGAGTTTATTTGTTTAAAATATTCCAAATATTCTTGCAATTTGATACCTTGAACAGGTCTTTTCTTGCCCACATTATGTATCATACTCCAGTATCTCTTTTGATCTTCTGATTGTCAAGTGCGTATTTTCCTTCGCAGTGATTTTTTTATAACGATATTAATGAATTGCAAGAGTTTTCTTATAATGTATACTAGCTGTTAGCTTTACTATTAAGCAGTGTTTCTAATTTCATGGACTTTCCTATACAAGTCGTAATGTTTTCTGGCTTTCATGCACTCATTGACAAACCATGTCTGAGAGTCATCTTTTTTCTTGCGTGCATTTGCAGAACTTTCACCTTTATGTCCTTTATGAGAAAATGTCAGTTCAGCAGAGCTAATAAAAATGTTACTTATGTCGTTGATGATTCTATTTCCATCGTCAAGTGTTATATTACCGTTACTGATAAGTTCCTGCAATTCAAAGTCTATATAACTCAGATTATGAACGTTCATATTCGCCAGGAATTCATTTTTTCTTCTCGAATCCCACAATCTTCTAGTTCTAGTTTCTGTGATAGAATAATCAAGTACATGTAGCTGATTACTTCGAATTTGGTATGCTAAAGCACAGTGAATGTCTGAAAACAAAGGATTAAAATCAAGCACTTCAACATTTTTTAACAATTGGAAGCCACTTAAAGTCATTACTAGATAGTAAATTAGGTTCTTGTCACCGGATGTGCATTTCCAACTCCCCTGTTTACACCCACCCTTCCGTTACAAATATACATATTATTTTTTTCAAAATTCAATAAATGCATACCATACCTATTTCCATTTCTGTCTTGCGATTATTGGACCTGGGGTATACTATATTTGCATGGACGTTCAGTCTACTGTATGTAATTCGTTGTATAATTATCAAGACTGAATATATCAGTTTGGTTTGTATTAGGAAAGTTATTACAAATATCTGATAAATTAGCAGTTCTGGCACTAAAGTCACCAACGAGAAAAATTAAACTAGAGCTATTAGAAAAATGTAGTATTTTATTTTCTATTTCAGTAAATGCTTTACCACAGCTATACTCCAAACATTCTGGTGGTATATATACCGATCCAACAATGACAGAATCACTATCAGTTATTTCTATATTTGTAATTTTGATCCAAAGGGTATGTTCTGATTCTGATCCTACAACATCCACACACTCAGAGAGAGAATACATAATAAGAACTGCTATACCCCCGGAACGTTGGAGACATCTACGTCTGTTTTTTTTTTTTTTTTTGTAATTATCTTATAACCATTGACACTGATTTCATCTATATATTTAAGCTTAGTTTCACTGGAACAATATTTAGGATGAGTCCAGGGTAGATAGAAGTCACATTTTCCCAATGTTAAAAAAATAATTGTCTCACATCCTCTTATTTCCTCTGGATACCAGTTATGACAAACACAACATTTTCATTGTCATTAACATCGTCAGAAAACTCACTTTCTTCTAATCATAAATCAGTGCGTGCTCCTTTGGTATTGGTTCGTGATGTACTAGGAACAGGTTCTTTGTTTTCTTTGGGATGTTTCAGATTTTGCTTTTCTGTTTTTCTTCTGGTCTGCAGTTTCGCTTTTTACAACCACACTTTTTTCATCAGAAAGTTTTGTCTTCTTTGCTGCCTATTTGAGAACATAAGTATTTGACGTCTTCTGTAGATTTCCAGATAAGAAGGGTGGAATAAATTTTCAGTTTGGTTTCTTAACTATGGCATTTGTAATAATTCTGTCTTCAAAAAGTGAAGACTTGAATGTAATGTTCCTACAATAAATTTGCTCTTTGTTGTCTTGTTGGCTGGTGTAAACTCATATACTGTTACTACTGGATTCTGTTTTTCTGCTTTTGTGTTTAGTAATTGTTTTGTGGATGCAACTTGTTTCTTCCCGTGATGAAGAGCTTATTTAACTCAAAACGTTGGGAAAACTGTTTTGTATTTGCGACGTTATCAATCTCTCTCTCTCTCTCTCTCTCTCTCTCTCTCTCTCTCTCTCTCTCTCTATATATATATATATATATATATATATATATATATATATATATATATAAATAAATACATACATATATACATACATACATACATACATACATATGCAGAATAAGTAGGGGATGCTGTGTACGCTTTTAGCGATAAATTAATCCCTTTCCACCTGTAGGACCATCATTTTTCGACCAACAGCTGGCGATGTTCTTTCCAGACTTAATCGCAATCTATTCTGCTCTTCTTGGAATTGGCTTTTACTTCTCGGTGGTCATGTGTGCATTCAGCTATAGCTACAGTAAGTAAGTTCTGTATCATCGCTAGGAAAATTACTGGTCATCAGTTATTCACCCAGGACACTGCCTTTCATCGTCAATACACTGAGATCTTTCATCACACATGTGTTAGCTGCTGACGTATCATGCTGCATACTTGTAATTTATTTCCGCCAAATTCAGACTTTGATCTTACCAGTTTAGCTATTAGATCTTACCAGTCTGACCTATTTATGTTACCTGCTTAGCATTTTTATACCACGCCAAAAAATTTAGAAATAGCTTATCATATTCTACTTGTCTGCCCGTCAGTGCGTACGTACGTTGGTACGTTTACCTGATAAAGTTTGCATTTAGGTCAGTTACTCGGGAACTGATGGCCACAAAGTCAAGTAGCTTTGTCTGTGAATGTGTCTTAGTAAATGCAAATAATACTTTCAAAACAAAGTTAATGTGGCCTATATTTTACCTTTCAGGGACTGGGGAAAATTAGGAATTTGGTCACTTCCTCAGACATTGATGCAAATCTGTGTGTGATTGCGTCCTTATGAGTCCAATACTAACGTAGGAAAATTAGATCACTGTGACCTATATTTCCTAACTAAGTGACTTCGGTTAAGTTTTGTATTTAGGTTCATTGTTGGTTGCAGAGTTATGCAAACGTCTTTGTGGTTGATCTTGTTGAGTACAACACGATCATACCAAACGTAGGTGATTATGGCGGAACATTCGTATATCCTAACTCATTTCTAATTCGTAACTGTTTTATTATATATTATATTGTCAGCGTGATGTATTTTTGTTGGTTCAAACTGTTAAGCTCTTCTTAAGGACTATTATCTTCAGCACAGTTGATATAAATGTAGTAAGTAAATACGTATCGGAGATATATCAGGTTAGTGTGAATATATAAATAGTGATTAAACAAATTTCATAGTTGTTATTTTGTACTTTTTGACTGCCTTAAAAATCTCCTGACGTTACTATTGTTCAGTTTCTGATATTAATATATTTTGTAGTCTAAGAGAACATGCTTTGCTGTTTCTGGTTCACCGCATGAACACCTACTGCTAAATGGAAATGTGTTTTTTTTTTTTTGTTTTTTTTTTTTAAAGGATCATAGTTTTAATAATCTGCAAACTAATCGAAGTCTTGTGTGCATAATTTGTGTTAATCTCTTGCATAATTTGTGTTAATCTCTCCATTTGATAGTAATAGAAAGTAACCTTTTGTAGATCTCTGTTTAAGTTTGATTTAAAAATATTATAACGAAGGGTTGTTCCAAATTTCCAAAGACAGAGGATTTCATTCCCCCAACAGACTTTGGTAAAAATGAATTTTGGTATATGACCGTGCTGGCAAAAGACGTTTGGAGGTTGGTTCTATCACAAGCTTGTTTATTTCCTTCTGGAAATTTGACGGAATCAAAGTCCTCATTTATCCAGGAGCGACGCCATGATGCAGTTTGTTTTAAAACGATTATTTTTAACATTCTATGTGTGTAGCGCCTTTTTAAGATACTTGCCCATTTTGTCTCCGCCACAATTTTAGCATATAGATTTGATATAGATTTTGTTGCCCTACAAACAATCCAACCTGCTTCAGTTTGAATTTATTTTCAATTCATCTTTTTCATACTGGGTGCACTTATCCCAGCTTATATCAAAGTACTCCAAAGGAGATTTTCTATCAAGTTGAAGTTTCAATCTTCGTAGAATATCTAACCTTTTCCATGATTTTGAAGTTATTTGTTGTATATATATATATATATATATATATATATATATATATATATATATATATATATATATATATATATATATATGTGCCAGGATAGTGTTTCATCCAGTGTTAGATTCAGGTGTTTATGAAAAGCGACATTCTTAACAACCGTGTCATTAATTAAAAGTTGTGACTGATGTTTCTTTTGAGATGTTCTGGATACGGTAATTGATTTGTTTTGTTTGAATTAAAAAATCAACTAACCATTGATTAGTCCAGCAAATGATTTTAAGTGAGTTTTCGTTAAGAGCACCAGCAACAAGGGTTGGATCTTCAACAATTCTTCAACAATTATTGATAACGAAGTATCATCAGCAAATAGTCTTGTACTGAAATGAATATCAGTAACAATATCATTACTATAAATAAAAAATAACATTAGTCCGAATATAGATCCCCGATGCATACCAACCTTGACATAGTGTTGGTCTGAAGTGCAACAATCTATAACTACTTTTTGCTCCCTATATGAAAGATAATTGCTAAACCATTCAAATAGTTTATACATTCTAATATTCCTTAGTTAATAAATTACGCCTTCGTAGAAGGCCTTACCAATATCACAACATACCATTCTAATTTCTTTGTCTACGTCGACTGCCTTGCAAAAAGTATTATACATATCACACAATTGTCAAACAGTCGCATCTTTTGGGGTGAAACCATATTGAAGATGACTAATTAGATTGTTGGCTGTTAGATAGTTATACAAATGTTGGAAGACACAATTTTTAAATATTCCACCAACACTGCTTACTAGAGAAATAGGTCTGTAATTTGAAACATCATTTTTTGTATCCCCTTTTTATGAATATGAAAATATGAATCTTAGAGCGATTCGTTGAATGAAAGGTTCTGATAAATATCGTGATAATATATGAGTGCCTTCCTTAAGTAGCACATGGTGGATCACATCAGTTCCTCCTGCCTTGCTAATGTTGGATTTGAAAGTGTATCTTCAATATCGTTTCCGCTCAAGTGAAAAGTATTAGGACATAGTCAGGAAGAGATATAGATGGGAAGGTAGTGTGTGAATACTGTTAGGGCAATGTCAGTAAGAGGTATAGGGGGCAGAGCATCTGAAGTGCTATATACAATGGATTGTTCAGAGAAATATTTATGAAATAAATTTGCTTTATCAAGACTAGAGTGAAAATATTAGTCATTATTTGTGAGGGGTGGATACTCTAATTTTATATTTTGCTTCAGAAATGTTTTAGCTATATTGCACCAAAGTTTTGGACCAATATTTTCATCTTGAACTTGTCAGCTACTTTGTTGAAATACTCAAGTTTGGCATTTCTTACGGCGCTTATAACTCGGTTCTAATATATCTTAATTTGGTCCAATGTGAAAACAGATTTGTTCTTTTAGCCAAAAGGTGGATTTTGTTTTCTTTTGCAAGATTAGTTTTCATGTTATTGTGCGTCCATGGAGAATCTGTAGAACGCATTGTTATTATTTTGTTGGGAATAGCGGAATCGGCTGCCAGTAGGACCTACTCATCTATCAAAATATTATAAAATCCCATTGAGCTGTATGTAACAAGTCTCTGTACAATTCGTAATTAGCTGCTTGATAGTTCCATACTTTTCGTTTAAAAGTATGTTGCCGATTTATCGAGAGACAGAGAGAGAGAGAGAAAGATCGTGGAATAAAAAGATACTGTTTGGAAAAAGAACGAAGGTCACGATCATATATTAGCGGTTTGGTGGGATAAGATAGATAATCAGGTACAAGACCATTGGCCGTTTTGTACATTATGGAACCTTTTTGCAATGCAATACTTTCACAAAATGGTAACAAATTTTATATCGAAAACTTTTAAGAAAATATCAGTTTTTAGAATTATTAGGACAGCTCGTTTTTGTAATTTAGTAATTTGATCAGTTGGAGCGGTATTGCAGTTGCCCTAAAGAGTGCACCCATAAGATAAAATTTTCAAAAATATAGCTATTGTAATATAGTTTTAAAATATTTCCAGGAACATAATTTGAAAGGATTTTCATAAGTGCAATCCATTTACTAATAAAAGACAAATGCAATAAACTTGAGTGTCCCAATGAAGACAGCTATCAATGAAGATATATAGCGATTTTTGAGAGTATACAGAAGCAAGTCCAAAGTAACTGAGTATACGTTTGAGTGCGGGAATTGTTGACAGTTTCTGGGTGGAGAAAACTGTCTTGCAATTAATTTGTGATAGATTTGTGTGCTTTTTATTTTGCGTATGCCACATTTGAACAGATTGAATATCGGTTTGAAGATGATAATCGACAACGGACGTAGAGCTTCCCGATGGTGGATAGTTATGTCATCAGCGAATATATCGGAATTAGAGTATTTAAGACATAGATGAAGCTTTTTTATAAGACATAGGTGAAGTTCTTTTATAAAGATTACTAAAATGACAGGGCAAAACAGAACTTGTCAAATCGATCGAACGCAATAACAATCGTTTGATCGTCCACAAAACGTATCGTGTGGTGTTACAAAGTGTGGCAATCGTCTTACACGTTACTCCAAGAACGTCAAGAATAATCCATTTAGTTTGTAAAAAATATTCCCCGAGAAGGCGATGGCATCGTGTCTGACTTTAGTCAAACATATCTTGTCATCTTTGAGGACATGTTACGAGAAGACGAAGAAGAAATTACACTTTGGTTTACACGAAGAAGACATCATAGTAATGCTATTATTATTACTCAGAATTTATTTCAACAAAGTAAACATTATCGCACCATCGGTCTCAATGCACATCATGTGGTGTTGTTTTATAGTCCAATAGACAAACCTCAAGTTCAAGTGTTAGTCAAACAGTTAGGAACACCTTGGCTCAGTGATGCGTATGACGATGTCACTCAATTGCCACATGCATATTTAAAAGCTGCTATTCCCGATTATTTGAGATTTTGTACAAAATTGTTTCCAAATTCGTGCCATATAGGTGCAATTGGTGACATTAAGGTGGACCTGTCACGTGCACGTTATCTTCCTGGTTTTCGTCCGTCTAAAACTGAAAAGAAAACAACATTCACCTCGTTTCATTTTACCAGTATTCAAGATGACTTCCTTTCAGTCTCATCCTCCTACGAAATTGATTCCTGCACTGCATACTATCAGGCACAACAAAAATGCACAAGCACGTTCTCATTTATTCGGAATGTTAAGGTGGCTTACTATTACAGCATGTCAGGTACTACAAGTCATCATTCACATACCAAAAGCAAAACGTTTGAGATTACAAGGGTATCTATCCCTTGAAGGAAGCTTCTACCACCGCTAAGGCGTGTGGGTCAGTCTAAGCAAAAGAAGTCAAATCCCCTAAAAAAAAAAAAAAAAAAAAGAAACAGCAGATCAGAGAAGTAATGGTGGTGCAGCAAGTTCACAATCAAATAAGAAGAAAAATATTAGCCCCAAGAAACGTCTCAAGAAGAAAATATACTGCAAGAAAGAGAGATACTTCCGCTCGAACGCACATGTGCTCAATGTGATCTCGACCTCGTCGTTCATGGCAGTTTCTCCAGTCACTTTTTCTTCGTTAATGATGATACCTAACAAACCTGATTTAAGACCAAGATTTCCATGTCACGGAATTGTATAAATCCCTTTATTTATTAAATACATGTACTCGGGTTTCGTTTTTCGTCTACAACGATACCCAAGGGTGATTTATGTATATTGTACAATATTTCGAAACAGTGAGTTCGGTTCACCCTATGCTGCACGTGCGAAGTGCTTTCGATGGGAAAAACCGAATACATCAAGCGCACTGACAATGTAGGGCTGCATCGTCTGTGTATAAATGCCTCACCGTAAGACTAAATCTTTACATCTTGTCAGTGAGCAGTCTACTTAAGGACTTGCAAATCTTCAACCGTAGAGGTATGTAAGTTATTTATTAATTTTTGATATATAGTTTCTATGTAGCTTCGGCTTGGGTAGTACAATGCAAATATGTTCTATTCTTGTTTGTGACTTAACAAGAGCAATATAAAGTGGCATTTTTAGGAAACGTTTTGTACCATAGGATTATTATCGGACACGGGTAGGTTCACTTCTGAACTTGTTTATTGCTTTGTAATGTTGTGCCGATAATGTAATTTGAATAACATACCGTATATAACTTCATTACGTGTTATCGTATATGCCCGTGTCAATCATAATAGACGGTGTTAGATTTATTTTCAGCTGGTCAGAGTCGACGAGGCCCCAACTGTAGAGCTGACCATAGGAGTTGACCATAGCAGCTGTAAAGCTAACCATAGCAGCCGTAGAGCTGAATTAACAGTGTGTTGCTGGTTGAGTAGCAGGTGATCGGGTGCTGCTGACCGATTGGTGGGCGCTGATTGCTTGATTGACCAAGGAATTGAATGGGGGTCGGTGACTACCTTTAATGCTGACTGCTTGATTGACCAGTGTGACTGGTAGCCAAGTGTGCCAGTGACGGAGTGTTTTGTGTTACTCCATACATGTAATCTTTTAACCGTGGGCTAATTTTGAATTTTGTGATACCCAGTGGTTTGGGATTGTAAAAATATTTTGTGTCATATCTATCCCATTGTTTTCATCATTTTATTATTTGAATAAAGTACCTCATTTTTCATTATTTAAGATGATACATTTTTACTATATGAGTAAAGTACATCATTTTTACTATTTGAGTAAAACACATCATTCTTTTCGTCGTCTGAAATTACTGTGAATCATTAACCTTTGTTCTTGTACTGTGTAAGGTTATTTATTTGTATTCACATTTAGGTTACATTATTAGGTTCGTGCGGATTGTGTTAATTTGTCCAATATTTGGATCTTATACACGCACGTATTAATCATAACTCTTTTCCCATTCAAGTCATTTGTCAATAAACATTGCATTTGTATCACCATCAAAATTGTCCTGTTATAAATCCGAAATCCAACACGGTTATCTTGTTACATTCCAATTTGATGACAAAAATGGAAACCCATTTCTAAAGGAACTTCTCCTTTGCGGCGACAATGGCGTCTTCTTCCACTGTTCCAACCAAAACAGTGGTTTCTTCTAAGACAAAAGTACAAGACAGAACAGACATGCGACAAAGTTCACTGGATCTGTCCAAACAAGAACTGGCAAGATTTAGTCCGTGGCAACACTAGCAGTATCTAAAGTCAACTAGATACGACCTGCCACCAATCTGTGGAGACGAATTTTAATATAACAACGGAAGAAATGAGGGATAAAAAGATTCAATTCAGTTTGTTCCTCTTGAAACAAAAGTGTCACCAAGAAGTTCACACCATCATCATTCCAAGAAACCGTCTTCTGTAAAAGGGGAAAAGGGACTTCCTCCTGTTTTAGCTAAACATTAGGATGTTTTGTCAGTACTAACCAAATCCGATGCTCCGATGTAAAAACAAATCATTCAAAAAAGCACCCAAAGAAATCATCGATACCATCTGTGAATGTTACTTAAACGTTTAAAAAGGAACGGTGACGTTGACAAAGATACATAAGCAACGATTAGGACGACATCTTCACCTTCTTCGCCAAATGGTAAAAAATGGAGCATCAATCAATCAAAAATAAATAAATAAAATGCTCTTTCAACGAGGAGGATTTCAACCCATCCTAATACATCCATTGTTAAAAGTGTGTGCTCATTTGTTAGGATTGGTTACTGGACCTCTTTAGAAAGAGTGATGAAATGAGGAAAAAGAAGATCAAAAGACACACTTTTCTTGTAATACATCCCACTTGTACTTTTGGATTTATGGAAGGATGAAAATTAACTTTAGCTTCGTTCAAACAATGGATGGAACTCCATCATTGGTGGGAACAACGGACACCCATTTACCTCCTAATCTTAATCTCACAGACGTGTCACACTTGCATCAAGAATTACAAAAGTAGATGGATCGAACAGATTTGTAAGAAATAGACAAAACTGCAACGGTACGGAAAATTATTGCAGAGTCTTCAACTGTTTCACCAGAGAGTTTTAGACGAGAGAGCTAAATCTACTCTAAAAAATTTCAAGAATGTCATGAAAAGCAAAGAAAAACATAAACCAACAGTGACGATGACAGACACACCCACGGGGATGGAAGACGAAGAGAAGGAAACAAAAGATATCCTTCAAACTCCATCTGCTCAAATGCCTAGTATGACAGCCTCTTTGTTGACTCCTTCCACTACTCTCAGACGAGAAGACATGAAAGCTCGGGTCAACAAGATAATGTCGATACCTTCTTCAGCAGAAAAAAAGAAGGAATGGAAGACATAAGGGAAAAAAATCAAGAAAAAAGTGACCAAATAACCGATGACTACTAATACATCTATTGCTCGTCAAACATGTCAAGCATCGTTGCAGTCAAAAAAAACAAAAAAAAAAAAAACCCGCACAAACAGCTTAGGAGCAGTATAGAAAAGTGGTGACTTCTTGAGGAGCTACAACAAAACAGTAAACCAGATCATGATAACCTTAGTCAGCATTAGCATTACACAATCCCGTGTATGCTTCTGGCTATGCAGGAATTAAAACATTTTATCGTGCTGCTAAAACCAAGCTCAAAAGTTTAGGTCTGCAAGATGTGCAACAATGGTTGCAGGAATAATCAACGTACACGTTACACAAATTATATCGACGAAAATTTTCCAGAAGTCAAACCAAAGTAGCAGGAACAAATCTCCAATGGAAAACATATTTAGGAGACGTCTCTCATTGGCATCGTACAATCGTGGCTACAAATATTTGTTTTGTGTCACTGACGTGTTTTTAACACCAGCTTGGGTAGTTCCTTTGACTTCTAAAACAAGTTCAGAGTTAGTGCAACCCTTAAAACTGGTTTTGAAACAATGGTTTGACAGCCTCTACGATTGGCAAACACGCGGGAACTGAATTTCTGAACCAAGCTTTTCAACACGAATTGTAAAAAGGACACATTAATATCTTCATCAGAAAAAATCACGAAACAACAGCTAGTGGCGTGGAACCTTTACAAAAAACTTTGTAAGAACATATGAGGAAATATTTTACATATCAACACACTCTCAAATACA
Organism: Margaritifera margaritifera; assembly: GCA_029931535.1. NCBI lineage: Eukaryota > Metazoa > Mollusca > Bivalvia > Unionida > Margaritiferidae > Margaritifera > Margaritifera margaritifera. Next base: position 552,004 of record JAQPZY010000850.1, read on the forward strand.
TCGACGTTTTACCATGTCGAGTCAGTGCATACAATCAATCGTGCCATCATAGCAACGGATCTACACCTGAAGAATTGACACGCTGAAAATGAGACGATGGTGTTTGATCATTTGTTTGGAACTTCACAACACCACCCCCACCGCAAAAAAAAAAAAAAAAAAAAAAAAAAAAAAGAAAAAGAAAAAAGATAGAAGTGTTCAAGACCGGAGATTGGGTTTGCATTGGAAAAACAAGACGCACCTTCGACAAAGGTTAGTTACCTAACTGGACGATATGATTGTTTCGTGTCACTGGACAAGTGTGTGTACGTGATCCTCTTGTCTATCAATCAGAAGATATTAACGGATAAGTGTTAAAAGGAACTTTGTTCTTGCTTGAGGTAACAGTGTCAATATTAGTATAAAAGGAGATCTTGGACAAAACAGTGTATTCTCGAAAGGAAAACGATTCTACAGTGAATTTTATCAGATGTAATCTGTGTTCCAAGGAGTCGCTCGACAATGATGACATGGTTTAGGAGATATATTAAAATCAGTTTTTCGCATGGTAGCACCCATTTAAAAACGGACAGGGACTTGTGGGTTGGATGCTTTAAATGAAGCAGATTTGACGCAAGCAAAAAGAAAATATCCAAAATTTAATCATCGACAAGCAAAGTCCTAAAGAAGTCTTCATGAAAGCAGAAGAACATATGCACTGTTTCAAGATAGAAAAGATCTTTTGGGTCGCCAAGACACGACATATGTTTGATGATTAGTTCGGAAGACAAGTTAGAACAATTTCTCTAAGAGACATGGACATTTATCTCAGAAGATTTTGAAGGAGTGATATAAAGTCTTACCTGACCATTCCTTACTTCCATTGGCTTCTCTGGAGACTAAACGCATCGAAGTTCTCTTGCAACAGAGTACGGAGACTACTTGTTCATTGACTTACCTGACAGAACTTTTCAAGGAAAACTTCAGGTGAGAACTGAATACATATCATTATCTGTAAAAAAATGGATACCTGGAGCTTCATTACCTTCTGACTCATAGTTCTTGCACAACCTTTTGGAATCCAGTGGTGTGTGCAAAAGACCTTTCATATCGAAAACATAAAGACGTTCAAGCTTATGTCATCAACACAGACGACAGTCATCGACCTGGAACCCATTGGGTAGCCTTCTACTTTCCCAACGACCACAGTGTGGAATATTTTGATTCTTGTGGAAGAAGACATCTTTTACTTTATGAGGAGAAATGCTGTATCTACTCAATTCAAGAATGTGAGATTACAAGGATCAGATTCTATGGTGTGTCGACAATATTGTGTGTCTTTTCTTCATCAGTGCAGTCTTGGATTTTCCTTAGAACATTTAGCGACTTATTGTGAGTACTCTAGAAATGATGATTAGATAGAAAGATGGTTTTGTGAACATTAAGGCTATCTTTATCTCAGAAACGTAGTGTGCATCGATGGCAAAATGACACTGTATTAGATCATTGGAAGTCTAGTTCCTCAACGCTATCAACCTTGCAAATACGTTCATTTTGAATTTGACAATTTGCATTCCTGTTTGAGTTAGAGAACCTTCTTTTTATTATACAAAAATGTTCATTTTGAAAAGCATTTTGTTGTCGTGTTTATATTGTACCTCAAACACTGTGTTGACATGCTCTTTCCACACTCTATCTAAAAAAAAAAAAGCAACAACAAACAAACTAAAACCAAAGTCTTCTTTCACGTCCGCTTACCGAACTTAGACTTTGATGTGATGTGATTTTATCCCCCTTCTTTTATATCACACCTTTACGTTGGATAGTAGGTGTGGGTTTTTTGGTCACTACACAAGGTGTTTTTGATAGTTTCGATGGTGTGATCGATAGTAGTCAAAAAGTGGGCATGCGATAATATGTAAAAATTTGGGTGTTAGTAATCTTAAAGTGGGCGCTGGATATTGAACAAAAGTGGGTCTTGGACAATACTCAAACATTGGGTAATATATAACACTCACAATTGGATCCTGGATAGTTGGATATATGTGGGATAGTAATCAAAAGTGGGTCTTGGGTAATATAACAAAAGCGTGTGCTAAAAAGCGGGTGTTGGATAGTAGTGTGTATGTTGGATAGTATAATAGCAAGCGGATTCTGGATGGTAGAGTGTGTGCTTGATAGTATAACAAAAAGTAGGTGCTGGAGAGTCGGGTGTGTGTTGGATAGCATATCAATAAACGATTGCTGAATAGTCGCGTGCGTATTGGATAGTATATGAAAAGTCGGGTGCTGCATATTAGGGTGTCTGCTGGATAGTATATCAAAAGCGGGTGTTGGATAGTAGGGTGTGTGTTGTATGGTATATGAAAAGGCTGGAGCTGCATAGTAGGGTGTGTGTTGGATAGTATATCAAAATGTAGGTGCTGGACAATCGGGTGTGTGTTTGAGAGCATTTCAAAAAGCGAATGCTGCATAGTTGGGTGTGCGCTAGATAGTGTATCAAATAGTGGGTGCTGGATAATAGGATGTGTGTTGGATATTATCTAAAAACTTTGCATTTCCTATAAGAGGCCAGACATTTTTTTAATGGTAACGGCCTATAATGCTCCACGCGTTAATATTACATTTCCCATAGGGGGGCAGAGTTATCATAATCATCATCATCATCATCATCATCATCATTTCCTTCCTTAGAAAATTACATGATATAATAATTAAGTATAATAAATCACTTGATTACAGTCATACAAATTTCATAAAATAAATAAACAAATAAGCAAACAAATACAAGCAAACACTAGTATATACAAATAATGAAAGATGCAGGCAAACTATGCAGCCTGGCTTCATGTGGAGAAAGTCAATAATAGGCCTTAGAAGCAACAAAAATAATTTTGAGTACCCAAAAATATAGAGACATATAGTAAGACTATAAAAATAGTTGGTCTATGCTACAAAATAGAATATTAGATTCAAAATGCTCACATTATATCCATCATTAAATTTTGCACGGTCTGCGGAAGATGCAAGTTACAAAACATCTGTTTATGGAACATAGCTCCACACTGCGTGACAAAGAATGCTGCATACCGGACAAATAACATGGAGTTTTCTTTGTCAATTACACCGGCTGGTAACCTTTGACCTAGAAGATATTGCAACTGCAGCTCTGCGTTAAATAACGTAATATGTAGTCTTAGTGGAAAGTTATCAGTCACAATATCCCAGAAAGAGTTTCTGAAACTTGACATATAAGGACATGTAACACAAATATGACGTATCAAGTCTGTTTAAACATTCCCACATCGAATACACATGTCGAGCTGTCCTGGAGGAACAGCAGCACATAGTCTACCTTTTAAGTAAATACCTTGCTGTCTTGTCTTATTTTAGCCGACTGCCATACTGGAGCAGGTCGCAAAGATTCACGTATCGAAGAGAATCTGTAAAAATCTGCTTCATTAGACATTCGAACTCGGCAGAGGCTATTTTCAAAACAAGCAATTTTCGATCTTACAATTTTTGTTCTCCAATTTTCTTTATGTGGAAGCTCGGAATGTTGCAAATAATTACTTAGATACTGAAGCAAATCAAACTTCTTTAACGTATCATATAGATTTGTAAGCTTTTGCAGATTGTTAGGATAAGTAGCCAGAAGTGAAATATCATCAGCTATGGTTGGATTTCCCGCAGCTATGGATCCGATTTTATTTCCAAATCCACTATTCTCTAACTCGAGCAGTAAGTCATTTATAAATATTGTATACATCAAGGTTGACAAAATGCCTCCTTGTCTCACATCCTGGCCAATTGGAGACCAGTCCGAAAAATACCCATTGACTAGGATTTTGCTCTGTAAATTTATATACATATTTAAAATATCAAAAGAGATTTACCCGTAATTTCCTACGTGAATAATTCAAAATGTAACCCTTTGTACCACACGGTATCGATTGCTTTTTTGTATAAAAAGCAGCAAAAACACGTGAACCCAAGTTTACATCATATTGTACTGATTGCAATCGCGAAAAACTCGCTGTTGTGCAGCGTAAACCATTTCGATAACCATGTTGCTGTGGGCTAGAAATGTTAGAATTAATATCTTTGAGCCAAGTGACCAAACGTCCATGGATAATTTTCATGAAAGTTTTGTTTATAACAGGCAGTAATATAACAGGTCTGTAACTTTCGAGTGAGTTCTTTGATTTTCTGTTATCTTTGTACAGTGGTATTACTAAACCTTTTCTGCAATCAACAGGTATGTAAGATTGATCAATCAGCTAAGTAAATAAAGCTGACAGACATTCTATGAGATAATCACTGCCATAGATAAAATGTTCATTGCAAATTTGATTATGGCCCAATGCTTTGAATTTCGTTGGACTGTTAATGATTTATTTTTCTTTACTTACACTGATACTGTTCTGTAAGGCCTCAATATGGGCTGCACTATCTTGCAGAGATTGACTTAATTCCTGTTCTATAAATGCATACAAGTTTTCGTCGAAATTATGGCTACAATTTGGCGTGTGAATGTCCTCATAATATCTAGCAAGGCTATTTGCAACGGATAAATATTTTGTCAGGAAATATCAATTGATTGAGTGTGAGTGTGCCTTGCTAGATATTATGAGGACATTCACACGCCAAATTGTAGCCATAATTTCATCTTTTTCGCTGGCATAAACGTATAACGGGAACCAGTGCATAGTGTTAAATGACCAGCACTCACTAGATTATTATATCTTAAGAACTCATGAAATACACATTTGTGTAATCTCTGAATGTATCTGGTTCAGCTACTGCATTGAAATCTCCAGTAAAATACATGTTACCCAACTGTGGGTACTGATCATACAGATTTTGAATCATTTCAATTTGCGTCCTGTAAAAATCTATGCCATAAAATAGGGTCGCATATATATATATATATATATATATATATATATATATATATATATATATATATATATATATATATATAAACAATATATACATTTTGCATGTCTGGAATTTAAATTCGATGCCAATAACGTCATCCTATAAAGTAAGCATATTTCATAAGCGATGTTTTGTAGAAGATTGCCTTTGCACTGCATTTGTAACCAGAATAGAATCGCAAAACGGAAGTATGTGCTTAAATAGTTTATGCTAAGTTATGCATACTACATCAACATCATATTTATATAGCATTGCACTAAGGCTAAGGGCATTCCAACTTAGTATATTAAGATTGATATTAACTTGAGATATAGTAGATAAGGACAGACTTAGGAACAACTGACTATGCCGCCCTAATCACGGAATATCAAGACCCTGAATCTTCATTTGCCTCCTGATAGAGATTGTTAAACCGATCTCGCAAGGATTGATTCCTATACCACCTCCTTACATAAACACCTTTCGGCCATGCTACATCATTTTCAACGGTATGGTATTGTGAGTTACATACAGTCAGCTTGGCTGCTGGACAATTACGTCTACTGTGGATAAACTTTATGGATAACGGCTCTATATCGTATTATTCCAAGAATGTATTTATGCTCTCTAAAGTAGATTTGAGACCAATGCCGCCCACATAAAAACGCCTTGTTCTCCGTCTAACCACACCTTCAAATGCAACATTCTCAAGGTCATTATGTTCAACAACAACTTCTGAGCCGTTTTCTATATTGGGTTCGCCAAAACCATCTAGGTCTTTCAACCTGACCACCAACCACGTTAGGTATCTTTCTAGAAGAAGTATACAAATCAATACCTTTCAAATTATTGTTGCCAGCAATTGGACGCCCCCATTACATGGCATTGTGATCTTTGCCACATGCAGTGTACACAAGGTTCAATGTATATGCAAAATGTAACGCTCGCATCATCTTGCTTAGTCTTCCTGAAACACGATAATTATGATGCAATAGCTCAATTCTATCTCAGTGTTGTGTTCTACTGTACGTAAAATGCAATATCAAATTGACTATTTTAGCTCCTATAAATACCTTTTCCAGAACATAAATTATACCTGCATATTTAAATGACAGTTTCTTAAGTTAATAATTTATAATTTTCCACTTATTATGTACTGTACACTCTATCAATCCTATTCTCATTACCATCACCCCTTAAAAATCCTGACGGTGCAGGTGTTTGAATATTTTCTATGAATTTATTTCAAACGATATCACAAAGAGTTTATTTTTTAATACCGCATACTCAAATAATGCAAAAAGCCCTTGTCCGGTTGTAGTTTGATGCATCCCCCCACCCCTTCTCTGTTAATACTGATGGACGATTTGTGGGTCTGTCTGGAACGCACCAACGTACGGTTTAGACACTGTAACAGCTGTATGTAGCCACGAAATTCTAAATGGTCACAGGACATAGGGTTGTGTTGTTCCATGTGGATTTGCAAATCGTCAAACATACGGCATAATCCGGAAATAGTCTGTACATATCGCCAAAAGGACCCTTCAAGCAGCGGTTGCTCAAGAGATGCGAGAAATACGAGTAAGTGTCTAAAATGTACACCAATGTGTTGCTGACAGAAGTGTCTGCAAACAATTCCTCGATTTTATGAATAGGTGAATTCAGACCAACAAATCGTCCATCAGTATCAGCACAGATTTGGGGGCTGATTTATCGGACTAGTCTTGTTGATACTCAAATGCCACGGAAATATCCACGACGTGGTAATAGGATGTCGAAGTATACTCAGGTCTAAAATTTAACAAAAGTGTCTTTGTTACCAGAAGGACTAGTCGATTTAGAAATTTCCTAGTCCTGTTGAATCTTCACTAGTCCTTCCTACAATACAATTGGAGACACGTACCTAGATTAACAACACTTTCATTTCTTAAATATCACAATACAATTCAGAAGTACGAATCTTGCTTTATAAAACCACTATGGTTACTTGAAAATATTCATTACAAGTTCACAAGAAAATCAATGATTTTCCAGAAGTTAACTGTGAAAAAAGATAACTCATTAAATATTTTGTAAAGCCTTGTCATCCAGAAAAAAAAAAAAAATAAATAAATAACTTCAAAAGAGAAAAAGACAAAACCTCATTCACACTGGCTATTACATATCGTAACTCCACAGATTGCGAATTTAAGGCAGTATCCATTATGCTACAGTGAAAGCAGGGTGACAAGACCTCTCATTATAGCCATATATGCATTGTGCGGGTTTTCACAACAGATACGAACCTTTGACCAAAATATGTGTCTCCATGATGCTAATCCCTTAAAAAAAGACGGAATGGTTAGTCACAATAGGGATTTTGATAACCATGGCACTACATTGCCGGTTTAGCAAGTTTATAAGTCTGGTTTACAATCTTTTAGTCCGAATTTCCTCTGACCCTTCCTACCCCATTTTCGATACTCTGACATTTATGTTGGGATGTGAGGTCAGAGCTCATTGCAAATCATTAATTTGGTATTTGCCGAAACTGCGTGGTGTTGGCGTAGGGTATCTTACTACCGGGTCTAGTGATCTTACATCAAATTATACCCGCCTGAAATCGATAGGAAGATGTTTTGTCTTCTCAGAAATTACAAGTATAACATTTGTTGTTTTAATTCGTTGACAGATTCTTCAGGCGGAGAGCAAATGTAAACACGGTTTTTGTTATTATCACTTAACTACCATACCAAAATATGTTCTCTATTTGATGAATCTGGCATTTTCCAGGTTGCTGCAACAGCAACAGGTTTCTGGTGCTTGTTCTCAAAATAACTATGCTGAAAATTACGTGTCTTTTCATTTAAAAACAAAGAAAGAAAATTATGTAATAAGAGATGGTTCATAGGAGAGCCGCTAAATACACCATAAACAGATACAGAAATACTAGCAGAGTCAGTGCCATATTGGATCATCTCAAGTGGAAATCACTTGAATCCAGGCGAACCAAGGCCCAGCTGACAATGTTATTCAAGATAGCGAACAACCTAGTGGACATACCCGCAGACAAATATTTGACCCTAGCACATAGCCGAACTAGGGCAAATCACACGAAGAAGTTCCTACTGAAGTCAGCAGAAACAAACTGTTTCAAGTTCATCTTCTTTCGACGTATGACAGGGACTTGGAATAAATTACCATCAATAATTGCAGAAGCTCCTGACTTGGTATCTCACAAGCAGGAGCTTTCCAACATCACCTTCTAATGCAGTAGTCAGCTACAAGTAAGACCTAGTGATTCTCATGGCTGTGCCGGCTGAGGTTAATTTATCTCTTCGCCGCCACTGTAGCCGGATTGGTCTGAGTATGAAGGGACGAAAAAGTAAACTGACACTCTTTCACTTACTTCTACCTTTTATATTATTACTCTTCTATCTGTCCTAACGCTACCTTCTTTCCTATATTCTTGACCACGCACCACACGTTCCTTAATAGTCAAATGTGACTGCGTCAACGTATTTATATATAGATTATATATAAAGCCGGCCGGCAACATCCCAACAAGTTGTATCAATGGGAACATCTTCGGCCTTTTCCGTTAAGTCGAGAAAGAAACCTCAGACGTAATTTTCCGTAATTGAGAACTATATTTGGAACTAATTTTATTTACCTGATACAAATCTGGTGGCGGAAGGAGATAAATTTACAATAAGAATATTGTCGATCTTTCTGTTGCAATATATATGGAGAATTCCGCCCAAGCGAATCATCAAGCCCATAAATTGATGTGTATTCATACAACTACATCCAAAGTTATTTCATGGCCAGACGGAAACAACCGAGCGATGCTACGATCGCTGATCTACGTCTCGTACACATCTACGCTATCGAGACTCAGACAGATTAACTGGTTACCATGGTCCAAAATCACTCAGATCAAGTGCTTAAAAAGCTTTGAAATTTCAAGATATATTCTCTTTAAGGTAATTTCAAATGCAATAAAAATAAGTTTTTAAGTTGTTAACTTTAAACTTGAAACATGTGAGATTTACTTTAAGAAATACTGACGCACCCTAGCAGTAGTAGTAACCAAGGGGAGAGGATGCATAGTCTAGATTGGATCCAGTGATGTTTTAAAATATATTTCCGATATCATGAATTATGCACATTTTTAGATACAAATATTTCAACGTTTCATTGAAAATACACATTTTCATAACATAACTTTTTATATAAAATAATTCAAAATATTGGGACCATCAAGAGAATTTCATATATCCAAAAATAACTGAAAATTATTCAAAATGCGATCACATATGCCTAAACAAAGATCCAAATTTTGGGACATGAAGGGATGCACCTGTATTCATAAACTGAAAGGATTATATCTCAGTTTAACAATTTTATTGTATGTTTGTTTATGTAAATATCTACAAACTCATACATAGTCAATTATGTGTATAAACTACATTATCGTGATGAAAATGGTGACTAGAGAGAATGGCTGAAAAAGTAAGTTATAATTTTCATTGACAACAGAATAATGTTACAGGGAGAGTTATAAAACGTGCTCCATCCAGCTTTTTATTTATTTAATTGGGTAAGTAGATATGTAAGATGAATATATAATACAATGCATATAACAAATCTAAATAATACGCATAGCATGAAAATAAAATAGCTAAAACTGACACATAAAACACGTACATTTAAGACCGCAACTATATTGCAAAGAAACATTTTAACACATACACAAGCAATAGAAGGAACACAACATTGTACATGTATATAAACTTGGAACATAGTACACACTAAGCCACATTATTAGATACGGAAAATCATAATAAGTATTACAAAAATCCTTGTTTTTGTGTCACTACCTTTTTAGAAAAGCTCATGCCAGATTATTCGATCATTTGTTGTTGTTTTATTTTTCTTTCTTTTTTTTAATTTTTTTTTATTTTGTCAGTTTTCATGAATAAATCACTGGAGATATACCTGAAAAAAATGACTTTTCATTGAAAGTGATTAAATTAGAGAAATTATCTATTTTAAATTTAAAAAAAAGTAAGTCGTCAGGTATCTGTATTTAAATAAACGGATACAATTAGAGGTGTTGAATTTCACTCAAACGATTCATAGAAGCTTAGTTTGAAAAGTAAGAAGGGATGGAAGACAGACAACGCCATCCAGCTGTACGAAGAGAAGATAAAGAATGACATAAACTTTCTATCCTTGTTATTAACCACAGTTTTTCCGTTTCTTGTGCAATAACTGAAGATTCCGTTTCTAGATTTCATTTTTTTGTACCTTATAATATTGAGTTTTAAAATTTGTAAAGTCCTTCAGACGCCATGTAGACTCCAGATTATCCAAGGGGAGCTACTCTGATATCGAGGTAATCCAAATAAATATCTGTATGGTGGCAGATACCTGTCATAAAGTTGGGAATTTGCTGTATATGTTACCCAAAGTGTAAATCAACTTGAAACGCACCTGGAAATCGAGAAAATATGTTATAAATGAGCTGAATTACACAAACTAACAGCAAGCGGCATGTTTACAATATAGTGTTTACATGAACACATCTATTTTAAACAGTGAGGACACCCAAACACATTGGCTATCCTCAAAACTGTAACAAAGACAAGACAAGACAAGACTTTATTACGCTCAGGTTGTAAAGCTTACAACATATGAGGTTTCTAAGAAAAAGAATATGAATATAGCGTATGATATCGTTACATACTGCTTAACAGGGATTACAAAATTCGGAAAAAACAATCTAAGAACCTGCAAATACTTGTCTAGAGTTGTATTTTACCTGTATTCATTCATTGATTAGATTTATAACTGTTAGACCTGGAAATGTAAAAATGAGATATAAAGTTTTGTCTTTTTCCAGAAATTAAACTTGAGTACTATTTTCTTTTACAATCCTTATTAAGAGACGTTGTACTGTACCACCGAGTTTTATAATTCTGCCAACCTTTGTTTTTGGTGATAGAAGTCACACAATGTACTAGCCATTTTTACGTATTTGAGACTATTATGCAATGCAAATCAAAATTGTTCCGACCAATTATATGTAGAGGGGGTTGCCTAGGCCACATCCACAATGGCGTTGTTAATCGATGGTAATACCCCAACTGGATGGACATATTATGACCTTTTCAACGTATGTAAGTTATATACAAGTGTAAAGGTTTTCCAAATATGATGTTGAAGTTTACATTAGGAGTATCGATTCATAATGTCATTATCTCGTTTACGTTTAAAAACACAGTTTTATAAGGCGCGGCAAATATGGCAAGTCTTCTTCCATATATTGTTATGTAGAATGTCGTTTTAAGGTGTTTACCACAAGAAAACGGTCATAATTATGGGACATATGAAATAAAATAACAAAAGTAATATTGTTTGTGTTGTTCATTTGCTCCAATCTTTACAATATGCAAAGTTTCAATCATATCATACCAATAGACGATACTGGAAGTTAAATTTTGCATTTACGTATGGAATTCCCTGATTTCGTCATGGCAATGTCGCCATCAACTTTTAATTACAGTGATTTGTCTTCAAGCAAAACAATTCTTCTGATTTAATTAATTAGGATGTCATTTATATTTTCCAGTTGGACTTTTTGAAAAGATTGTAATTGAAGCCAACGAATTGGCAGCTGAACAACAGGAAGATCATGAAACTTGTGATCTAAATCGGACAGACACCAGTGTACTCAAGATGGCTGCCTTTCTTGGCATGTTGATTCTTATGGGGATAATACAGGCCCCTAACTAGAGTTTTTTTTTGGTCGAATGACTAGTTTCTTTCCAACGAAGGAATTAAAGATGTAATGCCATGCAGAAGGCTTGAAAAACGGCTCCAGTACTTTTACCTAAATGATGACACCGCAGATTTCCCTGCAGATCACCCTAATCATGACAAACGTCACAAGATACGTCTTGTACTGGATGAAGTTCTGGTCAACATAGAGAAGACGTACAAGCCTCGCCAACATCAAACCAGTGATGAAGGTTTATATATCCACACGTTTATAAATAAATAACAAATAATGCATTTCTTTCAAAAAGAAAATTGCAAAGCAGGCATACTCTCACAAACAGAGAGCACAGGAGAAAGAAATATACACACATACATGTATGCATACATTCATTCATTCATTTTTTCATTTCTCCCGTAACCTGGCTGGTCTTAGGGGCGCCACTGATGACTTTGAGACATTCTCTCTCCATTTTGCCCTGTTCTCCACTGCTCTTTGGGACTTTGCAAAGTCCATCACTGTCCACTCTTTGATATGATCTTGCCATATCTTCTTCCGTCTGCCTCGTTTTCTCTTTCCTCTCGATGTGCCCTGTAAGATTGTCTTTGACAGGCCAGATGAGCGTGAGACGTGACATACCATCTTAGTTTGCGTTTCTTTACGGTGGTGAGCAGATCTTAATATGGTCCAATTGCACCTTGGATTCTAATGCGCACATCCTCATTAGAGATGTGGTCTAAGTATTAGATTTTCAGGATCATTCGATAACATCTCATCTCTAAGGCATGGATTCTTCTCTCTAGTTCTGCAGTCAGGGTCCATTTTTTACATGCATACAGGAATATGGACATGACGAGGGACGCATAAGCTTGAGCTTGGATCCGATCGTGATGTTGCTGTCCTTCCAAATAGGCTTCAGCCTAGCCAGTGCAGTTGTTATTTGCGCAATCCTGGAAAGAACCTCAGGTTTTGAACCTTCATCGGAGGCGATAGCACCTAGGTACTTGAAGCTTGTCACTGTGCCCAGCTTCTGTCTATTCACTCGTATTTCCTTTTGGATACCACTCGGGTTGTTTGTCATTAGCTTGGTCTTTTCAGCGTTGATCGCCATCCCATACCTTAGTGATGCTTGGCTGAGACGGTTCACTAAGGTTTCCATTTCTTGTTCATCTAATACTAAGTCATCGATATCATCAGAGAAGCGCAGGTTGGTGATTGTTCTGCCTCCAACACTGACACAGACCTCATGGTCACCAAGGTATCGGACATGATCCTTTCCAGGTAGATGTTGAAGAAAGTAGGTGAGAGAAGGCGTCCCTGTCTGACTCCGATTGTGGTTCTGAACCAATCCCCTATGTTGCTATTGACGAGAACTGCTCTAGTGGCCTTGTCATACATGTTTTCGATGGTGCTGATTAGTTTTACGTTTATGTTGTATATCCGCATGGAGGCCCACAAGGTTGCATGCCATACCTTGTCGAAAGCCTTCTTGACGTCAATGAAGACATGATCGAGGTCCTGTTGATGCTGCAGATACTTTTCACAGAGGATTGTAAGACTGAAGATCTGTTCTGTAGTGCTACATCCTGCTCTGAAATCTGCCTGTTCTTCAGCAATGATGTGCTCTGATTGGGGTTTTAGTCTGTTGAGGATGATTTTAAGCATAATCTTGCTTCGGTGACTGATGAGACTGATTGTTTGGTAGTTCTGGCACAGCTCCAGATTCCATTGCTTAGGACGGGTGATGATCAGAGACTGGGTCCATGGGGTGGGCCATTTTCCTATTTGCCATATTTTGTTCCAGGTTGTTTTGAGGACATCTATCATGGAGGATCCTCCTGCTTGAAAAAGTTCTGCTGGTATATTGTCTACCCCAGCTGACTTCCCTTTCTTTAGTGCCTTTACTGCAGCCTCAACTTCTTCCCTGAGGATCGGGTGGTCAACCTCTGTTGTTGTCAGTGGGAAGTTTAGTACAGCTTGGTCTCCAGAAGTCTCCTGGTTGTAAAGCCCCGAACATTATTCAGTCCATCTGTTAAGAATCTCTTGATCTTCTGTGAGACTCTTACCAGCCTTGTCCTGGATCGTGGTAGATCTCACCTGTTTCTCTGTTGTCAGGTCTTTCACCAACTGGTATGCCTTTTTACTGTTATTCTGGTTCAGGGTTTTCTCGACTTCCTTACACTGGTCCTCTAACCAGCTTTGCTTCGTTCTCTTTAAGCTCTTCTTAATCCTGTTGTTAATCTCCCTGTATTTTTCTGCTCCTTCAAGGTCTCCTCAGCTTTCTCCTCACATGACAGAGGTCGAGGATATTTGCTGTGACCCAGGGCTTCTTTATCCTACGATGCTTGCTAAGGATCTCGTTGGCTGTGCCTATTATTGCCGCGTTGAAGATGGTGATCAAGGAATCTAGGTTTATTTCTTCAGCACCCAGAATTGTTAATGGTGCAAATTTGCCGCTTATTGATGCTTTAAATGTTTTTGCCACGCTTGGATCTTTAAGTCTTTCAAGTTCAAACCTGATCCTGGCTCCTTGGTCTTCCTCAGACGAAGTATGATAGTCATCATCAGCAAGTCATTGTCGCTTCCTGTGTCCGCTCCTGGGAAGCTACATGTTCTGGCAATGTTAACGCTAGACCTGAAGCGTTTCCTCAGCAAGATGTAGTCAGTTTGGTTGTGATGTTTTCCGTCTGGACTGTGCCAAGTCCATCTTCTAGATAGTTTGTGGGGGCCAAGGGTGTTCGTTAGCACTAGGTTATTGTATGTGGCGAAGTCCAGGAGCTTGAGTCCTCTCTCATTGGTCTGTTCATTACAGTATGGACCACAGACTTCTCACCAGTCTGCCTGTGCATCTACTCCTACCTTGGCATTTTAGTCTCCTTGAATAACAAGAATATCCTTCTTGGGTGTCTGGTCAATAAGAACTTGAAGCTGGTCGTAGAACGCATCCATTTCCTCGTCATCATGGTGAGATGTTGGGGCATAAACCTCTATGGTGGTGATGTTGAAGGGAGATGCCCTCACGCGACATACATACATATTTTATTGTCTTTCATCCTTACAATAAACATGACAATTTTTAAAAGACAAACAAAACATGCACACAATATTGTAGTGATTACATACTATAATTATGTCCAATATGAAGTATGAACGACTCACATATGCATATCACACACACACACACACACACACACACACACACACACACACACACATCAGATACCCACTAACTTCACAACTCCACCCTATCCTGGTTCCATACTGATGATTGAAATCATTATGATTATCATGTAAACCGATGATTGAAATCGTTCTGATTCCCATTTAAAATGATGATTTAAATCATTCTGATTCCCATGTAAATTGATGATTTAAATCATTCTGATTCCCATGTAAACTGATGTAGTTGTTGCTACTATTTATACCTCAGTCTTACCGTGAACACTTGTATTGCTAATCAGACTAACACTCAGTCTTACCATAAACACTTGTATTGCTAATCAGACTAGCACTTTCTGTCTCCCTAACTTGCTTCTTCATCTCTCTCCACGCTACACAACCACTCGTATAAATATATGTATTCTCACTTAACGTCATATGTCTGCTAGACCTGAGTTGGAAATAAAGTTCTTGCTGTTCTTTTCGAATGTACCGAGTTTACAGGAATGTTTACTATTGTTTAAACCTCTATCCCTCATGATGTCTTCAAGTCATAGAGTTTGATACTTGCGGGCGAACTTGTCTTATTGTTTGTTCTTTTAATATATATATATATATATATATATATATATATATATATATATATATATATATATATATATATATATATGTATATATATATATATATATATATATATATATATATATATATATATTTGTTAATATTATGCATTTCTCTTTCAAATATACCCACGACTTAATTTCTGTTAAAGTTCCGCAATATTTGTGTGTTTTTTTGTCCTTAAATCGCCGACTGCGTCTATATGTTTGTACTGCTTGTAACATCGTAGTTCTAGGTAAAATGGACTCAGTAAAATAAAACACAGTTGATGCTATATTATGGCATTGATGACTTTCTGAAAGGATGATTTTCTTTCTAAGATACAAACTGTAATTATAATTACAAATCATCCATCCATTAAGCTGCGTCAACGTGCTTCATCTGGCACGGAAACATTCGTTCAATCTGTATATATGGATCACTTTGCATTCAAAAATTGGTCAAATTTTGCAAAGTTGTCAAGTACACCATGTACATATATTTCGACTCAAAGATGTAAACGAAGAAGAACATAAAGAAGAAAGAAAAGCAACGAAAGATAAACAAGCGCCACGCTTTCATTAAGCAATATTTTGTTTTATCTTTCCTCTAGCTTGTATAGGTCCTTTTTGAAATTAATTATTCTTAAAATTTAACCAGAGATTAAAATCATCACCAGTATATGATATTTTAAATAAGGAATGAAACTATATTACCAGGTAGATAAAGATGTGACTTTCGACCTTCATCATGTATTCATTCTAATAAAATATTATCCACTCTCTATGATCGTCGTCCTTAATTGGTATAGATATAACCAGGTCAATGTAATTCGTGGATGAAAATATCGTTCATACACAAAGATGTTTATGGGACTTTATTGGACATGTAAACTTGTTTATTCTTATCATTGAAAGTCCAGAGTCTAGTTTTTCCGTTGATACGGTTCGGGTTAAGGTTACTCCCCCATCCAAATTTAACTCCTCCCCCTGAAGCTCGATCCAAGATCAAAGCCTTCGTTGTCATCTATTCATTTTTGTTAAACATCACGCACGCGATGATTTCTCTCTAGATGCACAAGTAACTCAAATTAAAGAGGAAAAGCGACGGACAAACTCACAGATGGATGCACGGAAGAGGGGACAAGACCAACTACAATATATCAGCCAAATTTCAGCTATAACAATTATTTCTATGCTTATAACCAGGTCACTGTAATTCGTGGATGAAAATATCGTTCATACACAAAGATGTTTATGGGACTTTATTGGACATGTAAATTTGTTTCTTCTTATCATTGAAAGTCAAGAGTCTAGTTTTTCCGTTGATACGGTTCGGGTCTGATATTAAAAACAATGCCTACAAACAGCAGCACTACTATCACAGTTCGCAGTGGATCATTAATATGCCAATTACGCTATAATTTGATAACCAGATGTAATACTAGTCCGATTTTATACAAAATTGTTCCTTTTCTTGCTTCCACTGTGTGTGTGTGTGTGCGACCACATGCGTAATACAGTGGCTGCATAATTTATTACTCGTGTAAGGTAGATCTGTATATTAATAACTGACAAATACAGAACGTAGAACTCCACTTCCATCATCATCACTTGACCCTTTTCTTTTCCTTTCCATGTCTGATCTTATATTTGGTTTTCCGTTTCTGTTATTGATCATTTTCCAAATATATTACTGTGTGCCAAAACAGTATGTTTAAACTAGACATCTAAACATTTCTTCCTACAATTTAGAATGATATGACTTTGTTAGCAAAAACTATGAAATTTTGACTGTGCATTTAACAGGATTTAGGGATGAATAGCAATCAAAATATTCTGCATTCTTCTGACAAAATATCATCATTTATATTTTAAGAAAATTTGAAAAAATATCCAGAAATTTGAGAAGTTGCCAAACCCTCTTTTACTGGTCAAGACATTTAACATTTACAGGTAATCAATTTTGAAACTTCTCATATATATTTATCCTTATTCTATTGTCTCTACATATGCACAGAAAAAGTCCCAACGTTTTTATACGTATTATAGGCAAGATACTGTAAATATTGGGAAATTTTTGAAACATAGTAAAACCGGACCTATACCTAAACTGAGAGAACAAGAAACAGAAAGAATCAGTTCTGACTATGTCGTAGAACCCACACGTGCATAAATGTATCAGGCATGTCTTTTAGCACAAGCTTTGACGTGTTTAATGGTGAACAGCTTCTGCAAAGTCAATTGCAAAAATTGTTTCATTGTTTATCTTTTGCGGGGTGGGTCGGGTGTAATTGTGATTCAAGATAAATTTGTGAATGAGCGTCTTGTTGTTATTTTGGAATACAAGTTCTCCTTTATACTAGTGTGCTTCTTTTCAAGGAGCTATTCTTCAGTGCTTGGGAAACAATGTCTTAAAGCGTTCTTATTCATATCAATAAAACTCAAGTTTACATTTGCAATAACAGTCGAGAATTACTTTAATTCTTCCGGGTATTATGGGTATTATGTGCTGTCTGACTTAATTATGGTTTATTAAATGGACGGAAAACCAGTAAGAGAGATAAAACCTAAAGAGAACAGCTTACTTACTTTGTGTGACGTCAATATACTAATTGACATCGCGCGACTTTATTTGGGTTTGTTGCAATACAGCACGTCTGCGTTCGAAGGTACGCTTCTTTCGATCAGGTGAAAAGATCTTTCAAAAAGCGAATCCCTTCTCTAGGCTAAATATTAATTTCTTTCAGTCTTTTGCGATTGAAACATAGCAATATTTCGGAAATGCTCGCTAACATCCGCATCGTAGTGAGGTAGTCCACTTTAGCCAAAGAGAACGACAGGAGTAGTAACATGGGGGTGTTGGGGGACTAGGGGGCATCCTATATTAAAAAGAGTCAAAGGAATATATGGACAAAATTTATAGGGTCATGGGAAATGGAACATGGAGGGGTACTTGAAAATGGTGGGCCTCTACAGGGACAAGGGGAATTTAACATGGAGTGGGGCACTTGGGGGACAATGGGCATGGAACATGGGACCTCTACCAAACACACACACACACATCGGGTAGTCCGGGTTGAAGAACATCCCCGAGACGATGTTCGAAGACTCTACTGAGGTATACATCTTGAGAACCGGTGAAGCTTTATGAGACAAGCGGTGGTATATATAGCCTAAGAGTGGATTGAAATGGATTGAAATGAACTACCAATCCAATGGCGCATTACGAGCGGGTAGGTTTTTCTTCTAATGGGAAGAGAGCGGAGGGGGGGGGGGGAGTGACGTCATCTTGAGTATAAACGCATCACAGCGTTCGTAGGGTTTTACCTTGGGCGGCCTAAGTATGACGGAGACTACGAAGACAATGTATTGGGGTGAGAGTACGACGACAGCAGCAAATGCCGTGGTGAACTTCCAACCGGAAGATTTTTATTTAGATTTTGTAGATTTTCTGTCCTCCTCTCAAGAATTTGCGCCTGAAACAACGACTGCTGCTGTTCCACTACCTCTTTGCCTGTCATCGACGATTTTAAAAAGAGGCAAAAATAAGAATTGGAAATTTTTTTTACAGCGTCAGAGAGAAGCCGAAGAAGTTTTTCTTCAGCAAGAAGAGGAAAGAAGAAAACAAGAAGAAGAAATAAGAAAGTTAGAAGAGGAGAAGTGTGAAGGACAGAAGGAAAACAAAACGGTGAGTGTGTTACAAGACATTTTAGTGGAGTTAAAAAATCTGAAAAACATGTATCAGATTTCTTTAACACAACCTAAGAGAAAGAGACCATCATGGGCCAAACATTCTAAACCCATCACTACTAGTGAGATGCTACCACCACGACCACCACCATTCACTACTACTACTACTACCACCAAAGCAGCATAAGCAACAGCAGGAGGAATAGGAGTTGGTCGTGGAAATGGATTGAGACAGTTGAAGCTGATCATGTCCAGTCCATAAGTCTGTTTAACAAACAAACACCCCAACGGTCCTTTTCAGGGCCACCCCATTTGCCAAGAAAAGATAATCATTCCTTTTGCCAAAAAATCAAGTAAAACTTTAAACCCATTCCTTGGTTTTGCGTAAGAGTGAGTGAGTGCGTATGTGCGTGCGTGCGTCCATACTCTAAAAAAAATAAAGATACTTACTTTTTTCCATTCCGGTCTATTCTCTTTTTATACAAAAAAATCACAATGAACATAACACCACACTCAAAAAAGTTCATCGTTCACTGTCAGTCTCTCTTGTTTTTCTTGAATTTATTCACAGGAATCAAGGGTTCTTTTTTTTCTTCTTCTTTCTCACTGTCTTCCAGTCGTCTAGCTTTCTTGCTTTTCTTGACGACGGGGATAGGTTATTCTTCTTCTTTTGGGACTGAAGATCCCTCTGCTTCTTCCCTCTCTGGTAGGTTGTCTTGTTTCTGAGGACACTCCGAAGACCAATGTCCTTTTTCTTGACAATGATAACAGGTATCTTTCCCTTTGTCTCTCTTTTCATTTCCTTTACTTTGACGTTGTGGACATTCTGGAGCCCAATGTCCTTTCTCTTGGCAGATATAGCATGTATCTTGACTTTTATCTCGAGAGGCAGAGGAGGAGGAGTCCTTTGTCTTACTGGTATACTTTCCAAGGACTCTCTGTAAAATTCTGATAGCCACAGACGTCTGTTGTGCTAAATCTCTGACCAGAAGGGCAAGCTTTTCTGACTTCTCTTCCATCTTCACTGTTTGAAAGTGGAATCACGAATAGTGATTCTGAGGGTAGGAAGGTCTCTATATATAGGGAGAGACCCTGTGATAAACTTATGACAATTAAAACATACACCCCTGAACTCCAACAAAAAAGGGTAGGAGTGTTATGGACACACTACTAAACCCTGATATACAACCATACTATACAATCACGCACACGTAGGCAAGGGTAGGTGTACTTATGAGCACACTACTATACCCTCACACAAACATAACTATCACAAGAGAAGGTATTTTAAGTTTTAGTGTACAACATAGACAAAGACATACACAAAGATACAAATATTGGCAATGATTCAAGGTTGACAACGTTGTAACGTAAGACTAGAGCTCCAATCCTTTGGCACAGTGTCATTTTACCATCAATGGTTACTACTTTTCTGAGCTAACTAAAATAGATAACCATATTGTTCACAAAACCACTTTTTTATTAACCTTTATCCTGACTCGTGGAGTATTTTGACTTTCTAATGTGAGCATAGTGCACCTAAAATAGCAACACTTGAACATTCTTATACAATATCAAAGATAAACATTAATTTCAATACATTGACTTACTAAAAGCTAGTAGTGGCTAAAGTTTACTAGCCTGCATACACGCCGTTTCGTACTGATTGACCTAGCCAAGCGAACAACGTCTTTACCAACTGTGAGCAGTGTACACAATGAAATATTGTCAAATGAACGCAGTAATAATTTCCAAAAACCTATGGTTTGCCTCAAACAGAGAGAAGGTTACCCTTTCTTTGAGTTTCTGAAGACAAGGGTAAATTCTGTGATAGAAATGTTCATTAGCAAAATGTTTTTCATTCATCAGTTTTAAAAACGTCGTGTTACAATTCTTGTCTAATGACTGCAGTACCATTTGTTATATGCCTCCCAAATATTTAAGATATGTTATGTTTCTTGCTGCACACGCCTTGCGGCTACAAACAATGTTACAACATTTCCCAAAACCGAAGACGGGAGAACAGTAAAAACACGTCTTGTTCGATTGGCAGTCTAAAATGGACTGAATGAAAATAGGGCATACATTGTTACAGTTTTACTGAACGCATGTTTTGGGCTCAAGATTGAGAGTGTAGAATAGGACGGTTATAGAGTGCAGAATTGGATGGATCATACTCGAGGCATTCTTACACCGTAAAGCTATGTGCTTGTTTTTTTGGTTTCCTTCGGAAAACGGTAGATCTAGAAGTTTTTTTTTTCGTGACACATTGCAGTGCCAAAGTAGGAACAAAGCTAAGATACCTGACATGCACAAGAACAACTAAACTCAAGATTTTATATGATCCAACGATTTACCCAAGGAAGAAAAATCGTTGTACAATTTGTAAGGGGTGCAAGTTTTTGAAAAAATTACAAAACTAACGTCACATTTCACATAATCATTGTGACTACTGCCAATATTTGTGGAGAGGCATCTTAAAAACGGGAACAGATACTTGTATCATTTCAATCGAAATCACTGTATAAGAAACTTAGTGTGTGCTTGTGAAACAGAGAGAATTGACATTACGACGGAGAGAGAGAGAAAGAGAGAGAATATTTTATTCCTACTTTTAAAAATATCACGACACTTACGTTTTTTATGGTATATTTTCGTTAAGAAATTTTCAAAAACACACATTCCATTTAAAAAATCACATCGATAGATAAATAAAATCCTCTTTTTTTCCGGTAAAATATCACAAGATTGAATTGGAGACATAGTCTCCTAAAATCCTTCTTTTGAAAACGTAGATGTAAAATTCTCACAAAATATTACATCCAAACGTTTCTAAGAAAAACAATTAGTAGCCCTAAAACTCCCGAAACAAACAACTACAAAATAAACAACGAAAGGATACATAGCAGTCAAACTGAAGGACCCTCAAAACCTAGGCAAACAACACCAGTAAAATTACAGGAAAAAAAAACTCAAACCACAAACCACACAGAAAAACCCAGTAGTACAAGGCAAAGGAAAAGGGCCGTTAAAAGTACCAACAAAAACTAAAAAAACCAAACTAACCGTGGAAAATAACTCCATCCGGCAATCCAACACAGGCAATACGGTACCGTATAAATCACACAGTCGCGCACCCCAAAAACATAAGTATGCCTACCACTCCCCTGATCTGACAATTTACATCAAAAGTAGGGGAATAAATATTAATAACTTAAGCGACCGAACCATTGCCAACGAGCTCACTATGAAACAGGGGGGAATATTCCAGATCATACACACAAAAACTGACTATATAGTGGTTCGGTGCGCTACCGCAAAACAGGTAGCTAAATTTCTTGAAATTCAAACCATTGGCCCGTACAGAGTAACCATTACTCGACACACATCAAGCGCAACACAGAACCAACCCACCGCAAAAATACACTAAACCGATCTACAACAAAATAATTCATGTAAACGCAAAACATGACACTCAAAGCATCGCCACCGAACTACGAAACCAAGGTCAGGAAATTCAAAAAGTAGTAAGGTTAAAAAACAAGCAACTCGACCGCCGTACTCCTACAATTTGATACATCGCCACCATCACAGATCCGCTTAGGACCGTACGGCCGATACTACCAGGTACGAGAGTACATAAACAAACCCAGATTCTGCATCAAATGTAAAAGGTGGGGACATTACAAAACAATATGCAGATTCCCCGCACGATGCAATAAATGTGGAGGCCCCCACGAGGGGGAATGCAAGTATGAGGGACAAAAATGCGCGAACTGCCGCAAAACCCACACCCCAAGATCAGGAGATTGCACATATGCGATCCAAGAAGACAAAATAATTAAATACATGGAAACAAATCATGTATCATACACAGTCGCTGCGACTCAAGTTAAAAGCCAAAAACCCTTAAGCGTAAACCCCCCTACCCAAAACCAGGAAAAGAGTAATCCACAGGACAAGGGAGACGACAAAAACCCAAATAAAACCCCCAAAAGCACACAATCATCCGCGAAAAATTTGGCACAACCAAAATCAACCAACCCAGTTAAGGGACCCACCAAAGCCCCACTCTTAAAGGAAAAACAAAACAGCGAAAACAAAGAAAAACACGCAAACACAACCAAAAAAACGCCAACCCCAAACACAACGAAAGAAAAAAAAGTACAAAAAACAATCAAAAATTCAGATAATACAAAGCTAACAGACAAGACCTTAATCCCGGTAACACATATTCTAGAACTTATCCGGGATATAATCGACGGGGTACTCAATCTCAGTCAGGACAACCTCATCCCCGCCGAAACCGTATTTACCCAAATACAAAACCTCATCAATTTGAGGATTAACCGCAGGGTTCACACGGAACCATCAAAAGCAACACCAGTAAATAGGGGGAATCCATCATGGAATACAAAACAGTAATACAAATACTTCAATGGAACTGTAGAGGGATAAGACAAAATTTACCCGAATTAATAATCTGGATACAAAACAACCCCATTAAACCGGATATCGTGTGCCTTCAAGAAACTCACTTGAGCGGACAACTGCAAAACACGCCAAAAATACCTGGATACTCCACCTGCTATTTTAAAAACAGACCCAATGGGCAGAAGGGCGGTGGACTGGCGACATTTATCAGCAATACACTCTCGAGTGAGTCTATAGAGGGCACTCAACAAACCACAAACAACGATTATAAACCAGAGCACCAAATTATTAAAATTAACAACGGCGCTAAGCCGATAACTATAGTAAACATGTACGACCCAGGTGGGACATTAATAATAAAACCCGAAACATACCACTCTATTGTGGGTGGCCTCGGAGAGTATATAATTATATGCTGGGGACCTAAACGCCCATAGTGAACAATGGGGAGGTAACCACCTGGATAGGAGGGGCGGAAATGTCGAAAGGTGGATCACCCTATCAAACCTAGTAGTACTGAATAACGGTACACACACCAGAATTAACCCCTTAAACGGGGCCATGTCAGCGATTGATTTAACACTATGCTCACCCAAAATTGCGGAAATAGCCGATTGGGAAGTAGAACAATCCAGAACACTAGGCAGTGACCACTTTCCGATATTAACCTCTGTCAACCTTAAAGTACACAGAAATAACATCTCCCCTCCCCCCAAATGGAAATTCGATAAAGCGGACTGGGAAATGTTCCGTGCCCTGTGTGAGGGGTTTGATGACGCTCTCTTGTATGACGACAACGTCGAAATCTACAACGAAAATATCGTTAAAGCGTTGTCGTCGGCAGCGGAGCGGAGCATACCCCGAACGGGAGGGCGGAGCATTAAACAGTCCGTTCCCTGGTGGAATGAAGAATGTAGACAAGCCATAAAAGAGAAAAAAAGGCCCTAAATAGGTTTAGGCACACTAAAAATTCTCAGGATTTCCTTGTGTACAAAGAGAAAGAACGCCATGTGAAAAACACTGTATTCACGGCCAAACAAAACTCGTGGAAGGAGTACTGCTCAACCCTAAACTACAAGGCAAACCCAAAACAAATATGGGATAAAATTAAGAAAATTAGGGGGAAAACGTCCTTTTCGACCCCAAAACTATCTGGGCTTACAACCGATGCGGAAAAAGCCGAAAAACTAGCCTCACACTTTGCCGGCATGAGCAGTAATGTCAACCACTCAATAAAATTCCAAAACCACCGGAACGAAATAGAAAGAGAACACCCGGAATTGTTCATAGATAGGGGAAACCACACAAGCCCCTTAAACGTAGATTTCACTATCCATTCGTGGCGAAAAGCACTCACTAATAAAAAAACCACCTCACCAGGTGAAGACATGCTGGGGTATGAAATCTACAAAAATCTCCCCGAAAAAACAGAACTGACGATTTTGGGTCTGCTGAATTTGATCTGGCGATCGGGAGAAATTCCAAAATGTTGGAAACAGGCAATAGTCATACCTATCCCGAAACCCGGAAAAGATACAGCAGATATAAATTCGTACAGACCGATTTCACTCACCAACAACATATGTAAAGTCATGGAGACTATGATTAACAATAGGCTAAAATATCACCTAGAAAGCAAGAAGTTGATATCCAACAATCAAAGCGGATTCCGCAACAAACGATCCACGTTAGATCAATTGCTTCGCCTGGAAGCAAGTATAAGATTAGCATTTAATGCAAATAGGAAATGCGATCGTAACCTAATCGCCATATTCCTCGACCTGGAAAAAGCATATGATCTAATCTGGACCAAAGGATTAATTGCTAAATTAAATCACTACGGAATAACTGGCCGAATACATAAATGGATATCTAACTTCTTGACAGGTCGAAATATTCAAACAAGAGTGGGCAATCAATACTCTCAAACACACGCACTAGAAAATGGGACCCCTCAGGGCAGTTTACTAAGCCCCACGCTTTTTAACATCATGATAAACGACCTCGACAGGTCAATTGATCAGACTTATCTGGACCTATCTCAATTTGCTGACGACAGCGGAATCTGGAGGGCGGGAAACCCCGCCAGCAAAGCTGTGGTTAGCCGCATACAGACGGGGCTAGATAGGATTGGTCAATGGGCCGATAGGTGGGGCTTCAAAATATCCCCAGGAAAAACAGTCGGCGTACTGTTTACTATCAAAACTAACACGCGTAGGGATCCACCTAAACTTTTCCTGAACGGAACCGAAATCAAATTCGAAAAAGTAGCACGCTTCCTGGGAGTGTTATTCGACGAACACCTTACATGGGGCAGACACATAACAGAGCTAGTAAGAAGATGTGGTCAAGATCTAAACCTCTTGAGGAACCTTAAAGGGACCGATTGGGGGGCGGACCAAGCCACTCTTCTTACACTATATAGGACTCTTATTCGATCAAAAATTGACTATGGGTGCCAAGGGTATGCTTCGGCAAACCCCAACCTTCTTAAACAACTAGATCGAATACAACGCCAGGCTCTGCTTATCTGCACCGGTGCTCTCGGTAACACTTCTAGAGAAGAGCTAGGAATATTAACCGGAGAACTCCCCCTAAACCTTAGAAGGGAGGAGTTACTCTTAAGATATGCAACAAGGATCTCCATCCATACCAACTCGCACCCTACTCAAAACATCATAGAAAAATGCAACAAGCCCTTTAGGCATAAACTCCTAAAAAATTTACCGGGGGGAAAAAAAATCCACAATCTGATAAAGGAATTAGACCTCAATAACCTCCAAGCGGAAGTCACTAAATATCCGGACACCGCCCCTTGGACCTGTAAACCCCCTGTAATAAATGTTAATGCGCTAAACTATGGCGATAAACAACAACAGCCCATAGAAATAAGGGCAAAAGTACTAACAGAAATAGAGAGTAGGTATGAGGGATACACCCAAATTTACACAGATGGGTCCAAATCCCCAGACCCAGGACGCACTGCAGCAGCAGTCGTGATCCCGGGTGAAAACATCACGCTGGGGACGAGGCTGCCAGATCACTGCTCAATTTACACGGTAGAATTTTGGGCTATTAACGAAGCCATCAAATGGATTCAGGACACCCAAACAACAAAAGCAGTGATAATTAGCGACTCCCTCAGCGTGCTGCAAACTCTAAAAACAGGCAACTCCTCCAGCAGAGAAAATTTGTTAAGGGAAGTCTACTTAAGACTCAAAATATTGGAACAAAATAACCATACTGTAGAATTTATGTGGGTACCCTCCCACACTAACATACCCGGAAACGAAAGGGCCGACAAAGAAGCTAAAAACAAACTAAGCGAATCCGAAATACACCAGTTGGATTACAGCGTCCTTGAAATATACAGTATGATTAGGCTGAAAATAGATATGAAATGGCAGCGGGAATGGAATAATGCAAAGAAAGGGAGAAAACTCTTCAACCTGCTCAAGTTAGTTAGCAGAAACGTTAGCGTCCCTAACCTAACAAACCCGCATGACTCCAAAGTCATAACTAGAATTAAAACTGGAAATACACTACTATCCAGCAGTTTTGCTAGGTTTCTACCTGAGATGAAAGAGGCAGGAATTAATTGCCCTCACTGCCCAACCCCAGAAACATTAGGCCACATATTCAATGAATGCCCCTCCTACAGTCAACACCGGAAAAAGTTCCAAGAAAATCAAAAACAACTAAAAGCCCCAGGCCAATACCCGAAATTCCTAACTACGGAAAAAATCTACATCAATTCGGTATACAAAAACGTCCTGGCTTATGTATCAGACATCGGAAAGCGAGGTAAAATATAAACCCCGGTTAATAAATCATCATCCGTAGGGAAAGTTAAAATCAATACCGCTAACATAAAACAAACAAGTAGCGTAGATCGCACGAACAGGGAGGAAACCAGGTATGCCCTCTGCTCTTACGGAGGGGGTACGTTCAAGCGAACCTGGTCCCTCGCACTGCAAGTGCTAAAATCTAGGGATAGAAAAGCAGGGAGGAAACCAAGTGAATCCACACCCTTACGGTGGAGGGTACGTTTCAAGCGAACCTGGTCCCTCGCACTGCAAGTGCTAAAATCTAGGGATAAAAAGCAGGAAGGAAACCAAGTGAATCCACACCCTTACGGTGGAGGGTACGTTTCAAGCGAACCTGGTCCCTCGCACTGCAAGAAGTATCAGAGAATTACAAATTAAAAACATATATACATTCCATCCCGTACCCTTGAAACTAACTATGTAACTAACCCATTGCACGACCACTAACATGCATGCATGAATGAATGAATGATTACCTACTATTTATTTTTTATTTAAAAAAAAAAAAAAAAAAAAAAATTATTTTTTCCTTTTTCTTTTTTTTCTTCTTTCTTTTCTTTTCGTCTCAAACTCGGTGATGGTACTAGGTGAATTGTCCAAGGAGTAATAACATATTACATGTCCCAAAAAACCACTTCGCTGATATAACGTGGTCCCAATCAGCAAAAGCAACAAAGCACAATAAAGTTATAACACCCCAAGAACGTAAGGTCACCAAAACAACTCTATTAAGATTATAAGGTGGTCCAAAGCCCAGACCATCAGGGGCCCTTCGCACAAAGCGGAACAAAATTCTGAAAAGATAATCGTCACCAAAAACTCATTTAAGAGTATAAGGTGGTTCCAAATCCAAACCATCAGGGGCCCACCGCAGAATGTGGTAACAATAAACTACGAATATCACCAAACCAAAATTATCCAAATAAACAAAGAAGCATATGTACCTTGAGATTGGCAGCTGAAACTCATCCCATCAACAAATCAAAACTAAAAATGGTCGACAACACAAACCATCAGGACCAGCCGCACAAAGGGCAACGATCAGACTCAAATAAAACTCGAAACAAAACACAAATGGTGCAGATGACTTAGGAATAAAAGAAAAATATAGAACACTCCTTGGACGGAACCAAACTCTATTCTTACCCTTTACTAACCCGAAAAACGCCACAAAGTAAAGAGTTCGTTATTCAAAATTATATTACAACGTGCAAGACGTCAACAAAATTTTGGCTTAAATAAATCCTGGGTCGCTTGAGCCGTCCGGCGACGCTACGCTCCTCCTTTGCCGTCACTGACTCCGCCTTTGCCACCTCCAGACAAAAGATAGGAATAATTAAGTAGTGTGCCTTGCACACATTAAAGCGTTCAATGGGTTGCAGCTCGGTAACCCATTGACGACTAATTAAGTAGGGCGCTTTGCGCCCATTAACTCGACGTAAATGGCCGAATGGCCGCACACGTCGTTAATCAAACGAACGAACGAACGAACCCGATTATCGCTATAGTTTTCAATTACGTCCCCACAATCACAATTTTCAATCCATTCCAAAATTTATTCTTAACCTTATTAGAAATAAATTATAACCCACAAAGAGAGAAAGAGAGAATATAGCAGAGATAAACACATAGGTAGGTAGAGAGAGAGAAGGGCTACACTATTTAGGGGTCGTTTTTTTCAAACTAGTGAATTTGGAGGCTTGTATGAAGTTACGATTTATGGTACAGTTACAAGTTTGTGTGTTTGGAAAATGGGAAACATCGGATAGACATTTGTGTCGTGACACATGTAAAGTGGAGAGTCTGTGCTAGTTTCAAAAACCACAAATCAATAACTGCATCTTCAAAGAATCAACATAGAACGAACTCCGACAACAGCAATAACATCTTTATTACCAAACCAAACTAACTCTCAATTGCAAACAAGATAACAAACATATCACTCCATGACCTCATGCTACAAACATTCCTAACCTGATATAGAATTCCACCCAAATTTCGATATAGTTTTCAATCACGTCCGCGCAAAAATTAATTTCAATCCCTTTCCAAGCCACAATATATGCATACAACACAGGACCCGATTATCGCTATAGTTTTCAATTACGTCCCCACACTCACAATTTTCAATCCATTCCAAAATTTATTCTTAACCTTATTAGAAATAAATTATAACCCATCAAGAGAGAAAGAGAGAATATAGCAGACATAAACACATAGGTAGGGGGAGAGAGAGAGAGAGAGAGAGAGAGAGAGAGAGAGAGAGAGAGAGAGAGAGAGAGAGAGAGAGAGAAGGGCTACACTATTTAGGGGTCGTTTTTTCAAACTAGTGAATTTGGAGGCTTGTATGAAGTTACGATTTATGGTACAGTTACATGTTTGTGTGTTTGGAAAATGGCAAACATCGGATAGACATTTGTGTCGTGACACATGTAAAGTGGAGAGTCTGTGCTAGTTTCAAAAACCACAAATCAATAACTGCATCTTCAAAGAATCAACATAGAACGAACTCCGACAACAGCAATAACAACTTTATTACCAAACCAAACTAACTCTCAATTGCTAACAAGATAACAAACACATCACTCCATGACCTCATGCTACAAACATTCCTAACCTGATATAGAATTCCACCCAAATTTCGATATAGTTTTCAATCACGTCCGCGCAAAAATTAATTTCAATCCCTTTCCAAGCCACAATATATGCATACAACACAGAACCCGATTATCGCACAGTCGCTTCTTGTGGCCCTTTAAGGACAGTCACGTTTTTGTTGGTGTCGGACTTGGAAATCAAAATCATCAAAATCAACAAAAAATCCGCTGACCGCCTAGGACCTTGGGAGTAACTTCAAGCCGGGCTTGTTGTCCCATCCCTAGGATTCAACGAGTCAAGAGCTCTCCTTGCAGCGCAGCGGTAGAAATATATGTTTAACCACCGTACAGAAAATCAGATTGCCGCCATTGCCAGCCAGTTGTTCCCGCCAATGCCAGCCAGTTGTTCCCGCCGTTCCAGCCAGCCTATCCAACCATACCAGCAGCCAGCAGCCAGCCAGCCACAAAAAATTAGGAAACTCTCAAAATAATTAGGGTAAGATCGAAATACTAGAGTTAAACCTACGGGTAATTATATTATCTTTGTACCATTTGGCAAATTTTTTTTGAAAATTTTTACTCACCACCTTTATAATTTTTGTGCATGACTTGTAACCAATAACCTATAAGTAATTAACCAAATACCAATCTCTTACCAATCTCTTACATAACTAGGCAGTATTAAATCCCTATTAATCAAAATAATTATTTGGAAAAAAAAAAAAAAATTTTAATTAACAAAAACAACAACAACAATAACAAGGTGCATCAAAATGAATAGGTCAATTAACAATACCTTTATAAGCAATAGGAGAAGGTGGACTTCAACTCCCCCAGCACAACACAAAGGGGCTCCAACTCTCCTAGCTCCACACATAGGAGATATATCACAATTTAAAGGAACCCAGGCAACAGTGTTGGACTTCTCGGGAAAAAGGAGAAAAATGCACTGGATATATCGGCTATTGAGCCGATAATCAGTGAAGCAACCCCCAATAGGAAACTAGATTCGTCAATGAAATCACCTCCAATCGAATCTAATGGGATAAACTTGTCAATTAGCCATGATCGTTCAGTGCAGATTAGGGGTCCAGATTTTGGTGGAGACAGCTACGAGGACATGAATGAAACTCGACCAGAAAACTCCCCAATTCCATTTAATTCTCCTCCCAATGAGAAGAAGCCATCAAAAATGCCACATCAATCATCAACCGAGCAGCCACCTAAAATCCTGGTTGAAACAGGGCTCAAACAACTCAAACAACTCGAAAGCCAAGGGGAGACAAACCCTACAAACATTGGAAAAAATCACGAGGAGGAAAAAAAGGAGGGAGCTGACTCATCAACACACATTATTGGGAAAAACGAAAAATTAGTTACAGGGACTAATGTAGAACCCAACAAGGGATCTTATTCGAATGTACTTGTACAAGCATTAAAAGCAAATAGGAAACCAACTCAGCCCAATCCAAGGAAACAAAAGATAACAAAAGATAACAATTCACAGCAGCCAAACAGCTGGCCCATCAAAACAGGCAACAGTGGAAGATCTTATATATTCATCACCTGATAAGACCCAAAAAACACCCCCCTTCCCCCCCAAAAAAAGGACTCAAAAACAAACCCAGTCCAAGGAAAAGGAAAGGGTCCTTTAAAAGGGGAAGTAATCTACAAAAACTCCGGGATTAAACCAGATAAAGGTCCACAAAACAAAATACTGACTAAAAACAACTACATCAGTAAACACCAAAACAACAACAACAACAACGAACCCACAAAACATCAAAAACAACAGGAAAAGGGAAATCACACTAAACATTATCACCCCAAAAATCTGACCGCCTTTCTACAGAGCCCAGAAATAAATGTCAACACAATGGAGACAAAAAGTATAATGAATGGGCTTCTCAAACATCACGGTGGAGAGTTCACCGTCGCCCGAACCTTGAAGAAATACATTGTAATCAAATGTAGTACAACAACTCAACTAGCCAAATTCCTCGAGATTACTCGAATTGGGCGTTTCAGAGTTAATATCACAAGCCATAAGGGCCTAAATCTCAATAAAACAAGCAAAGGTTCAACCAAGACATACAACAACATTTAAATGCATAATTAACATTACCCAGCCGCGGATCTTAAAAAAATCACACAACAACTCCAAAACCAAGGACATGAAATAACCAGGCTGTCCCGCTTCAACAATAAAAAGGGAAATAAATCTCAGATAGTCCTCCTCCATTACAGGAAAAAACCAGACACATCAAAAATGATCAAACTAGGACCGTACGGGGAAGTGGTACGTCTGGAAAAATTCATAAACAAAGCACGTTTTTGTAATAAATGCCTAAGTTGGGGCCACCTTCTCCACAATATGCAGGTCACCAAGACGGTGCATCAAATGTGGAGGGAACCATACTGGACAATGCAGAGCCCATAAACCCAAAATGTGCAAACTGCAACACATTGCAAACTCATTGAATGTCACTTAGCTATTAGGGAAAAAAAAATCGTGGAGTGCCATGGACAAACAAACGAAGTAAACCACTCAACCGCCCAAGCAATGATTGATCTCCAACATACCGTTAGTCAAAAAACCCAAAATAGAGAAACAAACAGTAAGGAAAATTCAAAGTAGCCAGGCCCCAGTTGTAACCAGAAATGACAATACAAATTTAACTAAAACCAAAAGTCATAACACTTAACAGCAACAAGAGCGCACCACCCCACACCCACCCCAAAAAGCTCAGATAAAATAAGGAACTAGCAACAAAACCCCACAACAGGCTTCAACCAACGCCTGTCCAAATATAAATCGGGAAAGCAGGGGGAAAAAACCACAAGCTGAACCAAAAACAATCCCAGTCAACAATCATTAAAAACAAAAGTAGATAAAGTTGCAATTATCTCAACAGATCAGGTGCTCAACCTGATTAGAGATATTATTAATGAGGGTACTAAGTCCAACCCAAAACCAAAGAAATATCAACAGATAACCTTTGTAATAAGATCATCGCCATTGCGAATAAACTAAGAACTATAGTTAGAGTATAATGGGGGCAAAATAGGGAACAAAAACAGGAAACATAGGGAAGCTAACATAAGTATATACAAAAATCATAAACGTACAATCCCCAACAACAACTATGAACACAAAAAACATCAGTTAAATATATGGCAATGGAATTGCAGAGGCATCAGACCAAATGCCGGAGAACTTGCCATCAAAATCTTAAAAGCAAATAATAAACCGGATGTGGTATGCCTACAGGAGACGCTCTTGAACGATAAAAACAACCAACTTACCAAAAAATCCCTGGTTACTCGACAAAACTATTGCAAGCATTAGACCAGGGGGGAAAAAAGTCGGGGGCCCTAGCAATATACGTTAGCGACGCCATCTCTAGTGAGTGCGTTGAGAGCGCTCCACCATCCACAAACGAGAAAACTAACCTAGAACATCAAATAATAAAAATAAATACAGGCAACACTCCAACTAATTATAGTTAATATGTATGACCCAGGTGGGGGTCAATTGACTGAAATTAAAAACCCTAAAATCAACTATCAAAGATCTAGGGGACAACATTTTAATTATGTGGCGGACTCTTAACGCCCACCAGTGAACAATGGAGGAGGAGACCCAATTGGATCAGAGGGGGCGCAACTATTGAAAAAGGTGGATCTCCACCTCCAATTTGGTCATACTAAATGATGGAAACGGCACAAGAATCAACCCGGCAAACGGGAAGATATCAGCCATTGATTTACCATATGCTCTCTAAGATCGCGGCGGAAATTACCGATGGGAGGGTAGATCAATCAGGGACCCTAGGGAGTGACCACTTCCCGATAATGGATCCACCATCCACACCAAATCCACAAAAACAACAGGACTAGTACTCCCAAATGGAGATATGACAAGGCGGACTGGGGGTCGTATCCGTTCTCTCTGTGATAAGATTACAATTGCCCAGCTGTTCAGTGAAACATCGATACTTTTAATAAAAATGTAAATAGATGCACTGTCATCAGCGGCTGAGCGTTGTATACCGAAAACGGGAGGAGGGGCCGGCAAACAGTCCGTGCCATGGTGGAATAACGAATGTAAGCAAGCTATAAAGGAGAAAAGAAAGCTCTAAATAGGTTTAAACACACTAAAAACTCCATAGACTTTCTCGTTACAAAGAACAAGAACAACTTACCCAAAAACATCATTTAAAAAATCAAAACTTACATCATGGAAGTCATTTTGCTCAACTCTAAACTATAAAGCAAACTCCAAACAAACTATGGGACAAAATCAAACAAATTAGGGGAAAAGGATCACGAACATCGCCAAAACTTGCAGGGCTTACCACCGACACGGAAAAAAGCTGAAAAATTAGCCCAACATTTTGCCAGCAATGAGCAGCAAACTCAAACCATTCTGAAAACTTTAAGAAACACCGAAAAATGGATTTGAGGAAAAGTACCCCCCATATGTTCACAGATAAGGGTGACCAATCAAACCCTTTAAATATCGAATTTAATTTAATGAATGGAGGAAAGCCGTAAATAGGAAAACCAATCGACAGCCCCCGGGGAGGACACGCTAGGGTATGATATATACAAAAACATCCCGGAAAAAAAACAGCCTTAATGGTTTTGTGCCTGCTGAACGCTTCATGGAAGGTCGGGAAAAAATTCCAAAAAAATGGAAACACTCTATAGTGGTTGCAATCCCGAAACCGGAAAGAGCCCGGCAGACATAAAGTCATACAGGCCTATATCCCCTAACAAATAGTCTCTGCAAAATCATGAAGACTATGCTAAACAAATAGGGTAAAATACCACTGGAAAGCAAAGGGCTGCTATCCCACAATCAGTGCGGCTTCCGTAATAATCGATCCACAATGGACCAGATAATGCGACTGGAGTCCAACATAAGATTCGCATTCAATGCCAGAAGAAAAAGGGACCGAAACCTAATCGCGATCTTTTTAGATCTCGAGAAGGCCTACGACCTAATGTGGACCAAAGGGTTACTACTCAAATTGAACCATTACGGAATATCTGGCCGATCACATAAGTGGATAGCGGAATTTCTCACAGGTCGAAGCATTCAAATCAGGGTCGACAACAAGTACTCGGAGTGCTACAAGGTCGAAACTGGCACACCCGGGGAGTGTGCTGAGTCCCGACCCTTTTCAATATTATGATAAATGACCCTGGAGAAATCGGTCGACCCGGTCCTGTCTGGACCCTGTCTCAGTTCGCGACGACAGCGGGATCTGGAAAAGGGGAAACCCTGATAGCGAAGCTGTGAGTCGGAGAATTGCAGGTGGGTCTGGACAGAATCGGTCGATGGGGCTGACAGGTGGGGTTTCTCAAAATCTCCACCGGCCAAACGGTAGGCGTTATGTTCTCCCCCAAAAATTAAATTTCGACAAAAACCCACAAAATTATATTTAAATGGAGTCTCTTAATAAAATTCGAAAAAAGTAGCAAAATTCCTAGGCATGCTCTTCGACGAGCATTTGACCTGGGTCCCACATATTAAATGAACTAGTGAGACGATGCGGAAAGGACTCTAAACCTCCCTCCGGAACACCTCAAAGGCTCCGATTGGGGGGGGCGGATCCCCGAAACTCTCCTCATCCTCTACAAATTCCTAATTAGATCAAAATTAGACTATGGGTGTCAAGCATACAACTCGGCTAGCCCCAAGCAGTCTACAAAAACTAGATATAATTAGGCACAAAGCTTTAATTATATGTACTGGAAATCTACGGAACATTTCCGGGGATGAGTTAAAATATCCCTAACAGGTGACCCCCCCTCAACCTAAGGCGGGAGGAACTTCTACTGAGATATAAGGCTAGGATATCGGTTCACACCGACGCTCATCTCACCCAAAAAGCCCTAAATAAATGCGATAAACCATTCCGACACAAGTTACTAAGAAACCTACCAGGAGGGAAAAGAATTCAAGAATTAAAGAAAGAACTAAATATACAAAACCTCCAGGCGGAAATGATAAATTACCCAGACAGCGCCCTCTGGACAAATATGCCCCCCCATAGTAAACTTAAACGCACTAAAATATGGGAACAAAAAATGAACATCCAAATGAAATGAGGGGCAAAAAATTCTTGAAGAAATTGAAATAAATATGAAGGAAGGATATACCGCCATATATACAGATGGCTCAAAAAAACCCCAACCCTGCACGCACTGCAGCGGCTAGTAGTTATCCCTGGGGAGGGCATCACGCTGGGGGGCGAGACTACCTGATCTCTGCTCTATTTACACAACGGAATTCTGGGCCATAAAACAAGCGATTGAATGGGTCCTAGAATCAAAAAAACAAAAAAACAGTTGGGAGCATTAGCGCTGCACCGTCCCTCCCCTTAGTCGTTGTAGGCAGAGCTCACTAGATGATCGTGTGGGAATTCCGCACAAGTAGAGAAAATAACCTACTTCACCGAGTGGATTAATCTGTAAAAACTCAAAAAATACTTAGATCCATTAACCAATCAAGCTGTAGAAGTTTAATGTGGGTGCCTACTCTCTGATTATAAACATCCCTGGAAATGAGAGGGCCCGACAGAGAAGCTAAATACGCTCTAATATGAGCGAAGTAATTTTCAAAGTGGATTTACAGCGTTGCCAGGAAGATTTATAGCATCATCAGAAATAAAAATTAAATCAAAAATGGCCAGTCGCGGAATGGGATAAATCCAAATATAATCGTAGGGCGCAGAACTCGCTACGATATACTGCACAAAAGACAATAAATAGAAATATCGGAAACATCCAACTCTGTCAAATCCGCAT
Organism: Margaritifera margaritifera; assembly: GCA_029931535.1. Classification (NCBI taxonomy): domain Eukaryota; kingdom Metazoa; phylum Mollusca; class Bivalvia; order Unionida; family Margaritiferidae; genus Margaritifera; species Margaritifera margaritifera. The sequence continues at coordinate 588,795 of JAQPZY010000850.1, forward strand.
CGATTTACCAAAATCAATAAATCGAAATAAAAATCGGACTAAGAAACAGCTTCTGCCCACACGCCCCACCCCTCGTATTGCAAATAGCTTTGGATAATACGTGGTCTGGGACTAAACACAGCAGGTAATTAACTGCCCACCACTGCCCACACCCCTTGAAACCTATGGGAAACATGTTTTTTAACAGCTGTTTATAAATACAACACCGAAAGGAATAAAATTCCAAGAAAATCTAAACCAAGCTAAAATCACCAAACTTACTTATCCGGATTTCCTCAAAAGATGTCGCCCCCCCCCCGGGATAACAGAAAAACCCCGAAATCGTCTATACACTACAACATAGTGGTTCTCCCCCCCCCCGGCCCCCGCCCCCGCCCCCCGTGGATGTATTATCAGGAATTAGGTAAATTGTGAAAAAGATGGGAAAAAATTTAAGAATAAAATTTATAAGTTAAAATTCTTATAAAGATTTATCCTAGTAGATGAATAAAAAACACTAACTTTTGTGGGATGAAGGTCAAAGGATCTTATTCCCTTCTTAAAGGGTAGTTTGGCCTATAAGGATCTGGACCCCTTCATCCCCGAAAAGTGGTAAAAGTAGAGACAGAGAAATAAATATCCAATTTCAAATAAAGGTATAAAACCCACAGGTCTGATTTAAGATCTGGGTTGTCCAGTCTAAATAAATCTAAAACTTAATCTAGGGGATATGAAATTAAGGATAATGCCACAAAAACCACTAGCAGGGATGAAGGGCAAAGGACATATGTCCCGCTCTTAAAGGGAGTAGTACCTATGTAAGGTAGCTGGGACCCTTCACTCCACCTGAAAAAGTGTAATTAATTGTGGGACAGTAGAAATCATAAATATCCATGTTGTAAAATAAAGGCACAAAAACCTTATCAAGTTTGTATAAGATTCTGGGGTCAAGTCGCTAAAACAAAAAATTTAAACATTAATGCTAGGGCGGATATGAAAATTAAGGATAGCACAAAAACACAGCTTAGCACCGGACACACATTTCTTTTTTTTTTTTTGAATGTCACTTTTCTCTCCTTACACCTATCTCTACGTTAACATCAATATCGCAATCGATCCCATACCTACCAACGAATTAACCTTAGCAACGTCAAGTCCCCCCCCCCCCACGTCCCCCGCCACGCGATTGGGCTCAGGTTGATGCGAGATTTTCCGGTCATGCTTTTATACGCAGGTGCTAATACTGGTACCCATACTAGCATTTCACCTGGGCGGAATCCCTGCGTTATCCTTCCAAGGTGCGAATTTGATCGCGATAGGATTGTTTCTGCTACCCCAAAGACAACTGGTGCCTGGATACCATACGGCGCATGCCAGGACGGGAATCCTTGCT